>JAVXUO010002573.1:0-273043 GCA_033065855.1 Escallonia rubra | reverse complement strand
ATTTATTTATTTATTTAACAATTAGTCAGCTTTTCTTGATGGCCAAAAACAAAAACAGATGATGATCATATATGCCCCCCAGCCCCTCTCTCTTGAAAATGAGAAGAAAAGTGAAATTGCTACCAAGGACTCATGAATTCATAAATTCCCTTGTCCCATAATTTGGGTCCTAAATTCCTCTCTCTCTCTCTCTCTCTCTCTCTCACAGAAGCCCCAAAGAAAAACCGTGGACGCAACCACATCTTCAATTCAGCTCTCCCACCTCATCTCTCTCCTCTTCTTCACCTCCACTTCCGCCATTAATTTACTTCCAACAGAATATCCATCTCTTTGCACCATAATTCTTGCTGTAATCCCTACACAAACGCCCAAATTTCTCTCTTTCTCCCGGTATTATTCCGCCTTTTGTTTGTTCATCCATCTTTATATACAAACTCCCATAAACCCACCATCCTTTTGCGTTTTATTGAATTGGGTCTCTCTTGTTTAGCTGAAAAATTCCATGCCGGCGGCTCAAATCGACCCGACATTGCCGGAAACGGCGGCGGCCTGCTCTTCGTCCCGGCCGGTGCAGGAGGGATCCGGACGCCGCCGTTTTGTTGATCTGCGTGGGGTCCAGTGGCGTATTGATTTGGGGATTTTGCCAGCTGATGATGGTGATGCTTCCACTTCTTCTGTAGATGATCTTCGCCGGGTCACAGCCAATTCTCGCCGAAGGTAATTTTTCTTCTTATGGGTTTTTTTTTAAGCTGAATCAATTGGGAAAGTCAAATTAGGCAGCTTTTGTTTTGCCATCTTCTTCCTCTTTTACTTCTTAGTTATATTTTATCTTTCAAACTGCCCTTACAAGAATGAGTGATATAGATACGCAGTTGGCTTGTTGATCTTCATTTTGTTGGCGCGTGACATTTTTGTGGAAAATGGAATATTTCCTGTGTAGTTGTTCATTGGTTGATATTTGTTTCTTTGAATATGTTGAACTCCCTTTGAACTGGTGATTCTGTGCAAGTGCCTCGTTCTTCCCCTCCTCAATATTTTTGCGGATATTGTGGAAATTGCGCTTCTCGACGATCTTCCTATAATTTCAACTCCCCCCTCCTTCTCTTCATTTTGGTTTTATCTTTTGATGAAGGTACAGGCTAGGTCAAATTATTGTCCCTCACTAATGGTTTTTCTTTGCCCTTAGACATTTCTAGGATTCTGTGAGAATTAGTATGGAAAGTAGCTTGGCTTTTTGCTGTTTCTTTGCTGCATGAGGCGATATAGAAGCCTTCTCTTTATTACCTTTGCGGCTGTAACCGATAGGTTATTTTACTTGCATTAGTTAGAATTTCGCTTTGTCACACTTGGTTTAAGTTCAGGATTGTACGTTTACTTAAAAAAAATTCAGCAAAGCAACAAAGTGGATTTGGCCAGTAGATTCTAGTTTGAGCCATTTGGGAATCACAACAAATAGAGGGGGCTCTTATAAAAGCAAGGAAGAATTTCTCATGGTCTCAATATGTCAACTATCATGTTTTGTTCCGCATTTAGTTTATATTTTGTTGCAAAATCTAAACTTTAGTTTAATTACATATTTTTAAGATACACTATAATGTTCTATGCTGTGTCATTTGTACATGGTCAGAGTAAGTGTGACATGTGTAACCATTCAGGCGGTTTCATCAGTCACTTACGATGCTTCATGTTCTTTCCTAGATATGCTGCTTTAAGAAGGCGCCTCCTGGTTGATCCTCATATTCGAAAGGAAGGAAGTAATTCTCCTAATCTTGTCATGGACAATCCACTGTCGCAAAACCCAGGTATAATTGCTTGGTGTTTTCAGCATCATCTTCGATTTTCATCTCCCTAGAGTAATCTCTAGCCATCTGCCTTTGCTAGGTGACATCTTGTGAGATGATGTTCATTAGTTTGAGTCTTGTTACATATCTTATAGAAGAGGTTGAGTTCATTGTATGTATACAAACAAGCTTGCTGAGTAATTGTTCCATAGTTCATGTATATTGTCACATCATATATCTTTGTAGTAGGTGGTAGATTCACCTCTACCATTCCAACTTTCTCAATTTTTGCTCTTTCCTGCTTAATATAAGAATATAGATTACTTATCGGTTTATTTTTTACGTGGCTTGATCCTCGCTGAGTGATGCAATTATGCCTTGCAGATAGCATGTGGGGTCGTTTCTTTCGGAGTGCTGAGTTGGAGAGAATGGTTGACCAGGACTTGTCACGTCTATATCCTGAACATGGAAGCTACTTCCAGACAACAGAATGCCAAGCCATGTTAAGACGAATTTTGTTGCTGTGGTGCCTTAGACATCCAGAGTACGGTTACAGACAAGGTAACTTTCATTACTTTATTTTTTTAATTCAAGTTTATGTCAAGGGCAATGTATATCCTTTTCTGTCTTATGGAACTCCATTCTTTGGTGCATCTGTTGAAAGATGAGATGTCTTTTGAGTTGTGCAAATTGCAAATAAGGCGTTTGAACTGTTCTCTGTTTTTACTATTTTATAGTTAGGTTAAATAATGCAGATGCACCGATGTCTTAGCTGGATAAAGGGTTGTTACGTTGAAATAGCAGATGTAACTAGGAACATTTTATTTGCTCGATTTTTTTAAGAGTTTTTTATGCCTGAATCTAGTCCATATAATTTCATTTTCTCTCGAAAAATCCACTCTTTGCTTCTGCGAAGAAGCATATTTAAATGGTCTCACAAAAGCTTTATAAGACATACCCTGTACCAGGAAGGTTGTGATAGGAAAAAGAAATACTTATGCTATCGGCCCTAGAATTACTAATTTGATCTTGGCATGAAGTAAAAGAATTTTATTCTGCCTGCAAGCATGACTGCCACATCAATTGCACCTGTATGAGAATTTAACGAATTTTATTCCGCCTGCAAGCATGACTGCCACATCAATTGCACCTGCATGAGAATTATAACTTTTTCCTTGCTCACTCTAGATAACAACCTCTCAGTGCGCCCTCACCAACATGCTTCATTTTACTCTTTTGTGTACTTTGTTTTTAGGCAACAGTACTGATACCTCCCTCTTTCCCGGCTTTGTCTACAGGAATGCACGAACTCTTGGCTCCTCTGTTGTATGTTCTCCATGTCGATGTGGAGTATCTTTCTGAAGTGCGAAAGCAATATGAAGACCACTTCACTGACAAATTCGATGGCTTTGCATTTCATGAAAGTGATTTAACTTATAAATTTGACTTCATGAAATTTTCTGAGTCCACAGATGATGAGATTGGCCCACAAGAAACTCCAGTGACAGTCCTCAATGAACTGGATCCAAAGATACAAGTCATTGTCTTGCTAAGTGATGCTTATGGGCCAGAAGGTGAACTGGGTATTGTCTTATCAGAGAAATTCATGGAACACGATGCTTATTGCATGTTTGATGCTCTAATGAATGGGGGCGGTGGTGCTGTTGCCATGGCAGAGTTTTTCTCCTTTTCTCCTTTAGGTGGCCCACATACTGGGCTACCTCCTGTGATCGAAGCTTCTTCTGCGTTGTATCATTTGCTTTCAATTGTTGATGCATCTCTATACAGTCATCTTGTCGAGCTAGGAGTTGAACCTCAGTATTTTGCGCTTCGCTGGTTGCGTGTTTTGTTTGGACGTGAATTTGATCTTGAAGATCTTTTAATAGTATGGGATGAAATATTTGCATCTGACAACAGTAAAATTAAAAGATGTGCTGAAACTGATGTGACGTCCAGCTTTGGGGTCCTTAATTCGTCCAGGGGAGCATTCATCTCGGCACTTGCAGTTGCAATGATACTTCATTTGAGATCTTCCCTGCTTGCCACAGAGAATGCTACTTCCTGTCTCCAGAGATTGCTGAATTTTCCCGAAGATATAAGTCAGGAGAAATTGATAGCAAAGGCAAAATCATTTCAGGCACTTGCACTGGATGCTAACATCTCGGCCCCACTGCCGACGCATACTGGGGCCTATGACCGGAGTAAACCAGTGGCTGTGAGAGGTCATAGCCTTTCATCGGATGCTATTTCTCCAGGAAGTCCCTTGAGTGCGGTACCTGACAGCTACTGGGAAGAAAAGTGGAGAGTTTTACACAAGGAAGAAGCGCGTAAGCATGGTAGTGCAGAAAAACAAGGTCAGAACCGCATTAAAGGATGGTCTGAAAAAGTGAGATTGCGTCTATCTAGAACTGAATCTGATCCGTCCCCATCAAAGGCTGGTAGTAGAAAAAGGGACCCCAGGCCATCTGTTAGAAGAAGTTTGCTAGATGATTTAGCAAGGCAGCTTGGATCGGACGAAGATACAGAGGTAATTGTGTCTGGCGAGGATTTAAACCAAAAGAATCCAGATGAGGTGGATGGACAAGATGAAGAGAGACGTTTGAGTGGAAATGCGGGCAGTGAAGAAAATTCATCTATTTTTTCAGATCCACCAAGCCCTGTTGGTGGAGGTAATAATGACCATGAAAATGATTCTGAGAGAAGTAGTGTTGCATCAAATTTATCTGTTGATGAAAATGAAGCTGAAGAAAGCAATGTCGGGTCAAGTAGAGCCAACCAGGAGGTATTGCCTCTACCGATCTCAGATCCCCCTGAAGATACCTCTGTTAAGTGTGAACAGAGCGATGATTCTACTGGAAAGTCAGCCGCAAATTTCAAGGAGCGGAAGCTTCTATCCGGGAAATTCCAGTGGTTTTGGAAGTTTGGCCGGAACGGGGGAGAGGGGATATCTGAGAAAGGAGGTGCAGATGAGGCTACAAAAACTTCAAACAGTGGGCATAATCAGAATACAGCTGGCTCCTCTACAGCTGATGGATCCAACAGTAGTTCAGTGAATGCTAAAGGAGATGCTGTGGACCAGAATGTAATGGTTTCCTTAAGAAATCTCGGCCACTCGATGCTCGAGAATATTCAGGTAATAACCGTAATGATTATAGGTTTTATGGTGAGAAGAAATCAATTCAGCAAGAACTATAGAGGGCTAATTCTTCCCAAGTAAAATAAAGACGTAGGATGACAGATTGGGCAAGATCTTTTCCCCTCTATAGTTCTAGGCCTTTTAAGATTCTTTGGCTTAACAATCTCTACAACTTGCTCGTCCTGGTTGCGATCTCGAGTAAACTAGGTATCTTATTCTTTTACATTGCAGGTGATCGAATCGGTTTTTCAGCAAGATTGCGGTCAAGTGGGAACCATAGAGAACTACTCCAAAAATGCTCTCGTCGGAAGAGGGCAAGTTACAGCCATGGCAGCTCTGAAGGAGCTTCGAAAAATCAGCAACCTATTATCGGAGATGTGAAGGTTGACGCTATTGATGAATACATATAGATATATGAACCTGTATATACATTTTGTAATTAAAATTCACGAGTGATCGAATAATAAATGAGTGTCTTCGGCTTCTCTCTACCTTTTTCCTGTACTCTCAAGTGTATGGGACTGCGATTTGCAGGTCTTCATCTGTATGTGTAGCTGTTCCGGCCATCTTTGTAGTTTTCAAAGTATTGAGCTCATTTGAATCAGCCAAAACTTAAGCTATCATATGCTACTTCCTTCTTGCGGTTGTTGCTATATGAGGAGTTGTAGCAAAAAATTTCTTCTTTTCATAGGAGGGTGTGACAGCTTCGGTGCTTCCTCCTGAAAATACTCGCAATGTACCACACCAGAACAAATCAGAGGCAGGTGTAAGCTAGAACAAATCGGAGGTCGGTGTAAATTACACGCAATTCGGAGTAAAACATACCGGTAATGTATATACACCAATACCTCTATACAAACGAGTCCCGTTTGAAAAATCTTCGCGTAAAGACTCCGAAAATGCCTCTACGAAGTTAACATGATTTGAATCCATGCAACAAGACCCTCCTGGGATAATGGATTGACTCTGCTTGAAAGTGTTTTCTTTCCTCCAGATAAATCCTCGGAACGCACCGTTCATATTTGCTCTGAATCTACGAGGTTGTTTATGGTTTTCCTAACTTTAGTTGCTTAAATTGGTAATTCCAAGCCGACCGTAACTTGAAGGGCGTAGAAGACTCTATACAATCCGTATCTAGCAGCTGCTAGCTTATTGTGATACCTACCGGATGGGGTTGACATCCATGTACGTGTTTGTCATTATCGTTATCTTTATAGGTAGCGTGTTTTTTCATTGATAAGAGAAATATTGTATTATCGATCTGAGAGAATCAGTTACAAAGGCACCAGACAAGAGTAGCAGACATACCCCAGTGAATCTAAATAAAAAGATAGTATTACACGCAACAATAACATTTTTTAAAGCATATTTCTCGTATTTTTTGTTTTTGATAATAAGAGAATTATATAGATAATTAAAGGAAGTTCACAGTACGAGTCCGCCCTTATGGCCATACTACAGATATGAAAACGTCTAGAGATAGAAGTCAGATATAACTATAGACCAGTATAGAAAAGTAATCCCAAATTATACAAGGACAACATTTTAGTATCACAGTCTGTCCATCACCCAGTCATGGTAAACCTGTATCCGAGCATGGCAAGCAAAAAGAGCTAATGAACGTGCTTCCTTCAAAAGGTTTGGGTTGGCCATGTACATACAGTAGTGGTGGAAATTATTCAGCAGGTGACATATATCATAGAGAATAGGTGTCATCGTATCCACAATATCCTCAGATTCCATCATCTGAGAGAGAAGGAAATAAGAGTCTGTTAACACGTTTATATGAAAAAAAATTATTTTTTAGAGTCCATGTTGAAGCAAATAATAAGCTATGTGATAATGTAGAAAGATTGTCCGACGAAAGGTAGAAAAAAAGGCCGAGGCACATCGTGTTGCGAGATGATAGCACGACACCCCGATTCCTGCACGAAGCCGGATGGAATCAAAAACCGTATGTATGTACATGGTAATCATTTTGGGATGTATGCACTCACAAGGAGATGTATGGATGACTGAAGCTTCTGGGTTAAGAGAGAAGATCCTATTGGGAGTCGTGGGTGAGCAGTTTGGTTGTGGCAACTGTCTTGGGGAGCTAGGTAGTCTCTCAGAGCATATTTCTGGTATTGAGCATAAAATAATGTCCTTAATTTAACTTAACTGCCTACAAAAGGAAAAAAAAATGCCAACATGTAATATCATAGAGATTAATGGTAATACATAACTATCTTGATTAATGGTTATATATGAGAAAATTTTATTGGTATTCAGGGTGGTGGATTGGTGAGATTAGCCATCAATGGAGTAGAATTAGAAGATTAGGCTATGAGAATTTCCTCTTTTTCAATTTTTAAAAACTGAGGAGCGTTTGGAGAGTTAAATATAAAAGAGTAAAATCCAGAAACTGGTACTTGGTTTTTTTTTCTTAGACCACCACCACCACCCTCCCACCGCCGGCAGAGGCGACCAGAGCGACCAGAGACTGCCGGCAGTGGTGGATGCCACCTCCGGCCGCCGGCGTGCGACTGCCGGCAGCCACCTCCGGCCGCCGGCCACCACCACCACCACCGGCCACCACCGCTGCACCCCACCACCGCCACCGCATCAAAATAAAAAGGGAGTTATCAAACACCCACTTGTTTTTATAATTAAGCTGAACTGCTCTTTAACTGAAAACCAAAAAAAATTTTTTGTCAAACGGCCCCTTAATATAATGATGACCACTTTGAAACCAACCATAATAGGGACTGTAACCGTATCTTACCTTTGATCATTTCTCTTTTTTTATTATTTTGCTAAAAAGTCTTCTGCCAAAACAAAGAGGCCATTTTTCCCTCTGTTTTACCAAAGTTCAAATGAAGAAAGCAAATTATTAAGCGTAGGTAGGGCATGGAATTTGAACACACGTTAGCATTTACTTCCCCAATCGTATCCATCCAAACGACCTCTTAAGGATTTCAGGTGTTGTTTAGGGACAAACCTTTCACACTCAACGAGAGCTCTGAGCTGAAACTGTCGAGGTTTCGGTCAGCCTAGCTAGTAATGTTTTCATAGCTCGTCAAATGACCTGGCTGCATAATGACCTTTTATTTTTTCAAGAAACCACATCTGGAATCACAATGGTCTGGTAGTACTTTCCGAAGGCTGAGATTCACTTCTAGCACTTGGAGTGAATCCACCGGGACTTGGTAGAGGTCTTTGGTGGGTTGGCAAGATACACTTGTGGGCAATATATTAGAACTGATGCTCACATCATTTTGATCTTGTTTTCGTTTCTCGAGAATTATCTGGGTCAGTAGGCTTTATTTATGGACATTCAGTTGCGTGCAACGCAGATTAACTCGGGAGCAATAGCCAGATTTCGTGGTCCTTTGGTCGTTATCAGTAATTTTAATCAGATCCTTTATCTATTTGAGAAATCGGGTGGCGGAGAGTATGGAATTCCTCGGCTTGCTCCTTTTATTGGCTTTATTCAAGAGGTAGGACTAATTGATCTTGAATGGTCTGGACCGATGTTCACTTGGACTAGCAAACATATGGGCGATGCCCACATTTTTCAGAGAATTGATAATGGTTTAGCTAATCTGGAATGGATCTAAAAAATTTCGAATACCAAAATTTGTAACCTCAGGATTCAAGCCTCCGATGATGCTCCTATCCTCCTGGACTACTAGACTAATTTGAAAAGACTCCCTCAATTCCAAGCATACTGGCTTCTACATCTAATAGGCAAAAGAGGTTATCAAAGTGCCTTGGTCTACTGTGGTCAAGGGTTCTCCACTATTCCAAGTGCTTGCCTGGGGAAAGATTATGATATAGTTTGTAATTCCTTGAGAAAGAGAAAGAATTGGAAATATTCCGAGATACAGAAAAACTCCTACACCTTCAATCTTTCTTGCCAAATCTACATGCGCAACCTCTCGATCGATAATAGAGGTTATATTTGGATTTGCTCTTTGACTACGAAGCAATGTATTGGACACAAAAAGCCAAACCCAAGTGAGCGATCAATATATAAAGTTGTTCAATACATAAACAATAATCAAAAGAAATGGGAATTCAATACATCAGATGTTAAACTCATAGAATGAGTGGGTATCTACTAAATCAGACATTATGAATTGCTTTTTCAATCATTTCTCCAACATTTGTAGGTCCGTCCCAAGCCAATCTAGTGCAGGGTCATCCCAACATTTCATTTCTATCAATGCTCTTTCAAGACCTCTACATCCAGACCAAGTAGCTTTATTAAACAAACCCTTCACAGGGATTGAGGTTAAAAGGCTCTTTTTGCCATTGCTCCATTGAAATCACTAGGGCCGGATGGAATCCTACCACAGTGTACCAGAGTTGCTGGGACTTTATGGGATTTCCCGCTACAAAAGTATATATATATTTCAGACTCATCACTAAAAGGAAAAGTGCTAGATCTTCACGTGATTTTTAGGTCAATCAGTCTTTATAACACGATCTATACAATTATCTCTAAAGTACTTGCTAATTGAATTAAAGAGGTCATGAACACTCTGTTTGAAAATGCATTTGGAGCTGGACAATCGATTTCTGATAACATTTTGATAGCTCAAGAACTCACAAACATCATTCGAACACAAAAGTTTGGTCAAGTAGGGAAGGCAACACTCAAGATCGATATGACTAAAACTTGTGCTCGAATTTGATGGGACTTTTTGGAAGCAGCTCGCTCAAGAAAGTTTAATCTCTGTGAAAAATGGATTAGACTTATTTTGCAACGTGGCACAACTATGTTTTATTCACCACTCCTCAATGGTTCCCCCTCAAAGAAAAACCACCTACCTGTGGCCCTTAGCAAGGCGATTTTCTTCCTCCTCTCTACATTCCTTGCAAAACTTTTTAATTTTGTTTTACTTGCTAAAGTAGGCTGGATGATTCATCAATCACCTACTTGGTTGTATCCATATTTATGGCCAAATATTGTAAGCGTAGCTCATTCATGTCTTTTCCAAGACAGGGAATAATAATTGGCAGAGAGACTCCACGCTTAGGAGTACGAAGAAGACAAGTGGGTAGCGGAAAGCCAATAATTTTGTGGGAAGATACTTGGCTCTCTCAATTCTTGACTATATCGCTTGGGACTTACAAGGATAATCAAAATTTGCTAGTTAAGGAAGCCAGATTTAATAGTAGATGGAGAATGGGATGTTGGGTTTACAAACTCCATTTTCTAAACATACATTGCTGAAGATATCCTAAGTACTTGTATATCAAAGGTAGACTGCAAGGATCAGAGGGTCTGGAACATTTCCAAAAATGGGGATTTCTGTCCATTCAGCCTGTGATGCTTTCTATCAGCAGAAAGATACTTAACTTGTGAGGAATTCAAGTTATTCCACTCCGGCATTAGCTATCCTGTTAAAGTCTAGCAAGTCCTCTGGTCTCCTCCTATTCCACATATCATTCATGTTTTTACTCTCCTTAATGGACTTCCCTTATGTATCTCTCTTCACCATCATGAATTAGTAGTAGTAATCTCTGTTTTTTTTTAAATCCTTTTTGACACCCTTACTCATCTTTTTTTAGAATGTCTTTGCCATTGTACAGTCTGGTCAGCCTGTTCTATAGTTATTTCACAAGAAAATGGAGGCACTACTTTAGGAGAGTGGTTGATCACTTGGCTTTTAGATACTCATCCTCGCCCAAACAACTCCATCTCATGATATACTACTTATATCTTTATGGTTCACTTGGAAACATAGAAACGAAATGATCTTTCATCCGGATAGACTAGACATCAATCACATCATATTTAAACTTCTGAGTTAGTTATAATTTTGTCTGATTTGTCCAATCACTCTAGATCTTTATCGACTACGATCATGTTTGATAGAATTCTAGTCAGAAAGGGGCCGCCCTTCCGGTTTTCCTTCAATTGTAGCAGTTGTATTAATTCTCAAGTTACTTGTATTTGACTAGCATATCCCTTCGACGCGTGAGGTAAGCAAGTGGGTATTCGATTAACAATCACCACATTAGTTCCTTGTCGGTGAAATAACGAGCAGCCAATGACCACTGAGCGCAAGCTATCGCACTTATGATGTAGATTGACTCGGATTTCTGGTGTTCACAACTAAGTGCTGACTGCGACAATTGTAAACATTTCCACACACAGGCTCAAGATGATTATTTCTCTTACTACTGCAACCTATTCAACAATTGACAATATCCGACAAGAACGGCCTATCATTAAAGGCGGTGAGTCTATGTTATTGTGAATTGTGATATAGTTCTTAATAGTGTTAGTCTGTAACAGGTCGGTTATAGTGTGTCTCGTCTTCTCTTGGGCTGTAATATTTGTACATTGTTCTACGTCTGTTCTCTGTGTGCATAAACTCTTATTATCAATGAATTTCCTCAGATTAAACCAAAAATAAAAAGTAAGTACACAGTTCCAACGAGGCTGCACTAATTCTTTGCCATTGAAAGAACCAATTCTTTTGATCGACCAGAGGCAATTAATTTACCCAAACAGCTTATGAACATCGCTTACAGATACACCATCAACATCTACTATCTTATGAGCTACAATACATAATACAACATTACCATCATGCTTTTCCTGCGGCATTCTTATTCCTTAATCGTCTAAATTATTTTTTGCTCTGTCAATAGGTCAAGAACCAAATAGAACACGCTCCATCCCAACCGACTGAGGTTCATCTGTACAAACATCTGATTAGCTCGCTCGCCATTTCTTTGACCCACAACTTTCCCTTTGGCGTTTCAAGTTCTAGAATATCTACAAAGGTTAGCAAGCCTGCAGATTGCAACAAATGATATAGTCAAGCAAAGTAATATGTGACACAAACACTGAGTGTATATCTTCTTGGTTCGGTTATATCAATCGTTTTCTTCACATTGAAGCATGTGCAGAGAGGGTGTGCTCTACAAGTAATTTAACATGGACATAAATGAAAAAGAACCGAGCACACAAAGTTCAGCAAATAGGAGCATGCAATTTAAATAGACTACTACTGTTAAAGTTATGAACTGCTAGAAGAATGTGATCAATTGATGATTGGTACGAATCTAGTGGTCTATTGAAATTCATGACGAACATAATCTACAACTTGGGTACAAGGCAAGCTCACCCAAGCAATCAGCTCTATCATGACAAGTTCATTGTTCCTCATCCTCGGATTGAGATGCATTCTCTGATTCGTTATGGACCTTCTTCATCTCCACTTCTACCTCCACGGGAACTGAAATTGGAACTGGAACTGGACGAGTAGTTGTAGTGCCTGCATGTAGAAATATAATGTAAAACACGTAGATTTCATTCTGTTATAATTTTTACTCGTTAGGTAGCAGACAACCCTGTATTACAAAGTACTATAAACATAAAACTTGTTACTGACTACAGTTAAAACCAATGAACTGCAAATAACCTCCACATTTCCTGCTTCCACACAGAGCATGGAAAGCTCAGTTATAAGTCAATAAGCTACTAATAGTTCGGCATTCTTCATGCTCCATCCAAAATGCTTATGTATCTTTTCGTAGGCACCATATCAGACACGTACGTACAAAAACATTCAACTTCGAGGGAGAGAGAGAAAAAGTAGTAGTTTGGGCAGGAGGGGGAGAGAGAAGAAATTCATTGTATAAACTAGGAATATGAAAGTTGAGTTGCACGAAGCATTGATGGGAGCAGGTTGGCGGGAGCGTCATTCCTCAAAGTGAAGGGGAAACACATTGTCCACAAAAGGACCAACATAATTGAGGGAGGTGGGACGGGATAAGGTCTTTCGACTGAGGGATTCGTAAGTTACAGATGCGCACCACACAGTCCCTTGAAAGATATTGTAGTTGCTCCAGAATCCAAACTTCAATTTTCTTTAAGAATTCAGCAATACCGCGGCTCGCCCTCCCCCTCCTCTTCATAAACACAGTATAATACGAATGGCGTCTACAAACCAAGTACGATTTTCCAAAACCAGGTTCCGGCATATCTCAAAGTTGACCACTCCTTGCCTCTATCATCCAAAAGGTCAACAATCATGCCTAAAGGTGCGGGCTATGAGTCGACCACCTAAAGGGATGCGTTAGTAAGGGTATACTTTATTCACATCCAGCTTGCAAATCTATGCTCCTCCTACTTTCATCAAGTCAACACATTTTTCTCTCTTTCCCCTTCCCCCCCCCCCCCACCCAAGTTCTATTCAAGACATTCAATAGCCAATCGACCATTATCGGGACATTTCTTAATACTATAAAGGCATTCGGAGAATCCTGGATGAGCTTAGTGATGACAACCTTCAAGAGAGTTTTCTAAACTTAAAAAAGAACCAACCAATCCAATGTCACTGAAGTCTTTGGTGTCCAGACACTGACATTTAAAATTTGCTTGGAAGAGCCTCGATCCCTCCTGTTCTACACTCCAAGACTGCAAGCTCTATAAAGCTAAATCCGTAAACTGAAGTTCATCCAACCTTGGCCTCTACCCACAATATTCTAATTATAGAGCTCTGTGAAGTTCACTGTACCACAACACATCCCCTATGCAATAAAACCTTTTATACGCATTAGGTACCTGTTGAAAGAATTTTACACGAATCGTTTGAGTAACAAGCTCTGGCCTTTTTGACTGCTCAAATACAAACAAGCCTTCCTCGACAAGACCTCATCCCCTCCTCTCTTTCAAGAGACTTCATATTACCAACCACTTTGCTAAAGCCATTTCAACCTCCCAAGAAACTCCTTGTCTAATCTTTAGATAAATCCTGCCAGAGTCAATATTTAACCCATAAAGCAGCTGCTCCACCAAGCTCGTAGGCCAACCTTATGTTATCAAAGGCTTTACCTGGAATGTCAATGCAACCACAAAAATCATCTCACTGCTGTGAGCCTAGAAGTCTATGACAGAACCATTTATGCTACTTCATCTCTTCACTCGTTTCTGTTAGTTCACATCTAAACCTGCTACCTTCTTCTTTGGTCGTGATGGTTCCATGTTCAAAACAGGCCAAACCCATCGCGAACTAAGCAGGAAAATTCAACCTTGTGTGCCCCACTTGTTGCTGTTTGTAGGCAGTTTCCTCTTCCTCCTATTTGCACACTGGTTGTGGCTTCATTTATTTAACCATCTTCGCGCATTTTGGGAGCAATCTTCCTACTCCTGTATCATACTAGCAGCAGTGATTAGTTTCTTGAGAAGCCATATATGGTGAATCTTTCTCTAATATTATCAATCTCATGGGGGGTACGAATTAAAAGAAAATAAATTCTGAAGTAAACCAATCTCCCTCACTTTGTATTCGTTAAGAGTTTTAATCTTGGTGTCACTTTCAACTCTCCATATCTCCAGCTCTCAGCATGAATAAGAGGAAAGATCAAATTGGTTTCTTCATCAAAGTTCAGAAGGTCTTGCTCACTCAAAGTTATTGGCGTTTTGAAGATTAAGCAGAATCCATTTGCTCACAATTTATGCTCATTGTTGAGATATGATGAATAATAGATGAGACCAACCTTACACTATGAGTTTTAAACGTGATGCTTACACGTGTATAGCGTTCATCACAATATCTCTGAACATAATAACAAAACCATCCATTCCCATTTATAGGGCTATAGCAAGATAATGTTAAACCTAACCCAGATGTCATCTCTTATTTTCTCTTTTCTAAATTAAACCAAAAAGCCTAGTGTGCTAAACAGCAAACAATAGAGAGCATTTCCTCTCTAACCTCCACAGTCAGAGAAGTAACTGACTTTTATTAAGAAACAGCCTCGGCATGCAAGACCGAATAACAGGCACATGGTTAAACATATTGATTGGGAGGTCGGAACATCTCGGTTACCAGACCAAAAGAACCTCCCCATCCCAATGGAAGAAAAAATTGGAAAATGCCCATAGATTGTGTCCAAGAACCCCTAAGAGCCCCATTTCATCACATTATTTCACTAGTATAGAGCACGTGCAAGGGCGAGGGTAGTTTTTAAAGTCGTAATGTACAAAGTTGTTGGCGAAAAGAAGAGCAAATGGAGAAATTCTAAGAAGCAATTTACGTCTTTGTTGTTGTAAACTTTTGAAGTTGCTTATGTTGTACACTCGAGATATGTAAACTTCATATTTCAACACGAAAATGCAGAATGAGAAGATGCAGTTTTACTTTTATATATCTTAATAAACAGTATTATATAATATTTTTTTAATCTTCATCATATTTGAGCTTCTTTTTTGCCTGGCTAGAGTGTACAAGATCTTGAGCTGTCATTCGAATATTTTCCTCATGTTGTTCTTCTGTGTAGTACTCTTGAACTTCTTGTGCTACCAATCTTCCTCGGATTCTGTCATGTTCAGCCTTTTTGTCCACCCTAATAATGAACCTGAATTCTTTGCCTTCCATTTTTTCAAGATTCTTTCCGTTCTCAATGTAACTCGTTAGTGTTAGATGTCGTCGTTGATTATTTTTTTACAAGGCGTATAGTGATGAAAGTCGCATACCTGCTTTGACTATATCAATTTTGATACAAGACATCCAATTAAAGTTTCGGCTGCAACGAACAATGTTATAAATGTCTGTTGTGTGTTTCCAATTACAACCCGCTTCAACATGAACCTAATTTTTTTATATCATTATCACTGAATCAACAATATTTCTGTTCAAATAAATATCTCTTCTTGATTTCCGTAATTTACCTTGGTTCATAAGTTATTGGAAGTTCACACTTTGTCCTTACAAGTCGGCCCTTTCATTGTGATTGTAACTTTCTTCCTGCCTCGCTTTTAAAGAGCAGTACAATTTATGTGCAAAGTCATTGTTGGTAAGTATTGTGTTCCCAATCTCTGTGCGTGTGTCACCTGAGTTGTTTTTAGTGCACTAGCGAGGATTTCTTCGAGGGTTACAACTGTTACATCTCTTATTTTTCCAATTGGTGATAGATATGGGCTCTCCTTTTCAGCTTGTGTTTGAAATTAGAAAGCATGAGAATTTCTGCATCATGTACTGTTTTGTAAGGTTTAGATCATGTTTAAAAAGAATGTGTATAACCAGTTTCTGATTGAATTCACTTACTTGATTTTTGGGTTAACTTGTAACGTGTTGATGAATGATAGTGATAGTTTAGGTTCACCTTTTTGAGAAGTGTTATGTTACTGTTTTTATAATGCTTTTGAAACTGCAAATAAAACACTAACCTAAAAATAAGGATATCGTCAAAAAATTAAATTTAAAATTGGGATGAACTAACCTCAATTTGGACCCCGATTGTACACATGAAGGTTTTGAGAATACTAATATATAGTGGTAAGGCTCTTCAATCTCCTCTACCACGTTCAATAAATATCTGTAATCAATGCCTGGAAGACGGTTTGAGGCATTTGGCAGAGGGAATTTGAATGGAAAGGTTTTTTTTTAGGATTAATGATCTGTAGGTGGAAATTTCTAAGAGAAACGGTTCAGCAATTGAATGAAGAAAGATGCATGAAGATTTTAGAAAGAGAAATGGATGAACCGAAGAAGAAAGGGAAGAGTCTCTGAGAAGGGGCAAATGAACCGATTTTCGGTTTCAATAATTCGCGCCATATATTTCAAGTTCCTTTAATTTTTTTTTCTTTGGCGACTTTTTTGTCTGCTCGGTTTTAGTTTTTTTTTTAATTATAATCTTAACTGATTTTGAAACTTCAACTCTTTTTTTTCTGCTGTTGTTAGTTTGGTCTGCAAATTTCAATTTCCTAACTTTGTTTTTTTCTGTTGGACTAAAAGGGTTTCCTTACGTATTTTTTTTTCTATTTCTAACCACACATTTTGTTTCCCCATGTGTAAATGTAAATTTAGATTAAATTTATCACTCAATGTTTGTTAAGCACACTCGAAAGAAAGTGATTATTGAAGGGTAGGATTGTCAGAGTTATTTACGAAGGGTAAAATCGAGACAAAATGATTAATAACATTAGTAATTATAAAAAGGTAGGATTGTTATTGTAATAATTAACGAAGGGCAAAAATGGAACAAAATGATTTACAAGATTCATAATTTTATAGGTAGTATAGATTAATGGCCCCCTAGTGTGCACCCCATGTTTTTTCTTCCCATAACCATTCCTATACTTATTATCACGCGGGCCTAAACGCCAAAGAAGCTCCAAATAAAAAATGGTCACGATCCTAAATTCTCAATGAACATGAATCAAAATGAGGGAATAATTTTGTACAACACTTCCCACTTCTCTCACTACCTCCATCTTAGTTTCATGTTGTTCAGAAAGCAATCCATAAATACTTGTAAAAACTATTTTTGTTGTGACATTTAGACACCACACTACTCATCAATAGTGCTCAACAACATGATTACCGACTTGTTTTGCCGGCGGCACGTGCATTGAAGCAACAACACTATTATTGTTTTGGCCATGTCTTTTGACTTGTGCACCGAAACAAAGCCTATAAAAGGTCACTCAACCGTTTCAAAATTCCATCCCAAAAGTGAGTGAGCAAGAGAGAGTTTTAGTACCTCCTCCTTCATTGTAATATGATTCTAAGTAGTGTGTACAAAGAGTAACCAGTTGCATAAGGGTCTCGAGTTTTTTGGGATTAAACTCTTGAGCTTCTTCCTGTACTTGTTTCAATATTCTCATAATACGAAGAAGTTTGCACGCCCCGTGGAGGTAGGCACGTTATAGCAAAACCACGTTAAATCTCGTGTCCAAATACTATTGCAACTACTTTTCTATGATAAAGTTTTTGTTAATATTTTCGATTATGAATCAGTGTTTTCGTTGCATCTGCGTAAGTGATACTATTAAGTAGCCTCCAGTTCTACAGAAACAATCACATGTCAAAAAACATGGACGAAACAACAATAGTGTTGTTGCCTGAATTCACATGCCACGAATAAAATTAATTAATAAAGCACGATGTTGAAACACAACAAACACAATCCAAGATATCATGCTTTTTTGTGATATGTAATGAAGCATCTACTTAGTGAAAGAAACCAAAGATCTTAGATTTAAGCTCAGTAATAAAGATTTAATCATCCCAACCACCGTAGATCCATGTACGACTTGTACGTACAAATAACTTTAAATGCCAATAATCCAAATTATCCAAACTAAAATCCAACCAGTCCATCTTTCACTTAGCGCGTAGAGAGAGAGAGAGAGAGTGGATATGCATGGACACGCTTGCAAAAAGTCAAATGGGAAATATTCAAGGAATTCGTAAAAAGTTAAAGGGGAAGTCAAGTGTTCAAATGCACTTAGTCTACCATAAGAATTCGCAAAAAGTCAAAAGGGGAAAATCCAATGGAAAGGGAGGGAATGCACGATGAAGCATCCTGCATGATACAAATTCTACAAATTTAAATCTTAGCTCAATCAAAAGGATTCAATCATTCCAACCACCCTTCAAAAATCACAATTCCGCATCTATCCAAGTTAAGAACTCTAATATTCTTCACATTTCACCCTATTCATAAGATCACTTTATCTAGGGGTGCTCATCATTTGGGTTTATCCAAAATATCCGAAAGAACCAAAACTAAAAAACAGAAAAACTTCGGCTTTAAGACTTTGTTGGAATTCCAGAAGATTCGGTTTTTTGGTTCAGTTTTCGAGTTTGGGATTTTCAATTCAGATAAAAACCAAACTATTCATGCGTGCTACTAAAGAGTTCTAACATTCTATGCAAAACAGCATCATTTAGTTCTAACCCTAGACCTCAATTGCTAACTCAAAGCCGTCACTCACTCTCCCATCCTCTACCTCTTTGCCCGTCTCCCTCTATTCCTCTGTTTCTCTGCCTCTCACTTTAAATTCGAATCTCTCACCGACCACCTCTCTTTAACCCGAAAGTTAATAAGTGAAGCTGAGTTTAAATTAAGTTTCCACTAAATTAATTTTTTCTCAAAATTTCAGTTTTAACCAGAAAGATCCGAAATAACTGAATTATAATTCAAAATTCAGTTTCGTTCGGTTAGGGTAGCAAGTTTGTAATTCCAATTCTAGGTTTAGAAATGGAAACCGAAAAAATTTCAGTTCAGTTTTATCCAAATAAGCACTTCTAAATTTATCAATCAAATGGCAGATTAGATAAAGATAAAACTCAAAACTACCTTCCATAAAATAAGCAGACCAGGGCCAACCCATCATATGATTGCTGTATGAGTTAGATTTGTATCATAAGATTTCGCAAAAGAGTCAAAAGGGGAAGATCCAAATGCAATGGAGAAAGTATATCACAGCTCCACATCATCCAACTTACTAAATCTGAAATTCTCCACAACACTCAATTTACAAAGAGGGCAGATAGGGAAAATCTGAAATAATCTACATTTCCAATTACACCCAACTCATGAAATCAAATGAAGCCAACTGGAAAATTCCTCTTACAATACTGCAAATTTGATTCTTTATATATCATTGTGTTCATTTGTTGAGAAAGATTGTACAAAATAGACAAATTGTATATTGGGCTTTCAAAGTAATAAAAGGACCTGTTACCAACAAAAAAAAAAGAAATCAAATGAAGGGTGTAAAAACTACCTTCGATGAAGAAAGCGAACTAGGGTCAACCACGAAGAGAGGACATAGACATGGACATATTCAAATCATCGCAACCAACATGGATCCCATACATGATACATATAAATGAATTCACACATCACAGCTCCACATTATTAAAATTACGATGATCCTACACATTTCCTTTGATAGCCATTTCATAAAACCAATTCACCAATCAAAAAGAGCGGCGATAGGGCAAAATTGAGATAACTACCTTCGATGAAGAAAGCAGACGAGGGCCAGCCGCGAGCCGAGGACAGCGACATGGACTCGTCCTCGGCCAACGAACGGCGGCGGCGGGCCCCTAGCCTAGCGACCACCTCGACGGCGTCGCACGAAGGACGGCGGCCGGGGGAGGCGGCGCGGGGGGGAACCCAGTAGGAGGAACCGGGGAGGAAGGGGAGCCAGTCGGGGGCGGAGCGCCTGGCGATGATGCCGTGGATGACGTCCTCCAGGCGGCGGAGCCCCTCCGCCTCGCCGTCCGCCGCGTCGACGAGGTCCAACTCGATCAGCTGGGCCCGGTTGGAGCGGTGGCGGTGGATGATGAGGCCGCGCGGGGAGAGGATTGGGGCTGCGGGTGGGCTGATTGAGGTGCGGATCAGGGTCTGCGAGAGGTGCCGAGCCATCGGGATTGTAGAGAATGTGCGTGTAGAGAGAAAGAAGTGGGAGGAGGTGGTGGTGGTGGATTGAAACGTTTGGTAAATATAAAATCCAAAAATGGTTGTTCAGTGAAGACAGGGATGAGAAATTTGCCAAGGTGCTGCACTGTACTTCCAATAACGTAGGTATGACTAACTGATAAAGCAATAGGTTAGAATAGACACAGTACGTGTGCAGTAAAAAAAAAATTGCTCTCTGTCTTAAAAAGACTGAATTGTTTCTACACATTTGCTTTCCAAATGTGCCCTTCACCATTTTAAAAAATACCAAAGAAGCAAAACATGTTTTGCCCCTGCTACGAAACGACACATTCCTCGATTTTCCCTCACGAAACTGATGAACCCAAACATGAACGATGAAATGTTGCCCGGTAGTTTTTCATTGTCAGATAACTTCCATCTCTAGGTTACTCGATGGGAGCTAGAAATAAGGAGAGGAAGATGGACGGTATATAGCACACTGAAACCTTCCAAATTGCCATGAAATTCATAATCAAAGAGTCTCATCTTCCCTAATTTCCATGCACTAATCTTTGTAAGTCTTTCAATTTTTTTAACTTTCTACTCCTGTATATTCTTCAATTCCTTGATTTCATTGTGTCATCTACTTCTGCCTTCTTGAATTTCTCAATTTTATTGTCTCATACTTGTTGATGTGCACTTGCCCACCACATGTTTGATGATACGCCAACACCAAAAGCAGAGAATGCATAATTTGGAAATAAAATAGGAAGGGATTACATTTCACATGTTCCTCTAGATAGGTAATATAGTTATTTACTGTTATTGAGAAAGAAGATGGTTTTAAAGGGATAGCAAATTAATTCTACTATCATACTAGAGCACCACTATGGTGTCACTGGCAAATTAAAGTAATGCAAAAAGCGTATGAAGCATTTTGTTCCTTCAGTAGTTTTAATGACACCAATCTAGGGTTTTGCTTTCATCTTTTAAATTGTTTAATATAATCTTATCATATCATTATGAAACTTCTCGATATAGTACCGCCCTAATTATTTCTTTTTCCGGTGTTTACTTGTACCTATTTATATAGCAACTTGGCAAAAAAAAGTTGATACCAAGGAAAGTGGGATCGCAGTCGACGTGGAGATCCCCCAAAGAATGTAGTCTAAGTCAGATGCCAAGTGTACTGATGTAGGAAACAACAAGGGTGGAGTAAGGGCAGAGACCAAGGGCTTCCCAGACAGAGCCTGACGGTGGCAGTGATGCGATGGCGATGGCGCAGGATGAATACACGACGACAGTCACAGTCCGATGCTTATGTCCAGAGTCAGGGTCCTGTATGTTTCTCTCTCTAGAATTCTAGAGTGAGAAAGTGAAATATGTTCTGAAAATGTCCAAGCGTCCCGAATGAATTCTCAAGACCTCTATTTATAGAGATTGAGATTATGATGTCATTAACCGACACGTGGTGATCCCCGGGAGTGACACGTCACCAAGGGGTCCACGGGTGCCGGTGCTCCACGGACTATCTGATCGCATATTCATCCGGCCTGCTCCTCACAGCGTCGCTCTGTCTGTCTGGAAAGACTGGCTCCCACAGCGTCGGTGTGGCCAGAGAACCCCCTTGATCTAGCCACAAATCCAAACACTTGTAGAGTCCCACAGGCTGGGCAGCGATGGGGAAGACCCGACGCCCGACTGCCAAGCGAACTAGGTGCGATGCCCTCCGAAGACATGATCCCGTCTCGGAGTGACCCAGGGGTAATAGTCCCTAGAGGTGCCGACGCAAGCCCCCAGTGCCGGAGCACGTAGGCCAGTCACGTGAACACCCTGGCGGAGATAGTACCCCAAAGGAGTCGCCTATTCCGCGGGCCGAGGTAGCATCCTGGAGGATCCGTCTACCTGGCAGAAGGGGAGTCTTCGTGCTGGAGCACTTAGAGCTCCCTGGCAGAGATAGTGTCCCGGAGGAGTCGCCTATCCCCGCGGGTGAGTCCTTGTGCCGGAGCACTCAGAGCGCATCAAGGTAGCATCCTGGAAGAGCCGTCTACCTGATGGGCCGAGGTAGCATCCCGGAGGAGCTGTCTACCTAGCGGAAGGGGAGTTGAAAAGCTCCTTGACTGAAATAGTGTCCCAGAGGAGTCGCATATCCCCGCGGGTAAGTCCTTGTGCGGGAGCACTCAGAGCGCGTCAAGGTAGCATCCTAGAAGAGCCGTCCACCCGACGGGCCGAGGAAGCATCATGTTGGAGCCGTCTACCTGGCGGAAGGGGAGTTGAAAAGCTCCCTGGCAAAGATAGTGCCCCGAAGGAGTCGCATATCCCCGCGGGTGAGTCCTTATGCCGGAGCACTCGGAGCGCATCAAGGTAGCATCCTGGAGGTGTCGTCTACCTGGCGGAAGGGAAGTTGAAAAGTTCTCTGGCGGAGATAGTGTCCCGGAGGAGTCGCCTATCCCCGCAGGATGCTGCGCACTCCGGGGAATGGGTCGAAGCATGTTCCACGACCAAGGCAAGGTGCGCATGGTGTGGTGAAAGTATGACCAATGCAAGGAGCATGATAGTGTGACAAAGAGTCACGGGGCACACCTGTGTTAGTGGCGCGGCGCATGGGCGCGACGGAGTGCGTATGGTGCCGGGGGGCACGGTAGTGTGACAGAAAGCCCCGGGGGCACGGCTGTATCAGCGGCGCGGTGCACGGGTGCGGCGGAGTGTTGGAATGCAGCGCCCGGATGCCGGTGACGGGGGTCGAGGAGACGGCGCCGGCGACGGGGGTCGCGGAGACAGAACACCGGGGCAGGCGACATTCGGATGCCGGGCGATGGGGGTCGCGGAGCTGACGTCCGGGTGACGGGGTCGCAGAGTGACGTCCGGCGACAGGGTCGTAGAGTGACGTCTGGGCGACTGACGACGAGGGTCACGGACGATGTATGGTCCCTTGAAGAGAAGTGAATGTGTTAAGTATGGAGGCCAAAGGCCAACCATTGGGGGAAGGCCAAGGCCAACCCCAAGGGAAGCCGAGGCCGACCCCCAAGAGGAGGTCGAGGCCGAGGCCGAGGCCGACCCCATGGGGAGGCCGAGGCTGACCCCAAAGGGAAGGCAATGGCCAACTTCCTTGGGCAAGTGTCATGGTGCGCCGATGGGCGACGTGTGAAGTGCGACGATCGAAGAGTGATGAGGCGTCGCACAAGGATGAGTTTCTTAGTGACGAAGTGACGTGGAAAAAGTGAGAAGTACACGTGACTTGAGCGTGCATGCTTTGACCAGTTGTGAGCGTTGAATATTGTTTGTTACTTATGCGGACATGTCATGCAAAATGGGACCCCCAGTGGGCCTTTGGGTGCGACCAGAATAGGTTGGGAAGAAAAGTTTAACTCATATGGTAATCTCTAAAAGATGAAACCAGAGGTACAATATGAAATAGTATGCAGTGACGTTCAATCTACAACATCCAAGCACGCGAAACTCGTTGGAAGCTCTTGTAGTGATTGGATCATTTTGCATGCATCTAAGTAAAGTTGTTCGAGCCGAACAAGGTCCTTAATGCTCCCTATGTATTGGATTTGCACTTTAATTCAAAATCTGTAATGAGCCTAGGGTACCAAAACCCTTTGGAAGAGAACTATCCGATAAATGACAATTTGCAAGGCTCGGGATTCTTTCTCAGTTTTATGGCTACCCATTAATTCACCTGCGCTAAAATAGGGGGTTTCATATTGTAGTCCCATTTTTGTATCTGATTTGTTAATTGAAGATGTCAAATGGAGGTACAACAGGATTCTTCCATGTTCTCCAAAATTTTAGTCACGTATACCCTTCAAAATTTTAGATGATTATAGGTCAGTTTGTATCTATTCATTATTTTCTTGTACGGTGGGAGTAGTAAGAACTAATATGCAGCTTGTCATAGAAAGGAAATGCCTCTTTGTATGACTATCTTCCAGGCAAATGTGCTTGAATATAAATGCATAAATGTGCATAACATACTTGCATACCCTTCTCTTCATTTTTCTCGATCTTATTCACTATCTCATTTCTTATGTTCATTGTGTTGAACAACTGTAAATTACAGCATATGTCCCTGGCAAGTCAACCATCTACAATGTCTAATCTAGTAAGGAATTGGTTAGCTTCCGGTTATTTCTTGATCAAACATTGACTTCAACATGAAAATTAATGAGTAATTTGAAAAGAACATTTTATGGCAGGTCAAAGTTGCTATGAGCTAAATTTTACTCAAAGAAGCCAAGAATGTCTAATCTGGTATGCCTTGTGTGTCCTCTACTTTGCTGAAACATGCGGTAACAAATTCTATATTATAGTAGTTGTAACTACGATGTTAATAAGAAGTACTTAAAAGCTACCAAAAGTTTGCTTGTTCGTCATGCTATAGTTTGACACAAGAATTTGACTCTGTTGACAAACAAGAATAGATAACTTGACTCATTTACTTGTGCATAAAATTTTAGTCTCTTGAGACGTTAGTTTACGTCTCTGTGTTCATCTAATGACTTCTTTGCGGCGCATGAGTCTATTGGTGAAGTTATATTACTATAACATGCTTAAACATGAACGTGTTAATAAATACTATTCTTAAAATCATATATTTCTAATTGATATGTCTTTTAGAACCAACGTGGCATACTTGTAGCCAATGACATCCGAATTGTCCAGCCTAATCTTCAAAAGATGGTAGTCAATGGGGCTATGGGCTATATGTGAGGACACAATATTCAACAAATGGAAGGGTTCAAATTGATCAAAATTTGGTTTAATTTTTTTGTCTCAATATGTTCTTGGCTTTCAACATTTTCACTTGTGGTCCGCTTAACACTATGTGTGGTATATAGATTTCGTTTACTTGATGCAAATTGTGTCTTTTTGACACAAATGCTTATTTAGCCTTCATCTATTTTCAATTTGCTCATATTTTTACAAATGTCAGCACAAGTGCTTTAATTTCAGGCTCTTGCTTTTTGGTTTTTAAAAAATATGCATGGCTCATATGGGTATGAAAGACATGCAAATGGAAGTTTGGAATCTTTGGAAATGAATGATGATGCCTGTAGTTGCAAGAATTTATGTTCATTGATATGGAGAGCTCATACTTTTGACTGTCAAAGAGCCCCTCCTTAAGATGAAATTCATGGACACGGTTATCCTAATGGTTATTAGAGCAAGAATCAAATGATCATTGAACTTTGCTCCGAAAGACAAGACATGTTCTGAGAGTAGCTACAACTTTCGTGACTAGAACATGTAGATGTGAAGTACTAATGCAAATGAGAGCTTCCTTCTTTAGCTTGTTGTAATAATGTGTTGGGAAGTTTCATAATGAGGCTAGGGGGACTGGAACAAAATTTTCTACAATACAAACCCGATACCACGTCACACTACCCAATGGATCCTATTTGATGGAATCTTTGTGACCATCCACGTCAACCAGGTGTTGAACCATAACTGAGACTAAACATAGTAAGGACCTCAACAGTGATGGTTGGGGTGGTGGAAGGACCTTCAAATGTGACAACTTTGTCAAATACAGGGTCCTCTTACAAATCCCTTCATCAAAGTTCGTTCCATTATATTGGGCCATGATGACGTGTCATCGCGTGACTTGGTAGTAGGTTGTATTCAATAAATACTCGACAAGGTAAGTTGCATATTTTATACTGCTTTATTAAAGGATAGCACTTGGTGGTTCATTTTATGAAGGCTTCCTCCCTTTTATTTGACTTAAGCCAGTAGGTTCCTTTTCCTCCTTTCTTTGACATTTCAAACTATGTGCAAACCGAGTATTGGGAACATATGTATTATTTTCACAAGCGAAATGAGGGTAAGAATAAGAATATTGTAAATGTGCATGTATATCATTGTCTTTTCTATCGAGTTTGCTAGAAAGTCAATGGAACTAATCGAGACAAGAAAAAGTTAAGTCGTTCATATCTATCAGGCGTTTGATTTTGATTGCATAAATGAAGAGTACATACCATGGTGAGTGATTCCATGACAAGTGGGATGATGTTATTTCTTGATATGGTTGTAGGCCATATTCAACTTTACGAATGATTGCTTTGTGGTTATTAAGTGATTTTGTTAACTAATCAATGTAGTATGCATCGTATTCTTTTTATTGGGCTTAGACTACAGGTCATAGGGTGTTATAGATTAATAATTTGTAAGCTTTGACCTTATATTCTAACAAGTTTCCTTGATTTGGTTCCCTTTTTAAATCTCTAATTGCTTTCGCCACTAAAAATGGAGTGTAGTCTCCAAAGTGGTTCTGGTTGTTGCGGTGCTTGGTAGTTCTAACTTAATAAAGAACATCTCCTCCCTATTTTCATTTAATAGACACAACTTCCGAGTGACTAAATGCATTTGGCATTGCTTAGTTGAGTGTATGATCACAGTAGAGTTTCCTTTCTTTGTAAAACTTGTTGTTAAATGTAAGAGTAATATGATAGTGAGCAATGAAGTTACAAGGTATATAACAATAACAAGTGATTGTGTTTTTACCTTGTAGGTGATAGGCTTAAGAAGTTGGTGAAGACTGTTGTCAATGTTATGTTATCTTGTCCTGCTACTGACTCAAGCTGTCAATAATTTATGGTACCTTTTGGATAAATATGGACAAGACTTTGTAGGCTGCATATCCATTAGACTACTGACTGTTGGGAAGGTAACTTAGATTTGGTTAAGCAATATTTTAGAGGCTGAATTTGTGCAGCTAAATGAGGAAACTGGCCTTGGGTACAGCTAAAAATTTCAATGACAAGGGTGGCATGGAAGGAACTTTTGTACTAGAGTTACAAATGAATTTTGTATTTGAGTTTCAAATGTCGATACCGCCTTTCACATGGTAGTTTGCGGTCCAAAATTGATGTCGACTTAGTTAAATTTGTGTGGTTTGATTATATTTTTAAGAATCTCTACTGTTGTTAATTGTTTTGTGGATAAATGGCGGGCGCCCTTTTCGGTAGATTAATAAGTGCAAAAGGTCCTTGACAGAATATGAAATACTAAATGAAGAGGACCTCCACTTCATTCTTGTCTCCAAAATAAAGTGTTCCTTAAACTTTAAGTGAAAAAAATGGAATGTAGGCAATAAAAAAGTGCCGAGTAATTATCAATTTATAAGATGAACCATTTTAAAACTTTGAATGCATACTATCCACGTGATAGCCACTAGTGTTATAAAAAATTCAAGGTAGTTTGTAATATTTGTAGTTGTAACAAGAACATGTTTTTTAGGTTTTTGTATTCTGTACACTCATTGGCTTAATTCTTTCTCCTTCAACCCTCTTCTTACCTCTCCAAGTATGTAAAACCATTGTCTTAAGTTAATAAATTTGGCACAACGAACGGACAAAACAAAATGGTTAGTAAAAATTATGTTCTGTCCATCTTTACAATATTTTTTGTAAAATAACTCTTCATTTTCAAAATATTGCAATTTTATTTCCCCCTCTTACCATTTTGGTGCATCATGCTGCGAAAAATAATTTTGTTCATTGAGCCTAGGGTGATAAATGACCCGAGTTGTATATGAACAACTTCGTTTGCTAAAAAAATTGTTTGTGTTTGATTTTTATAATAAATGAACAGAACATGAATAATTTTTTTGAGCTTGTTTATCAAACGAGTCAAGTATGAATATTTCAAATAGTTCATGAATATGTTCTTGAACAGCTCGCCTGTATTTTATATTTGATATGCAGTTGATTGTAACCCATTTTAGAAGACTTCATCCATCTCTATTTCTAAAGCCCAAATTGTAAAAGGCCCACCCACCCTTATTTCAAAGCCATAATACACATAGCTCTAAGTAACCCTAATAGCCACATTTTTCTCTCTCTCTCTCTCTCTCTCTCTCTCTCACGTGCGCAAAAATCACCAAAATTATCCCCTTTTCTTCATCATTTTCTCTTTCTCTCTCTTTCTCTGCATTCAGACACATACGCGCGCACACACAGCCCACCACAACCTCCAACCGTAGACTCAAATGTCGCACCACCACTATTTTGTCGTCTTCCGCTTCGACCACCGCCTCCATGAAAATTTACATGGATTTGCTTGATCCAATGCCTACAAGGGCATCTAAAGCATTCGCTGTCACATTGACATTATTGCCTACTTCAATCTTGTCTCTCACTCTGATGATTGTCTTTTCAACTTAGATGAGTAAACAAGTTGAGCCTGACTTTTGATAAACGATTTGTGAATGTTGGAATACATTTTTTGGTAGCTAAATGAACATGAGCCGAGTTTGATCAGGTGAAAAGTTACAAGAATCGAGCTCAAACTTATACATGTTCGTCTCGAACTCGATTCGTATGCTGCCTTAATTAAGCCCCATGATCGCTAGTTTTAGATGCGAAACTGGCCTTATTTCTTTTATCTGGAACACAAGAGCCCCCCATTACCTCTTTGTTAGGTAGGCACATGCTCGCTATAAGAGAAGGAAATAATTAGCGATTGTCTTGTGTGTGTGTGTGTGTGTGTGTGTGTGTGAGAGAGAGAGAGAGAGAGAGTAAAAAAGAAGGTAACTAATCGAGGAACAAAAAGAGTACTGATCATGGAACGAAGAAATAACAATCTTGGATCACCATTGATTTCACCATGATGAAGGATATGCAATGGAGTGGAGTAGGAATCTCAATGTTAGCCTGAAGTACACCCAATTTGTTGTAATTCAAAGTCATTTAAGGAAACATGATGGAATTTGAACTCCAACGACTATATTGGGGGACTATAATGCTCTCTTTCATTCATTTATTGCTTTAGAAACTTTTGGTCATATTTAATTCCAGTGCATATATAAACTAATTACCAGCATTTATAACACTTATCAATGATAGTCTAAGCCCTCTACAATTGCAACAACTCAAAACTTAAAGCATTTATTCAATTTAAGAGAGCATTTAATGTAAGTATACACTTAAGAGATTAGAACATTCATTGCCATCAACATACTCACCTCTCTTGATTTAGAGCTTTATAATGTACTCATGACATTCTAGCATAATTCAATAATACAAACACTTTTATTTATTGAATATTGAACAATGCTTAGGATTGTCAAGCTTGATTCTTGGTGAGTGCAAAGCACCAAGGAATTTGTAAGAGGTTAAGTCTTGACATGAAGAAAGACTATTTTAGTAAATTCTAAGGCTCTACATCAAGGGACTTTTTATGAAGGCTTAAAAGTAGGCCTGAGGGCAGTTTTAGTCGACCATTTAAGTTCTTTATGTCAAGTAATTTTAAATTCTATCTCTTGATGAATGCTTTAAATTGCTTTGTCAGATTGTGCAGATAATAGGAGTGTGCTACAACTAGGTTGACTAATTGTTGAAATCGGTTGTGATTAATAATAACCAGAATACTTAGCTTTATAAACCCTATTCACCCCACCCCCACCCCAGGTCCCCAATCTGGGATTGATTTATCTACTTCAAATGCCTACTTCAAGACCATCGAAATTTCATCCACAAGCAGTCGAAACATTGGAAACATGTTAAAGCAGAATTTTGGACCATTTTACAAAAGCAAGACTTGGTAGTGTGGACCAAGCTCAATATAGATATCGTGGAGGATATTTTTCTTGTGAGAGTGATAGTTCACATTTGAATAGGCATTACATAGTTTGTTTAGGACAAAATAGGCCTACTTGACATTTGTTAAATACATGTGTGCACGTTACTAGTTTTTACATTTTCTCCTTTTTAGCTTTTATCATGAATAGTTACTTTGTTTATTAAAAAAAATCCTGGTTAAAGGAGGAGCACCTATCAAGGCATAAATATTTATCGTAAAATAATATTTAAGTGATAAAATAAAGGGTTTAAACAAAACATGAACAATTACTTAAAAAAAACATGTCTGTTCGGCCCGCTAGGGTGAAAAGCTAGAGGCCCTGGCTAGGGCAATTAGGGCCCTCGTTGTAATCTCTACTCTGGACTGGATATTTGAACTGAAGATGTAAGGCCATCAAATCCCTTCTTTAAGCACTCGTTAGAGTTTCACAAATTCTCTATTGCACTTCACAAACAACAAATTTTGTTCAAAGCATTTTCAAATCCTCTCCAAATTTCTCGGTTGAAGGATCCCATACAAACGCACTTCGAGCAAGTTAAAACTTAGCTGGTTTGGGCTGTAACCGAGCTCGAGCCAAGTCGAGGTTGCTCAAGATTGGCTTATTTTAGCTTATCGATCCAAAGTTGTTCTTAGGCTTAACTTGTTCAGCCAATGTCAAACGAGCTCAAGAAACGGGCTCAAGCCTGAGCTTTATTATAGGAACTTATAAACAAAGCTCAAGCTTGTTCGTTTATTTTAGATTATATTTTCTATGAGCTTATTCTAAATGAGTGAATAGAAACCAAGCATGAGTAGCTTACTTCGTGTTACAACACTATTCTTGGCTCGGTCTATATAATTAGTATAAACAAGTATCGGCCCAAATTTGATTTGAATAAAAAAAATGGCCCAACTCAGATTTTTATTGTAAAGGCCCAAAATATAGCATATCCTTTAACTTTTAGAGAATTGTCAATAATCTCTCTTTTTTGGGGGGTCCAAAAACTTTATTAATAAAAGGGTAACACAAGGAAAAATAACATAATTTAGATCGCAGGCTAAAGAGCACTTCTGAGAAGAGCATGTATGAAGACAAATATCTAGTAGATAACTATGATAGCTTCATCATCCCGACCCTTAGTCTCTAGTATAATCCAATAGGAGGATCTGTTGAAAAACAATAAGGCCATAAATAGCCACAATAACAACTCTACCCCCTGTATCAACAAAATTGAGAACCCAACCCAACATTGAACTACACATATAACTGAGAAAAAGCCCTAGAACTACAAACACAAAAACCAACAATAGAAGATAAAAACATCAACGCCTTCTAAACTAAAACAAGACTCACAACTTGAAAAACAACAAGAGGCTGCATGATCGTGAGTAAACCCACCACCTTTCCTCAACCACATCACAAAACTGCAAAGGAACACACATTGAGGCAAACATAACAGCATGCGTTTGGCACTCCAAAGCACCATTCAGACCTTACCTCACTTAAAGGACAACTAGACAAAAAACATATTTGAGCATGAATAAGACCAAATTGACTCAACGCAACCTCTCATCCAAGGCCCCATCCCCTTGACCCATCTCCCTTAAGGGCATCTAAAGCCAACCCTGTACTCTAACTTGAGAAAAAAAAACACCAAAGAAAATGAGAGAAAGAACCCCGAAGAATACGGAAGAACCCTTTAAATAAGCCCCAAGCTAGCTGCTACAGGGCAATCTACCCATGAGTTCTGCAACACAAGAAACAAGGACTAAAGGAGTAGACTAGAGGTAGGGAGAAAAGATCTTGAGGCGTTCGTCTTTTACACTAATAGGCAATATAAATTTCAAGGCCCCCACTTAGTACCATTGATGTCAGGGATGCCAAGGATCTCAAAAAGGAGGTTGTAGATTAATGACTATGGATCGAAACCTAAAACCCATCAGTATTGAAGGCTGATCATCAAGATTGGAGTAAGTAAATCTATAAAACTTGAGACTTCGATCCTTTACTAGTAGCCATCCAAGAGCCACTAATAATGGCTTTGGCTCTGTGAGATCGATGCCCAAACCATCGCGGTGCCACCATAGATCGGCCAGATATGAAGAATGACCATCGAAGCCATCGCCACAGTCACTAGACCACCAACTCGACTGCAATATGATCTCTACGAACCCCTCACAAAAGACTACACTAAATATGACCCTAAATCAACAAATCTACCTAGGCTGAAATCCTGCGGCCACCACACGCGCGCTTACCCACTATGGGGCAGTGGGGAAAGGTGCCGTTCGGGTTTGTTGTTTTCGTGATGTGCAAAGTGAATCTTGTTACAGAAGTGACATAATGTATTTTATAGTTGGGTGATACAAGGCATATTTGTGCTAATTGAGATATGTTTACCTCCTTCTTAAATGCGGGGACATGTACGTTGGTACAATATCTCTGTACCAATTGTGAAAATGGAAGAATAGTTTTTAAATTCGTTGCAGGTAAAACCCTTTCACTCTCTAATGTTCTTTACAAGTGCCAATGATCAAGGAAAACCTTCTGTCACTATAATTGCTGGGTAAGGATGGCATCATGATCTTGTCGGATGGAAGAATTTTGCCTTTGGCAAAAGATGAAGTCTTCGTTTGTAAGGGGTATCTTGACCAAGACCTCAATGTATTGAATGTTGCTTAACTGCCTGTGAAAGTGCATCCGCACCTGTTAAAATGTTGACTTGTGGACGTGGACATGTCAAATATGAATACATATAGAAAATGAAAGAGACGGGGTTGATCTCTAACTTTTTTCAATCTAACATAGTTTAATTTATAGTTGAAAAAAAAAAGCAGTGATAAAACATGTAAGCATGTTATAAGAGAAAGTGAACCCCTTGATTTGTTTCATAGTGAGTTGGGTGACTTGAAGCAAGCCACAATCAAGAGGTGGTAAGAGATAATACTTGACTTTTTGTTGATGATTGTTGAAAATTTACTTAATTATATTTGTTGAGAACAAAAGATGAAGCTCGTGAAATGTTCATAAACTATAAAACTGGGTTGATCAATGTTACCAAACTTCTTCGTTGTTTGTCAACTTGAATGAAGTTGTTAATGGCTACTTTCAAGCTGTTTGAGGCTTGAGACAAGGAGATCGTATTTCTCCATATCGTTTTTTTTATCTTCGAGACGAAGGTTTAATCCTCTTTACTGGATTATAAAACTAATGGTCCCTGGCTTTTTTTTTTCATCCAAAATGTTGGAACATGAACCTCAACACTATGTGTGCTTTGCCGATGATCCCTTTGTCATGGCCAGAGCTAATCCCACTTCTCTTCGACTAATGAAAGAAGCCTTACATGAATTTGGAGACCTTTCTTGGAGAGCTCTTTCTGATGATGGTAGCCTAAAATGGAACAATACGCAATTCTCGGTATTCTTGAAAGTACTTGTCGGTAAGATATCTGGGAGTAACTTTTTTATCACTGCAAGATAAGAGTATCATGATTATGGCACTATCATGGAAAGACTTCTTACCAAAGTAAAAAAAATTGGATTTTTAATTGCTTATGCTATACAGGAATATTGCAACTCATTATTGTTATGCTCCAAAGCATGCAGATGTATAGGAGTAATATTTTTATTCTAGCCAAGAGAGAGACTAGAGAAGTAGACCAAATTCTTAGTGTTTATCTCGAGTGGTTCCCACACTTAGCACATCAGTGGGCAAGTATCTTGGGTTGATGTAAATACTCTTAGACAAGTGGGAGGGCTTGGATTTAAAGACCTCCTCACTTGGAATAAGCCATAAGACATTCATGAGACTTATTTCCCACCCGGCCAAACTTTAAGAGGTTTTTCTATGTAGATTCTTACGCTGAGTGGATGCACACGTAATTGCTAAGTGGATGGACTGCGCAATATCTTCTAGAATATCTTATGCTACGATAATTTCTCTTCTAAAACCAATAAAAGAAACCTGGAGGGGGGGTGAGTAGAGTTTTTGGAAATTAAATGAGAATTTGAGCTACTCACAGCCATGTATCTGAATCAAACCAATGAACAAGCTTAACCAATATGCTAACTACACGATCTTAAACAATTATATAGTAGTAAGTAAAGATATTGAGTTAGGAATACTCGATAAAGAGATTTCAATGGTTTGGATTGGACTACCCAGAAGCCTAAATCGACCTCTTCAAGGAAGTTTTTTTCAATAACACTAGAATCCACTAGCAACAATCTTCTTTCAAGTCTAGATTAATATCCCTACAAACACTTGGTGATATTCCCACACCAAGCACAAGCCTTGAATCCACAATACTTGACAATTTCAAGCCTTGATCGGAATTATTTAACAAAGATCAATTTTGTACAAAGAAGCCCTCTTAATGGACATCACTACAGATGAAGCTCTAGAACAATACATATGAAAGAATTGATGACTTAAAGAATGGACACTCAATAATGGTTTGCTCACAAAAATACTCTCTTAATGATATAAAATCATGAATCGAGAGAGAAAATGCATAATGATTGATGTGACTGACTGCCTACGAAAAAGACCAAAGGTCTGACTAGAGTCACCATCTCATTTTTAGGGTTAGATTTATAATTACGAGGGTAAACAAGAAAACCCTAGTTCAACTCTAGATTGTCCAATTTAAGTTTCTAACCTACGAGGCTGGGAATTCAGATGCAGAGAATAATATATATGACGAGAAAGTGTTAGGCACCCCGCCATGCCCTAAAAATCTCTAACTTGTCTATTTTGATTTTCCTGGTTTTTATCCCACAATTCATGAATTAAATTAAGATACAAATAAAGGCAAACAAAACCTAAGCTAAACCTAAATTTGGTTTGAACTCAACAGATCGACTGGGGTAGAGTGGTCTACATACTAGACTGGACAAGTCAGGATCAAGACCATCGTAGTTCAACTGATCTTAGGGAAGGCGTGCCAATTCCCAATCTTTGTTTCTTAGAGACCTCGCTTGCTCTTAGAACTCTTTTTTAACTAAGAATTCTAATTGCTAATCTTCTTCTCTCTTTTTCTACGCTATTCTATTGTTACATAATTTCTATAGCCTTTCTGGGGGGAATTTTCTCTCTAACTGACTGTCCTTTTGGGGGCATTCATAAGGCCTTTTCATAGAGGTCTAGAGGCAATAAAAATTCAGGAGGAGACCTTTTGATCGTGCCTATGGTTCCTATGAGATAAGACTGAAACAAGCTAAAAAGTCCAAGTTGCCCTTACTGACCGATTCATTTATGACCACTGACCAACTGGCAGGTTCTCGTCCCTCGGCTGATGCAGTTTTGAACCAATTCTTGAAGGAGAAGAGCACATATTCTGATTAACACATGTGATAATCTGAATTCGTGATAGACCAACAAATTCAATCAAAACCAAATGCTAAGCCTCTTGTCCTATCTAAACTTTGATCTGGGTTAAGCCTAAACTAACTGAACTAACTAACTGGACTAGACCACTTAAACTGGGCTAACTGGACTAAACAAACTGGACTGCTAGCCGGACTGGACTTTGTTAATTAAGTTAATCCTACTTTTATTATTAAGTGTAGACCAACAATTATAATAAAAGGCTACTAAAGCCGAATAACTTAATAAATTGACAAAATAACCTACAAAAATAGAGTGTCTACACTTGAGATTTGATGATTCTCTAATTTATGTATGCTTAGAAAATGTTTTCTTGATGTACGATGAAGAGTCAAATCATTTTCTATAGGGTGGATATGAATATAGCCGTTAAAGCTGTAAATGAACCTAGTTGTTCATGAACTGCTCCTGGTTCGTTCTCCAAAGAACTCGTACATGTTTGTTTGTATAATATACGAACCGAACATGAACAAAATATTAGAGCTCGTTTATTAAACCAGCCGAACATGAACATTTCAAAGTGTTTACGAATGTGTTCGTGAACAGCTCGTATGGATAATAACTTAATTATAATATGTTCAAAACTCAAAAGTCGTGTAACTTAATTATAGTATAAATTAGTTTAAACTTAAAAGCCCTAAAATCACTTAGACAATTGGATCAAGTAAGGTGTAATTCTGTTTTGGAATAATTTATTTTGAACGAGAACACGAGTTTTCAAGTTCGAGTTCAGTCCGTACAAATAAACGAACTCACTCGAGCTGAATACGAGTTTTGCTAAACGAACCGCGAACGAGTTCAAACAAATTTTTGAAGATTAAACGAACACGAACATGGCCTGAAACTAAACAAACGAGTTTGAACATACCTCTGTTCGGCTCGAACTCGGTTCGTATACAGCCCTAATAGCCGTTGCATGTAGATTTAGCATGATTATTAGCAAAACTAGCCGTTATTTATATATCCTGAAATATATAGTTGATTATAATGCAATGCTGTCGACTACTTTTACTTTTGAAGGCCTATTGCCTCAATACAGTCGACTATATTCATGTTCTCAAGAAAAACACCTCTTTTATTTTGGGCATTACTTTCTCTAGAAAATTAGATTGAGACATCATTTTTCGTGTTGGAAAGCTAATAAAAATGTTTATTAATATATGGAAGTATTAACTCCAAAAATATTTTTGAGAAAATCTGAGTTAGCTCCAAATTTCACATATTCCAAAAAAACACAGTTGCTTGAAAGATTACAAACTCACATGCAATACATAGGGTGTCCAAAGGTCATTTAGACCATAGTCGTCAATCCAATTATCAAACCAAGACTACTTACATATCAATAAAGATAAGTTACAATTAAAAATAATTTAGCCTATACATTCTTTTTTTTCTCTTTGACATTTGACTTGATTAAGCTTTCTTAGCATCTCCACTATAGCTTCAAGCTTCTTGATTCCAATCCACAAATTCAATTTCTCAAATGTGCCTTCATGAGTGCGTATGCGTATACCTACTATGCGTCAACTTAAAGTACACGTTAAAACGCAATCAATGTGTTGTTATTATCAAGACAAGATGCAAGCCAACTTTATTCGACCATAAGACTAACATCATTTATATTGTACAATATTCTAGAAGAGTATGTAGCTTGTAAGTACCTAGAAACTTTTCTACAATATTTTAGATTGTAATTGTACAACCTGGGATCGGATGAGGTGGTGGGATACTATAAATAGAGGAGGGCTTATTTGCCCAAATAGTCAGTAGCATTGTACTTGATTGTTATCAATACAAAGCTTCGCTTCTGGCTCTCTCTCTCACACTCCTTCCTTAATTTTCATAGTGTTGGCATGGCTGACTTAGCAACTCACAGGCGACGACGTTGTCTAAGGTCACATGGTTACCTTGTCGATCTACGAGTCCATGACACTTGGCTCATAAAGAAGACACAATGTGGATATAATGGTCTCATACCTATATTCTTAAACACAAGAATGTCTGGAAAGTTACGGTCCCAACAAATGCGTCTTGCAATAAGGAAATTTCTGTAATTGAGAAGCTTCGTCAAAAGCTACATGATTTGGCAAATTGGTATGCGATCCAAGGTTTGGCTATGGAGTGACTCATGCAGCCCTTGGACCTCTTGAGGATGTTTTTGGAAAAAAAAAGGTGCTTTATGCAGCTTGTAACCCCTATGCCTTCGTTTCCTCTCGCATTTAGGGGACTTCTTGGATAACTTTTCATCTTATCTCTATTGAGCTAATAACAATCAATGAATATCTTCATGAAGTAGATATAAACCCGAGCTGTGAAGATTTCCTTACCTGGCTACCTGCTTTGCATGGCGGTTTCAGTGTACACTCACCCTGTGAGGAGCTCAGGCATCACTCCCCTAAGGTTAACTAGGCCAACCTAGCAGGGAGACTTGACAATATTCCTAAATGCTCATTTTTTCTCTAGCTAGCTTGCAGGAGGAGATTAAAAACCAAGAAAAGGTTGCTGCAAATGGGGATTGTCGAAAATGATAATCGTACAATATGTGTTCTCCTTGGGAAATAATGTCACCATTTATTCTTTCAATGTCGGTTTGCTCAACGGATTTGGCAAATGGTTTGCCGCAGCTAGGGCAACGACCTGTTATGGACTGGTGAACTGAGCTAAATTATGTTGTGGTGCATTAGATACTACAAGATACGGCTTTGAAGGCTGATTTTCTCTACCACCTTCTACTCGATCTATATGGAGTGAGAAATGCTAGGTTCTTTAGGCAGCAAAGGAACCTCCAATGATGGTTCTTAAGAATATTTGTTGGATGGTTCAGGGGGACTGGTGAACTGAGCTAAATTATGTTGTGGTGCATTAGATACTACAAGATATGGCTTTGAAGGCTGATTTTCTCTACCACCTTCTACTCGATCTATATGGAGGGAGAAATGCTAGGTTCTTTAGGCAGCAAAGGAACCTCCAATGATGGTTCTTAAAGATATTTGTTGGATGGTTCGGGGAAAGGTGGTGAACCAGTTACCCATCACCTTTAGCCCTGAACATGATGAAGTAGACAATGGCACTACTCCGCATGTTTTCTTCTTCATGTCTGTTAAGGTTGCCCAAGATTTGTTTGGTGCAAGTTGAGGGTGTTTTCCTTTAGACTGTAAACCATGATTTTTTTTTAGCGTAATACTGTCACTTACCAAAAAAGGAAAAAGAACAAAGTTGAGAATAAAAATAAGGATGAAGATAAAAAGGCTCGGAATGGACAGAGGTCATGAATATAACTTTACACCATGGTTTTTTTTAGCGTAATATTGTCATGTAAGTTCACAAAATGGCGTAATTCATGAACTGATTCGACCATACTCATCTGAATCAAATGAAGTTGCTAAGAGAAAAAATGAAACGTTGAAAGAGATGATAAATGCTATGTTGGTCAAACGTTGACTTATTTTGCACCCTTTGTGCGTCTGAAAGCCCAAAATCCGTTGTTGATGCACTTATGCTTTGCTGTTCAGCGGCTCATTTTCCCATTTGGCATTCTCTTTCCATCGCAAAAGGAACTAGGAAATGAGTATGCAGAGAGATGAGACTGTACACCAGTATCTATTTTGAAAAGGGAAATGGGGGTTAAGATTTATAACTGGGAAAGTGATGAATTCACTATTTACTCTGAAGTAGAGTACTAATCTCACGATAGAGTAGCTTGGTTCAGTTTGCGAGTGGAACGTAAATCCCTAACAATCGACCTCAGTAAACCAAATAATGAGATACTAAACATCGCCAGAAAGAGGATTTACCTATTACAAAGAACAAAAGAATGATGTGAGGCTTGAAAAGAATATAAAGAAATCTATAGAATTGGTCATACCAAAAAAAATTTAAAGAATTTCCTAGAGTAAAGTATGATTTCCCTGAGGTGGCATTGTGGTCTGAGGATAGGTGAAAGGGTCTCCAAATGGGTTTCCCATAGGTTGCATCTGTTGTTGAGAATACTGGGGTTGATACTGATGAGGTACCATCATCATCATGTGTTGCTGCTGCTGCTGCTGCATCATTTGCTGCTGCTGTTGTTGTTGTTGCATCATCGCCATCTGCACGTTGGGTGGTGGCGCTATGCTATTGGACATTGCGAATGGGTCCTGGTGACCAAATGGATTTTGTGCAGTCATTTCGTATCCATACCCTGCATTGTACCCTGCATGCTGAAGCTGTAATTGTCTCCTGGCAGCATCATCTTCATACAAGCTGTCAAGTAATAGCTTGTCGAAACCACCAGCCTGCCGAATGAGATGAATGTTCATCACTGAACCAACATAAACTTATATGCCTTTTCCAGAGATTCGATAGCATAGAGGCTCATTTCAGTAAGTACAACAACTGGTAGCATTGACCACAAAGATGACATTGATAGAACTTTAAGTGAAGCATACAGAAAAAGAATCTTTTAATTACCAAAAAAAAGTTCGCAACCAAAGATGTAACTTCAAGCATGAAGCATCAGTACATGTTGCAATCAACTAAACCCTAGACTGCCGAAGCCAAGATTAAACGACTAGGTGGTCAAGTTAAATATTAATGTTGAATTTTGAAACAGTAAGGTGGTAAATGTATGCGTTAATACACAGTACCTCATATTTCAAGAATCTATCACTTACTAATACTACTAAAAGAATTCTTTTTCCTAAATCAAGGTGGTCAATTGATCATCTTGACTAAAGAGTAGATCCGCCCCCTATGGGTAGAAACTGCTCATAGTTATGCCCAAACTGGCCAAATTCCTATTCAGGCCAGTGCAAACAAGTTTATATCAACAACACTGATCCTAAATGATGACAATTCATAGCTACACAAACAAAAACACAGAAGATCAACTTTGACCTTCGCTTTCATCCCTACTTACAACCTCGAAAATGGTTTTAGCCCTTCCGTGAAAACAACGAATGACATGCCATTCAAACTCTAGAAGGAGGAAAAATAACAAACCAATTTGTTGTTTTGTGCCACGTTGCTATTATTGTTGCTCGGTGTGGTGACCAGTGCTAGCTCCCATCCTGATGAATTTCCAATTTCGTTTAGGCCATTGTTCGTTGATAGAGAATCACTACCTGCATACAGTATGCTGTATCAGCAAAACTTTACAATCTTCCACTTAAAAGGAGGCATATCTAAACAGGGCAGTGCTTTTCAGAAATGATTCTTGTTAAGCTGGAAAGAAGTCCCAAAGTACAAGTCCATCCCTGAAGGTCTTCGTTCTTAAGTAGTACACTTGCCCTACTAGAATGAAATAAACATGATATCCTTGAGAACATTCTTTCTCGAAAAATTTGACCAACTTTGACCAGAAAAAATAGAAAATCCTTCTTCCTACATCCCCTAGACAAACGCAATTAAAATGCTACATTCCATTGGTGTTTTTTGAATCGGAGAATCGGTTCAACAAGCTGAAATGAACTCTAGAGACTATATGATCAGTTGGAAATCAAGTCTTCAAGCATGCACACTTATCAATCAAAGAGTGTGTTTGATCACTGCATTATTAGAGTACGCACTCCACAGTAGTAGTAGAATAGGTACAAGGGGATCTAGGTAGTGTGGCTTCGTTGCTCCTTTACCCACTCTTCCTTCGGCAAAAAGAATACTCCCTCCACTCCATAGTTCTAGTTCTTTCCCCTCTAACTTCTAAGCTCATAATCCTTTCCCACTTCTCTACGTAGTATAACTTTGAAAACCGGACTCATATTATGAAACATCCTGAAAAGGATGAGGGACTCATATTAAGGTGGGAGAGAATAAAATAAGTGGTATAATCTTCAGGTTTTATTATCTTCTGATGCTCAAAATATTGATCTTACCGTTAGTGCAATTCAACAAGATGTTCAAAGTATTATATTGGTTATGGTACAGGAGATTGTGATTCAAAATTCTTTTCAGAATACAAAAAGAAAGTGATTACCAGGTTGAAAGATGGCAAGTGCCATCGCATTGCTTTCCTCCAGTTCAACAGCTTTTGGATTTACCTCATTCAAGCCCTGCACAGAATGTTTGGAAAAATGATATACTTCTAGGAATCTTGTAAGGCGGAGTCAACAACAAACAGTAGAGAAGTTGTCGACCTACCAGCAGGTCCCCAGTTTCTTCAGTTGCTATGAATGATGGAGCTTCAATCTCATTCTTAGGCTGAGGTTCCTCTTGTGTATCTACCATTGGTTCTTTATCTTCAACTTCATCAACGTCTTTTTCAGTTTCAGGGGCAGGCTCCTCAAGTTTCTCAGGTTCTTGATCTGTATCCTGATACTCCTATTCTCAAAGTGAAAGAACTAGTGGAAGTCACTAAACAAACTATGTATATGAGTCCACAGCTTTTAGCGCAAAGTTGTAGAAAGCAACTTAATGGTAGAAAATATAAAAGGCGGAAGTTCTGTCATATATTAAAAAGTCTTTCCAAGATGAAATCAAGGTAACGTTAAAGGTCTTTAATTGTCAGTAACAAGGTACATTCATCTTTTTTAAGCCACCAACAACTATATTATCGACAAAGAGGGGAGCTTAAACGAGGAATTGCACCTCTCCAGTAATGCACAGGATCCCCATTCATTACCAGAACAAAATGATAAAAGGTTCTGAAATTCAGGTTACTGGAGTAACCTAGTTTTCCCGGAACATTGAGTAAGCCTCCCAAATAAGGGAAAATAATGACGTAAAGACTTATTAGCTAAATCAGATCAGATGACAACCACTGTAGATTAGCTTATGTACTTGGACACAATAGACCAGCAGTATATCTCCCCCAATCTGATAGTTAAAAAAGGCTCGTGTTCATGTACTCTGCTGTAGTCGAATGCTAGGGGCGACAAGCTCTATGCATTCATGACGGTCAAATCCTTAGTGATTTCTTCCATATTACATATTATTTTACAGAGAATTCCAAAATACACCAGTGGTAGTGTTTGAAAACTATTGACTAAAAGACTCCTATCAAACTTGTACCAATTCACCTTCAGCAAATGGAAACCTTTTCTCCACATATTTATCAAATAAAATTTCGGACGTTCAGCTACAACGTCATAATCTCCTTTTTGTCAGCGTAACAGCAAAGGTAACAATCTAGATATCCATAGAATGACGATGTTATATTCAATGACTTGTCTAACTGGCTTTACTACTTAGTATATTACAAGTATTGTAATATATATTTCCTTATCACTGATGTCATGCAGGTCCTAGTACCTAAATATTTAGTTACCTCATCCCTAAAATGTTTCTTAAACTAGTTATTCTATATAATTTTTATTCAGATGCTGTAACTGGTTGAATTGATGCATCAATTGTAGCTTAAAATTGCCTCTCCTAAGAAAAAAATTTGCCGTGTCCCTGCTCGTTGCAATGATGTTCAGCCTTTCTCGTTCAGCAGCAAAGAAAAGCTAAATAAACATCTTGTCAACATGATTCGGCACAAGAATGGGCAGGGAAGTTACTACCAGGTTAGCCATAACAGAGACGAGAGGAAGTCAAAACACAACAACTAATACAAGTATTATACACACTGTACGTGATAGGTTAATATTATAATCATATTGCAGATGTCAGATACTCTGCAAATGCGTACATGTCAAAAGAAACCTCAAGGTGAAATGGATGAATGTTCTCACCAGTCTTCTGTTTGAAGCAGAAGCTATCTGAGGAGCTTCTTTTATATATTCCTCCATCGTTGCAAGAAATGAAGGAGGCGGCTGTGGAATTTGGAAACAGCCAGTAATGAGAATCTCTTTGTCAGCATTGCCTTAAGCCTTTTACTTTGCAGGTGTGGAGAAAAAAACCTGTCTGAGTGTAGGAAACTGAAAATTTCTAGCAAGATCCAAGGTTTTGCAGAAGTCATAGAACTCAGCAAGACTTTCAGCCTACATAAACAGCGGGAAGTAAAAAGAGAGGAAGCAATTGATCAGCTTATTCGGAACTTGGGGTACATAACATACACTTTTTATTCATGTTTGAACACCTAAAAGAAAAGCACAGGGAAGGAACCTGCTGCCCAGCTCTTTTGTATATATTCAGAGCTTTAACTGCATCATGTTTTGACATGTCAAAGAACTGCAATACGCTGGAAAAGTTAGCGATGCATATTAAAGAACTATCTTAATGCAGGGAAGAAACGCCAACAAGGGCAAGAAGACAGGCATACCATTTCCACAAGATTTATAATCCCATCATTGATGGCACAGTAAATTTTGAAGCTCTCTTTTAGTACCTACATTGTTGACATTCTAAATTTCAAAAACTTCCAAACAAACGATATACGACTGCAAGCAGATCTAGCACATCCAGAAATAAACCAAATAAAGATAAAAAAAATCAATACATGCGAGGAACCACAAGATCCTCATGCATCAAGTCGGTAAATCCTTCGAAGGTGCGGAATGCTCCTTCCTAACTCTAGCTGCTGCTGCTCTCTCTCTCTCTGGTCTCTCATGCTTTTACTACAAAATACATGTTAGCTCTACCCACTCTCACAGTCCCAAATTCACTCCCACTGTCCCTCTACAAGCTGGTTACTTTTATGACCTGAGCAAGCAGAGCCACACATTCCACGAAAAGAGTGCTGGGCTTCTTACTTGCAAATCCTTTATGCTTAATACGAATTGTAACTTGGTTTAACTTCCTTGCCGTGGCATGGAGGGAGTAACACTGTCATGTTACCGTTGTTCCTGCTTTTCTGTTTCTTCTTGGCTCTCTGGCATCCCTCTCTTATGCAATTAACATAACAATTAGACAGATTTCTTGGACTTGTGGCATGATTATCATGTATGTTAACCGTGTCAGTGGTGAGCTTCTTAATGGAAAGGTTGGCTCAAAGAAGTACTTGTGGGATATGATCCGTGGACCTTATATGGAGCAAGAATTAAAATTAGCTTTTACAGAATGCCGTGCTAGTGCATTAATGAGGTTCTCGGATTTGGATATATCTTATGCATCTCAAAATGAACATGATAGTGAATCGAGTGGGGAACGACTAAGGATACCCTTAAGCCTTTCTTATGTTGTCTCCAATAGAGCTTCACACTGTTTTTCTACGTACAGTGGTAGCTTGGGAGGTATGAGATTTGTACGTTGGAACTTGATCAGTCTTCTGAATATCTTAGACCACTAGGGATGCAAGCAACAACAACTGCTCTTAGCTCTCCGAACATAGTTAGAGTAGAGAGAGAGAGAAATCAACAGCTACAACTAATGATCGAACTAACTATTTAGCTTAGTTTTGAAATGACTACTTTTTAATTTAAGCTCCTATAACAACCATAACTGTCATTTGCATGTTTTTTTTCATAATTATGGATATAACTCCTACATTATTCATACCAGAGCCAAGGCATACTGTACAAGATAATTGTGGCAAGCTGCTCCTTCAGGCTGCAAAATTGGAAGCAAATCAGATTTCCTATTCGACGGACGAAAGTTATCTTTACCATATATAATAATCACAAGACAGGCTTCTTCCACTGCCCCTTGAAAAACCATTTGAACAGTTATTGTGTTTATCAACTACCTGGCAACCAATTAGCCGATACAATAGCTGCTGCAGTGCCGGTAGCTGCTCCAGAAGCTCTTCACCAGTCAACAATCGCGTTCTACTGTGCACCTGGTGCAACAAAAGGTACCAAATTGGCCTGACTATTGCTAAGAATATATTATCAAACTAAGAGTGATCTCAAGTCAACCTTGCTTGCTCTCGGAGATGACTTTGTGAGACGCTCAGCCTCAATGTCATATCTTAAGGTCCTAAAACACTCGAGGCGTTCCTCTAGAAACAGTGCATACGTCCTGATCCATGCAGAGCAGTCCCAAGCTGCACGACAGATATTTGCAAAGTAAGCAAGAGTTTCCCTTTCAAGTTGATATATACAATTTGCTTTTTTCCTGGTTTTTCCATAAGATAAATGTACAAAAAAAGAAGAGAGAGGAATCAGCTTACCAAGAGGGCTCGAGTCATCTTTGAAATTGGATACTTGGTAAATACGTCCTCCTCTGTGACTCTGTGCATAGCTTGGTAAGTCCTCCCTAAAGGTAGGATCAAAGTACTTCAGTAGTTCCTCTCTGAAGGTAGGATCGCCCTCCCTCAGTGTCCGGTGAATGACTATCAATGTCTTTATTGCAACCTGTACAAATTCACAAAGTAAGCAACAAAAAGCCGAGGGGCATGGTTCCTAATTACTGCATTTATAGGCAAGCAGGGCTAGCCGTAGTATACCCCCCCCCCCCCCCCCAACACATAAAACTCCCTTTCGCGCTCAACTAATAGAAGAAAACAACAAAAGCTAGCATTACTTTCGCTTGAGAAAGAACTGCATGAAAATAGAAGTCTACTAAGGTTGACCTGCCCCTGTATAAATATGTCCACACAACCCCGAAGCAAAGGACAGCCCTATGCTTTGGGGGTTCATATCCAAATCTTGGGGACATTACTGGCATGTGCAGGATGAGTGTAAGATACTTTGCAACCAGGGCTTGTAAGCAAGAAAGCACTATTATTACTCCAACAAGATTTTGCCAAAAAGATTCTGAAGGAGTTGAGAGGACTTTACAATCCAGTTGCGCGTCTTTGACAATCTCTTCGAAAGTGCTAGAATGCAGTAGGCAATATCTGCTTGTGGATGTGCTACGGAGGTTGCAGAAAAAATCTCTAGAAAGGAACAGAATAGAAGCAGAAATGAGGCTCCATCATAATAAGAGCAGAAATGTATATCAAATTGCTTCCATTGCAAAGCAGCATATTCCAATTCAGAATATTTTCTGAATCTTTGAAAACTCACTTCTGACATGACGTTCTTTTGGAGGACACTCTACATGGTTTGTAGCCTTGACCACGGCAATATCCAAATCCTTCCACCAAAAAACTCAAAGCAGTCAAATTACATTACACTTCCCATGCAAGAAATTCACGTAAATAAAGCAGATCTAAATTCTATCATTGACACCAAATAATCAATGCAAAATGAATGCGATTCAAAATATCTCATGCACGATGTACAACATAAGAATTCATGAACACATACGAACCTTGAATTCGCTGTTGACCTTGGCTAGACCAACCGTGGTGGAGTCCTTGAGAGCCCCGTAGGCTTTTCGAAAGCTTTGGAACGTACCCATTTTCCCTCTAAGCCTGCATATATCTCTGTGCGTGGATCATGTTAATGGGAATCAAATCTGTCATTGAAATGGAAAGGAGAGATAGAAGAAGAGGCGAATGTTCTTCTTCTTCTTCTACTTCTATGGTATTTTTAACCATATGCTTTCCAACAACAACAAAAGCCAACGACTTCCTCTCTCCTCTGTATCTGAATTTTTCCTTAAAAATGTGAGCAAGAAGAAGGGGGACAGTGTGTTAAGAGGAATATGTTTTGGTCGTTATGGTTGTTACATAGCTAATCATTTGATCTTACAATAAGGTTGGTATGGATTGCTACGTACTTGGTTATTTGGTAACCTATAAAATTACGAACAAACTTTGGCTCATATCCGGGTTGTAAGAATCTTTCTCGAATCCCGTATGTAGTGACAATTAATAGTTGCTAAATATATTTAGTAGCTTTTCTTCTAACACTTATAGCGACATTTATTAGCAGCATTTTTTTAGCATCACTAAATAAAAGTCACTAGAAACATTTAAAGACGATTGATTGTCACTATATAGGGGGTAGGAAGAAGATTCTTACAACCGGGGTAGCAGCCAAATTTTTTCCCTTAAGGGACCCACGCAGAGATTAGCTCTTGTGGGCAATTTCAAATGTCGCTGAGTTGGAAATATCAGAGCTTGGTCACACGGATGTTAAGGGACCCACGCAGAGATTAGCTCTTGTGGGCAATTTCAAATGTCGCTGAGTTGGAAATATCAGAGCTTGGTCACACGGATGTTAAAGGACTCCTGAAATAAAGCATTTTGGTGAATGTTCGTGTTGTGTATTTTTTAGCGACGACGCAAGTAGAAAAACTTGAATCTTTTAGATGAAAGAGAAGTACGAAGACAATGACATGTTTTAAGAGTTTGAGAGCAACCCAAAGGGTAGTCGAGTTGGCAAGGGGCCTCGAGGAATGACCTCGAGGTCCTGAGTTCGATTCCTCCCCCCGCGGGTTATATATATGAAATGCAGTTCTTTCAGATTTTCCATTGGGAAATTTTAAAAAAAAGAGTTTGAGAGCACTCGGTAAAGAGTGAAACTAGAAGAAGAAAGGTTAAATTCCTTAAAAAGGGTGAAGCTTTAAAGAATATTTTGTCAAGATTGAAATTAGAATCATCAAGACAATTGAGAACACTTCCTTGGAGCCTGCAAAGTGCATAAGGATACGCGCTCAATAACCCATGCACTTATTGGCAGTAGTTGCAGACACCTCAGCATATATGTTCCATCTATAATGCTTTTGATGGGAGATGATATAGCTAAATATACGCCTTCAATCAATGGGTGACACGTGGTAGCTATGACACGTAACCCTCCACCAGGACGTTGCTTATTTGGCACTTGCCATATGAATCTCTGAATAGAATCCTAAAAGGACGCTAACTCATTCATCAGAGATAGACAGGTGATCCTCTAGGATCCTAATACGATCCCGATTAGATCTGTTCACAGCCCAGTTCTACTATGACTCTTCTTCCTACTACTATATAAAGGGGTCTAACCCCTCAGGTATGGACAATCACACACACATATATATTGTGTTTTATTATTTTTCAGAGTTCTACATTGTTAGCCCTCTCTCACTTAAGCATTAGAGCGTTCTTCTGCCGAAACCTCACTCGGCGGTCACTCCGTATTCTCTTTTGCAGGCCTATTTTCTGGTGTGGTTCCTGATCCAGTTTTTAGTTGTAACAGATTGGCGCCATCCGTGGGACCCAACAGGGAACATGACCAATCATTCTTCTTCCAACGACTCTTCACGTAATCATTCTCAAAATCGTCGCGCACGAACCAGTAGTTCTGATCGACTCGGTCGTTCTAATGACCAACGTTCGATGTCTTCGCATCGTCGTGCCAGTTCTTCAGAAGATGTTCATATTAATGTAACATCTACTACTCCCGAATCCAATAACCGATCTTGGAGAAGCAGATATCCGACATCCATTCTGAAGAACGGCGACATTTGTCATTGTATCAATCGGGAGCTATTCAAAACACCCCATGCCGACCTTACAAGAGAAATTCATGAGCTGAAAGATGTCGTGAACACTCTTCAACAAAAGCTCGACATGGCGGTGGCTCCACCATCTACCCATCATTCTCATCTGGATCCCAGTGACCTTCGTCTCCGGCTCACCTCTAGATCAAGCTACGGCCAGAAGCCGATCTGACATATGATCCCAAACTGAAGAGCAGAGAACACACAACCAGGAGTGGATCATGCTACCGTCGCGATCCATCGGTTGAAGGCAGTACCAATTCCTCTCCTGAAAAGGTCACCAGAATTGACATTCCTCAAAGATTGATCCACAAAAAGAGGACGCCTGAGTACCGTTCCCGAGAACGAAACTCTTGGAAGGTTGTCCCCAGGTAACATTCCCAGGAACGATCTCCCCTGAGGGAAGAATCTAGATACCCATTATCCAAGGCAATCGAGAAAGCCAAGTTACCCCCCAACTTCAGAATGCCTCATTGTGATCTCTATGATGGAACTGGAGATCCAGGATAACATGTTTATCAATTCGAAACAAACATGTTGTTCCTTCAAGTATTAGACGATGTCATGTGCAGAGCCTTTCCTACCACCTTACGAAAAGCTGCACATGCATGGTTCAAGTCTTTAGAACCAAGATCCATACACTTCTTTGCCCAATTATCAGATCTCTTTCAGAAGCATTTTGTAAGCAGTCGCTCACGAAGGAAGAGCTCGGTGAGCCTGCTTAACATAGTACAAGAGAAAACGAGTCCTTGGCTTGTTATCTCGGACGATTCAATGCGGCCACCTTGGAAGTTGATAATATGGATGAATCCTTGAAATATATTGCATTCCTCCGAGGACTCCGACCGACCTCCAAGTTCGCATTCTCCTTCAACAAAAGTCCTCCAGGAAATATGAAGGCTCTTCTCAAGAAGGCTAACAAATACATTCAAGCTGAGGAATACCTGGAGACCCATAGAGTACGACGCGGAGAGGAGAAAGAAGAAAAAAAGAAATGATCACGGGAATTGAGTCCCCAAGGAGGAAAGAAGGCAAAACGATCCAAGCATGACGAACGGCGTCCCAAAGACCCGTTTGCCCTAGAAAATTTAATGCCCCTCAATGCCAGACCATCTCAGATATTACACGAGATCAAAGACAATAAAGCTCTCAAGTGGCCAGACAAGATGAGATCTCGAGCGAACAAAAGGAACAAAGACATGTGGTGCCACTTTCACAACGATCATGGCCATACGACTGATGATTGCGGATCACTTAAACGAGCAATTGAAGCTCTCATCAAACGTGCCCAGTTGAGAAAATTTGTGGCACACAAGAACAGACGACAACAGACACCCCCAGCCACTGAAGAAAGAGAAGACCGAGAAGAGAATGCGGGTATAATCAACACTATCTCTAGGGGATTAGCCGCAGGAGGCTCGTCAGGACAAGCTCAAAAAGCATATGCAAGAGAAGTCTGCATAATGAGCCAACCCCCAAGCAAAACAGAAGACTATACATTTGCCCACTATCTATTTTTCCGACGATGACCTAAAAGACGTGAAGACTCCTCATGATGATCCATTAGTCATCACCATCAAGGCCGGGAATTTCGATGTGAAACGTGTTTTAGTCGATAATGGGAGTTCTACCGAAATTTTATTTTGTGATGCATTCAAGAAAATGAACATCCCTACGGACCGTCTTCGAAAGATGGATACACCACTGTATGAATTCTCCAATCACCCAGTCGCAGTCGAAGGCATTATCGCACTCCCAGTTACGGTAGTGTTTGCACCACAAAATATATTTTTTACTAATAAGTTCACTTTGATTAAATGCCACTAAATGGCATGTACTTTTATTATTTCTAAAGAAACAATGGAAGATTCAAGAAGTGAAAGAAATCAACTTCTGAAAATGTGTCCCTATTGATAAGGGATAAGTGTGGTTGGCTACTTATTAGTGGGCAGTTATTTTCTAAGTGGATAGTTTTTTGTAATGGTAGTTATTTTCTACAAAATCTCTAGTATAAAATATTGGGTCAAAGAAGAAAAGGAGGACACACACAATCAATCATCAACTAGACAAATTAGTCTTTTTCTTTAGTTTAGAGGCTTTTGCTGTTATCAATAGGAAGTTGAGTTTCCAGACTTTGGAAACATTAGTGTGTAAACATTTGCAATCAATCGAAGCTCACTTTGTCATTTATGGGCGCGCAGTCTTTTACATACAATTTCCATCTGTTCGTCTTCATTTTCCATTTTCAGGGAAGTCCCCAGGCCCGAGGGGCAAAAAAGATCCCGCACTTTTAATCGGTCGTGCCGCCGGCGCACCCAGCAGCGCAAACATTGGCACGCCCGGTGGGACCTTGTACCTAAAAGTGGGAAATGCCAACAATATGTTTCCAAGCAATTCCTTGGAATTTCAAGCCCGATTTAATGAATTAAGGGCCGATTTCTGGGTAAATTTGATGAAATGTCGTACTTCGGCATCATTAGTGCCTAAAAATTTTAAACCATTGTCTCTTTCATTTTATATGAAGTCGATAGTGGATGATTTAATGAAATTTTGGTATGATCTAATGGATTGCATTGATGCAAACCATGGTCAGTCTATTCTACCATTGATTTTGGTAGATACCTCCAATGAATTACATCGGTTTGAAAACTATATTAGAACCTTGATGGGAATAGATCATCCATCCTTTTTAGAGGATGAATTAAAAGAATGCTGGGCTTTGATCCACAGAGTTGGATGGATGAGGAAAGAAGTTTTGCATAATTTAAATTGGAAAACACACACACAAACACACATATATATACACACACACACACACACTAAAATCATGGTTTCAAACCGCGATTTCTACTTTATTTCAAACCGCGATTTCCAAAAGTGTGGTAAGCGGGTAAATAAGTTTCAAAATGAAGTAGATTGGTAATTAAGTTTTAAAATAGTATTATTTAGGAAAAAAACTCGAGATAGGTTAGAGAGTGGTTTTCTGGAAGCTCAAGGGAGTTGTACCACCACTCTACTCCTTCTCCAATAATTGCGAGCCCAGCAAGAGAGGTCGGAAGTCTCTATGGGCCACACCCTCCTCCACTGGGCCCCTTGATTTTCCCCTCGGATCCCTAGCCATTTTAGGTTGGGAGGCCAACTGTAACGTCCCTGAAAATCCAGAGCTCCGCCGCCCCGAACTTCCGATTCGTTAACCTATCAGATCACATCAAACCTGTCAGATCATGTTCCCTACCACATACTTTAAAGCATCTGATCCAAATTCCTTAAAATACAAGATTACAATAATTGCTTAAACTTAACCATTAAAACCTAGGTTCTCAATAACTGGAGTCCTGAGAGAATGAATCGACAGTACATACCCGCGCAGGGGTCACATTACCCAGTAGTGATGGGCTCATCAGAATCTCACACAGACTTTAACCCATTCCCGAACATGCGACATCTAATCGTCACCTACAGAAAGGAGTCAAATGAACGATGAGCTTTGAGAGCTCAATAAGGTCGTACAAGGACTACAAAAAGAATTACCAAATGACTCCAAAGGATCCAACTAACAATAATTTTCAAAATACCTCAAACGATTTGAAGAGCTCAATAATTTCTAAAATGATCAAAATTCATCATAAATAGATACCAAAATAACAATAATAATCACAATGGTTTCCAAACGATCAGTAAAAGATCACTTCCAAAGTCATCATTTCCAAAGTACCACGAAAATTTCTCAAAGGATTTTAACACAAGCACAAATCATTCAGATATACTTTCCAATTATTTTTGCCCATACCAATACACACCAAATCCTCCAATATGCAGAAATTATGAAATAACTCACAGATGCAATTCAATGATAATTTTTTAAGAGTTTCAAAAGAATCATAACTAGTTCGATCAGATATCAAAGAAATTTTTTAGATACGATGCAGACAATCATAGATACACCGACTAGTCTGTCAAGGTACTAGACCACACCAATATACCGACTAACACATCAAGGTATTAGTCCACACCAATACACCGACTAGTCCATCAAGGTGCCCACACCAATGCACCGACTAGTCTATCAAGGTACTAGCCCATACCAACCCACCAACTAGTCCATCAAGTTACTAGCCCACACCAATACACCGACTAGTCCATCAAGGTACTAGCCCACACCAATGCACAATCTCATGTCAATGTACAAAATGAAAACAATTCGATAATACAACAAGTTATTCAATGCTCGATGGGTAATAAATAATGAGCATCGATAAGAATTTCCATAAACGTTTTAAGGCTCAATGAAAGGTTTTTAAGGCAAGTAATGCAACTTGTATCAACATGATAGAGTCCAAATGAATAAGGATGACAAATCAGAATAACATACGATTATCAAATTTGCTCAACATGCAATAACAGGCGAGCATCACAAGATTTCCAAATAACCGATTCAGGTTCAAAATTGGGGTTTCCTGGTCAATAACATGCTGATCTCAATTATACCTCAGAGTTCGACATTAGTCATAAGGAAATCAAATGAGTACGAGTTATCAAAATAAGGGTTCTGACTTACCCAGGGTTCAGATAGAATTCCTAACTTGGATCTGCAGCTAGATTATCCTAACCGGAAAGGCTTTAGCTTTACCCTAAATGGAACAATCGAATCATTAGAACACAGCCTACAGTACAATATTATAACTTAATACAGACTCACACATACTCCCAAAATGAACCTCCTTCACTGCGTAAGTAGAATTACCAAAATGCCCTTAGGTGTATAATGAGAAAATGCCCCTCTCGGACTTAAATAACTGAAATGGTCTTCTCGTAAGTAGAATCACTATAATAACCTTACCGTACGTAATTTTACCCCAAAATACCTTTCTTAGGTCAAATTATCAAAATACCCCATCGGGTGACAAATTACCAAATTACCCCCCTCTCACACTTGAATCTCAAAACCAGCCTTCCCGCAAGTAAAATCATTCAAACAATTTCTACTTGTATATGAATTTACCTCAAAATACCTCTTATAGGTAAAATTACCAAAATACCCCTTTGGGGTGATAAATTACCAAATACCTCTCGTTACACTTAAATCATCAAAATGACCTTTTTCATAAGTAAAATCACTAAAATATCTTTACCGTATGCAAATTTACTCAAAAATATCCCCTCAGAAATGCTCCAACCCAATTCGTCTGCGGATTAGCTGAAGGATGCGGCAATCCTGATTGAGTGTAATGTTTGCAACATGTGTTGGTAATGGTCATGGGGGCTAAGTTGGTGTTGGGTAGGTGGAATGGGCAAAGTAGATCTGAACGATGCCATCGAAATAAAGGGAGTACAAAGGAATCAGCGATGAAGGGTTATTCAGGTTATTCAATTACTTTGTCATTGATGGTCATGGATGTTACAAGTAAAGGAATTAGTAACGTAGAACGTGGATTGGAGTGAATATATCATTGCTCAAATTAGAGCAGGGTTATGTGTTTATGTGTATTGCAAACATTATTCTTGTGTGTTTTTAAGTATGTGTATAAAGAGATACAGAAGGTGGAAAAATAAGGCGATTTATCATTGGCTGGTGCTCCAACTTAATAGTGTTAGGTAAAGGGAGAAGGTGGTAGCGGCCCGTGTGGGTTGCAATGATGGGCAAGGGAGTAACAACTTTGAGAAGAGGGATTAACTACATTGTGTAATTAATGATTTTTATCGAATTTAGGGAGTTTCTTATGTAGTTTTCGCATAAAACTCCATAGCTCGAAATTGAGTGTGTGAATTACTTCAGACCAATTCCCAGCAAGAGCTTGAATTTTTTAATAGTTGTTCGATTTTGAAGGGCACCCCTTGGCGGTGACGATAGTCTCAAACTATGGTGAATAGAAAAAGAAGTGTCGGGTCTAGGGAGAGGGAAATGAGGGTTGTGGCCAAAGAAAAGTGGTGGTGGATCTGGTTGGAAGTGGTGGTGATGGGTTTAGTGAGGAATACCCACAGATTTACTATGCAAACCCTTTACGTGTGCAAGTGGGAGTGACGTTGGTGGCGGCAGTTATGTTAGGTTTGGTGGTGACAATGGCAGTCGCGGGAAAGTTTTAATATGGGTAGTCATAATAAATTGGTGGTGGTGGTCGTAATAAAGTATTGGTGGGTTGTAGAAATGTGAGAGGAGGGGGGCTGTTGTTGTGGGTGTGACCACGTGCATTTAAAAGATCTAGTATTTCGAGAAAGATTTAGTCTTTTAAGTCGCCATCTAATGTTTTGTGTTAATTACAATTAATTAACAGGGAAAACAAGAAAACGATATAATCATTCGATATTGCCAATCAAGCCATGTCTTCTTTGTAACCCTAGTATCTGAATAGGGGAGAAATTTATATGACAAGAAGGTATTAGGTACCTTATCATACCCTAGTCTCTACTTAATTTTTTTATCTGGTCCTGATATTTTTATTAAGAATAAGAACGTACCCTACTTTTACCTAATTATTGGATTGAACTCAACATCGAGCACTAAGTGGCGTACGTACCAGTTAGACACCCCATTTTTTTTATGCCTTATTCAATTATTACTAGGCTTAATTTTTATTATCAAGTTGAGGCTTAATGGTGCTAGGCCTTATTTTAATTGTTTGAGTCCGGTTTAGGTGGCTTAGTGGCCCAATCTAGGTGGTCTAGTCCAATTGGTTAGTCCAGTAATTTTGAACTTAACCTTAATCAGAGTTAAGATGTGATAGGAGCTCTAGTGCTTGTTTCGGTTAGATTGCATGTCTGACCCTGAAATCATGTTTTGCATATGTGATTAATCAAATAGGTGGTCATTTTCCTCTAGACTTGGTCTAAAACTAAATTAGTTGTGAGGAAAGAACCGACTGGTTTTTTAAGAAATCGACCGATAAACCTTTTTGCTTAAGTGAACCAGCCGGTGAGGTCATTTTGGTCTTTCTAGTTTATCTCATTATCCTCAAGAGCGATGAGGAAGACCATATGGTCTCCTTCCTTGTTTCTAATGCTCCCAAACCTCTATAAAAAGATCATCTGGCTCTCCCAAAGGGATAGTCAATTGGAGAGTGAAATCCCCTCGAAGGCTGCCAGTTTTCTGTGAGATACATCAAGAAGAGAGAGAGAGAAAGAAAGAGACTCGAAAGTCCTTCCTTCCCATACTTATGAGTATTCATTATGCATCGCATCATGGATAATCCAAAAGTCCGTTAGGATTAGAATTTTGTGTAGATTAGACTTCTAGTCTAATAAGAGTTCTAAAAATAGTCAAGTGGAAAAAGTTGAATTAAGTTAGGTCTCTAAGAAACCATAGACCGAGAAGTAGGTCGTTTCCCTCAGGGTCGGCTATAATACGAGATTTTCATTCCGACTCGTCCACTCAATTACGTAGGCCACTAACCCCGTTCTCAAATTTAAACCAAATTTAGGTTTAGCTTAGGTTTATTTGCCTTTATTTGTGGCTTTAGATAACTTGTGTTTTGGGATAAAAATTGCAAAATCTTATAAAACAAATTAGAGATTGTTCATGGTATTAATGGTTGCCTCACACCTTTATGTCGTATGTATTAGTCCCCAAATCTAAATCTCTGGTTTTGTGAAATTATAAGCTTTAATTAGACAATCTAAAGTCGAATGAGTTTTCTTATTTCCCCTTTTTGTTGAAAATTTAATTAACTTAAAAGATAAGATGGCAACTCTAGTTAGACCTATCTTTTTCGAATGTGGTTCAGCACAGTGGCGATTCTCATGTGTTAACACCTCAAGGCCATAGTGCTAAGAGCCTCTTGTTTTTTCTTAGTATGTTAAACAATTTGCAGATGTAGCAATGATGACCTATTATTAACTAGAGTTACTGGTGAAAGGTATATCATGCAAATTGAGCCGAGGGAGTAACCTTAGCAGAAGACTGGAGCAACTACACACCTGAACTCACTTTTGGGGATTTTCCCTCTCACAAAAACACATGTTGGTGTTATGGTGTACTGGCAGCCTCTCACAAAACTGGTTGATTCCTCGATAGAAGAGATATCATTAAAACGAGCTTATGGTAAATCGGCCGATATACCGAAGTGAGTGTACCAAACAGTTTAAGAAAGACAACTTTTTAGGATGATAAAAAACCCGTCAGTAAACCCCCTAAGAAATTAGGAGGAAAAAAAAAAGAAACCCAATGTTATATCAGCCTTGTATAACTATGAACCCACGGGTATATTCCAGCTAGTTAATAGGTGTAGGGGCTGGTATCTAAACTATTCCGTAACAACCGGCCGGTTAGTGTGTTTGTTTTTCTTTTCTTTTTTTTCCATGCTACGGTGTGTTTGTCCGTACTATATTTTTTTTTAAGTTTGAATCATCTTTCCTTTCCCTTCATATTTAGAGGAAAAGAATAATAAAAAACTGAATAAAAAGTTATATAAAAATTTTAAAAATACAAAAAAATGATATCTTTAGTATCCCTAAAAAAATGTTTTTAAAAGAAATAAAAAAATTAAACAAAAACTATTTTTTTTTCTAGGAGCTTTCCTTAGTGTTCGAGTTATCTAAATATCTTGTGTCATTTTTTGAGTCTCTAGTAACTCTACGAAGCCATGTTGAGAGCATAACAACTATTTCTAGGGAAAGATATAATTGTGAGGTTTTTATACCGATCGAATTCATAATTCACCATTCACATCGAGAAACTATAAAAATGGATGACTTTGAATTTAAGCCTTGTGGTCTATCTCGTTAACATTTATTTTGTTTGCTAAGGGCGATCATTACCTTTTCAAGCTTAAAATTTAAATCTCAGTTTCTTATAAATAGAATCTTATCTTATTATAATAAAAGAATTTCAAAGATTCGAGTGTGGATCCAAAGATAATCAAGAAAATGTCGTGACTTCTTTTCTTTGCCAACCCCTCACAACCAGAATTCACTAGAAGTAAGCCACTCATATCTGATCCTCGAAGATAATGAATTGCCACGTTTATGTTGAGACTATCTCTTGTTGACAGTTCAGTCACTTTCTCCTAGCATTTACAATTATCTAGAAAAAAGAAAAAAGGAAAAAAGCATGCTAGGTTAAAACCCTGAAAATGGCGGTCTTGCCAAAAGTTAGGGCACCAACAGTAAAAAAATCTGAAGAGTGTAAATTGGCATGTGTCTTCTAGAAAACAAGTATTTTCAGGGATAAAAGGCCATTGTTTTGCCACCACATATGATCCAGATTACCTTATACTTGATATTCTCACTTGCTAGCCCTTTTGAACTTAGATTCCTTGGCATTTCTTTTTGGAAGTCTATAATTCTAACCTAAGAGCGGTTAAGTGTCTTTTGTGTGCCTATGTTCCAAGTATTTGGTGGTCAAATTGGACTCAACATGAAAAGGGTCATAGGAAGTTAGGAACCAATTCTTGATGATAGAGAGGACGATGGGTCAAAGATTGATGATTATTTGTTTGACCATGAAAAAAGTGAAAGAAGAAGTGTTGAAAAAATAAAAAAGAAAAAACAAACAAAATTTGAAGGCATTGAAAGAATGATTGTCAAGGTTTAACGCATAAATAAGATTGACAGAGTTCGAAGGATAAATGTATAGCATGTTAAGTATTTGAACTACATTAGACATGATTCCCCAAATGGAGATAACTAGGCAGCTTAGTCATCATTTAGTCTCCATGGGCACAGGCGAAGGGGTTTTGATTTCATATTTGAGTTTTTGAGCTGATTTAACGTTTGTTTGTTAATCCACACCCTAGTCTATATTATGTCCCATATACAAAGTCCTCCTAAAGGTAATGTTTGTTTAAGGGGGTCAAATGCGCCTTCACATTTTTACGAGGTCAAGAAAAATGAAAAATAAGAAAGAAAAAAGAGAGGATATTGTTTAAGGGAGTCAAATGCACTACATTGTGGCGTAATATGTTAACTTCCTTATGGCTTGTTTAATGACCCTTCTGATCCTATGTGTTCACCTCCCAGTGCCCTGATGATGACGTATTGATTTTCATGACCTCCCTTGCATGCCTTATTTTGTACGGCAATGAGATATTCCTGCCACCACTTTAGTGATAATATGAGAAGCTTTTTACTTCATCTCATGCTTTTGACTTCTGTGTTATGCACTTGATAGTTATTGACTTTTGCTCATCCCAGTCATATGCATTGACATTTTGGCTATTCATGGGCTAAGCTCATCTCAGCCGCATAGCCCATAGACGACATATTGATTTTCATGACCTACCTTGCATGCCTTATTTTGTGCGTCAATGAGATATTCCTGCCACCACTTTAGTGATAATATGATAAGCTTTTTAACTTCATCTCATGCTTTTGACTTATGTGTTATGCATTTGATAGTTATTGACGTTTGCTCATCCCAGTCATATACATTGACCTTTTGGCTATTCATAGGCTAAGATCATCTCAGCCCCATAGCCCATACACCGGCATTTCCTTACATCCTCACTACCTACTTTCTGAGCCCAATCCTTTGTGGTAATCTTGAGGATTCAAACTTGAGCGTTTAAGTTAAGAAGTAACTTTTTAAGTGAAATCGAACTACATTTAATGATAAGGAAACTAAAATGTTTTTTATTTTAAAAAAAAAAACTTCAGTGATCTTCCTTTCTTGGGGTAGAGATAGACTTGTCGATAAAGTGGGTACCATTATCTTAAATCTAAAAATGACAAAATACTTTGTGCAAAAAAAAAAAGAGAATAGATCTTGAAGTGATCGGTCAATTTAGCATATTGGGCAATCAAAATGTTTTTTTAATTCAAACATGCTCTTGAACTTGTAAAAGATATTCTATGTATATTAGTTTTTTCTTTGTCGACATCCTTATGGTCTTCAAAATGTGGTTCCTTTTCATTGTAGGTATATTAGGGTTAACCCCATTTCTTGTCTAGGAAATCTATGTGATTATCCCATCATGACAGTCATGATAGTGTCTATCTTTGCATGCAGTTTAGTCTAGGGGCTTCCTGTGATTCCGCTTTCCAGATAGTCATGATATGTTTGTCTGTCATTATTCACCGCTTTCCAGATAGTCGTGATATGTTTGTCTGTCATTATTCAGCCTATTGCATGGTCAGCATAATTTGCATGCATTTTGTTTAGGAGCTCCTTGAATTCCCCTTTCATGACAGTCAGTATGATGTTTGTCTTTGTTTAGCTAGATCATTATGTCGTCAGTTTTGTCTACATGCATTTTTCTTCTAGGTACTCCATGTGATCTTCCCTTCAAGACAATAAGGAAAATGCATCTCTTTGCATGTATTTTTGTCTAGGGGCTCCATGTGATTCTCTTATCCTAATAGTTAGGATAGTATCTGTATTTGTTCGTTTAGCATTTTGTCTAGCAAATTTTCCAATGTGTTTAGAGGGTGCCTGGGGGCTGTTTATAGTGAAACGTTTGCCTAGGGCTGCAGAAAAGCTGCACAAAAAGAATAAAACGCAACCCTAGCCACCACCTAAAAACCCAATGAAAGACATAATAACCCTTTGTCGGCCGGTATACTGACAATAATAAGTGTATCGGACGATACATTTTTTCTTGAGACGATACACTTTTTCTTGTTATTGGACAATAACAAGTGTATTGGACGATACACTTTTTCTTGGTATACTCACAAGATGTCAAGAACAAGCCCTTATTCTAGAAGGAAAAGCCCATGTCATAAAAATGCAAGTGGATAAAATAAGATCAGGCCCAGATCCTAACAAAAGCAAACTAGACTACTATATTTGATATGGGATCAGCCCAACATGAACTGATTAAACAGGACTAGACTTGATTGAAATAAAAAATAAAATAAAAAGGAAACAAAGCATATTAAAAAATAAACTAATTAGACCGAACTGAACCTAAATGTATTGAACTGGATTAGAGCACAAAAATAGGGTCTTTACAGTGAATCTGATGGGGAATGTGGTGTTGAGTCTAAAAAGAAGAAGGTGAGTGGTTGTGGTTAGGGCTGGTTGATCGTGGTCCATCTAGTGTAGGAGATAGTCACAGGGAAGTGGTGGTGAATCTTGTGGGAAATGGGTGGTGGGTTTGACAGGGAGGGGGAAAGGGTAGGTCGGGTTAGAAGAGCGGGGGTGGTGACTCCAGGTCCTTAACTCAACCCTGCTGGCAGGGTTCCTTTTGGTTTGATGAACCAGTCGATCAAGATGATTGTTAATTTAGCCTCCTTGGGGGCGTGAGAATCAAACCTTATTACTATTTCCCCTGCTCATTGTAACTCACATCTTACATCACATATATGTTGTTGATTGTGAGGATGAAGTGCTTTGGGACCTCAAAGATACTTGTAATTTCTCAATCAACTAAGCATATCTTCGACTCCAGCAAGGGAAAAAACTTGTTTGATTCAACCTGGGCAGCTTCAACACCCATCCAAGTCGATACTTATTAATCTTTGAAAAAATCTCTAGGCCCTATCGATCCCCACGAGCTCATGGTACTCCTTTAGCATGGCTTATGTGACTGCCTCCCTTTAAAATCATCCATTTCCATATCTAACATATGGAAGGATGAGCTTAGCCATTGTGTTCTAACCACGTTCAATTAGTGGATTATATTTCCCTCAAATATGCGCGCATCAAACCTGTGGGGTTTGGTCTCCCCCTGGTTTTCATGTACAACTAGTGTCAACTCCCTTTTACAAGTGCTTATTGGATGGATTCATGTTTCTAGCTCCAATTTATTCATCTTTTATAAGCTATGCTGCATTTGGCTCCACCATAACAACATCATTTTTGTAATACAACATGTGATCTTCACCATATCATCCAACTAGTCATTATCCTTGCCAATTAACTGGAGAACTTACTCACCAGTAGTACTTATTCGAGTAGTACTCTTTCTAGTACTTTCTGGCACCTATCACTTCCCCGCTTTTTCAGGGGCGGAGCTACGCTTGTACAGGGGGGGCTAATGCACCCCCCTCAACTTCTGAAAGATTTTTTTTTCATTTCATCTGGTGTGTAACTCTCTCTCTATCTCTGTCTCTGTCTTTGCAACTTGCCCAACGTGAATAGCCCTAACGACTCTTTCAGACTCTCATGCACTCCCAGACAGGCAAACTGCAACCGCCGACACCCACTCACCGGCGATGGGCGACGACAACATGCCGACACGGGAGGGGAACCGGGAGGATACTCTCTTTGGAGAGCTCAACTCAGATCTGGAATGACAACCGACTAGCCGAGTGGAGGCACCGACTGCCGAAGCGATGTTCTTCAGATCTGGTATGTCTGTCCATTGCTCGAGATTTTGACACCTTCACCACCAACGCCACTAGCCTTCACCCCCACGTACCTATTCCTATGTTCCGAGCCCACCGTAAAAAATCTACGCACCACTTATCCGCCACAACCATACCACTGGTAATGCTGCCTATGATACCCATCGCCCCACCACTAAGATCCATCTCAACCAATCCTACCACTATTATCCTTGCATTGTCACAATTACGAATCTCAGAAGTAAATTGAGTTGAAGTTTATTTGAATTGGTTGACTAGTTTGATTGGGTTCAGTTTTGCCGATTTTACAGTGGAATGATGGGTTGGTGAAAGCTTTGGATGTAATAGGTTTTCTAAAAATTAATGGCTGGAAGTATAAATTTGGAGGAGAGAGAATATGTGTTTTCGGCCAAATGTTTTGGCACTCTGCTCGGACAGGATTATGCTCGGGCAGAATTATGTTGGGTCAAAGGTTTTGGCACTCTGCATAGACAAAGTGTTCGAACAGGATTCTGCTCGGGCAGAGTGCTCAGACAGGATTCTGCTCAGGCAGAATTCTGTTCGGTTAATGCCCCTGAGCGGGAAATTTCAAATTTCAAACTCCTCTTTCCTTAGATTGTGACACGTAAGGGGGTAAATGAACTGTTGGGCTCCCCAAGAGACGGTTACTTGGAGTTTCTCTATAAAAGGAGATCTTCACTTCATTTTTACCTCACTCGAATCATTTGGAAGCACTTCTATTTTCAACAAGTAAGTCCCTTTTCTCTCCTCTTTCTGTACAGTAGTTCTACTTTTTCATAGCTTCAAATTTGTGAGTAGTAGCAATTATGTCCGAGTCTTCGTATATTTTATCCTCTTCCGAAGAGGTTGTAAGAAGTAGTTCATCTTCGGAATGAGCTCCAACATCCAAAAGTGAAGTAGGAACTTCAAATCTTCAACCACCACAGCCTTCAACTTCCCAACCATCGCAACCTTTATCTTCCTAACCATTACAGCCTTCAACTTCTCAACCCTCATGGCCTTTACCACCAAAGAATGCTTTAGGGGATTTAAAGGATCAAGCCGAAGACAAAGAGAATCCAAAACCTTGGTTTATTGCAGATGAGAAATCGAATAAAATGACCAAGGAAGAGTTGACGGCGTTGATTCAAGAGTATTCCCTTCTTGAAGGTTGGTATGCTCGAGTTCCAGGTTTACAAGAGCCAGCCAACTACGGAACAAAGTTCGAAACGGGGATTTATGAGGAACAAGTAAAGTCTGGATATAGACTTCCCCTTCATCCTTTTGCCCTTGAATTCTTTAAACATTATTGCATGGCTCCAGAGCAACTTGCTCTGAATGGCTGGAGAAACTTGATTGGACTTATTTATCTGGTCGAGACTTCAGGTTACAAAGCAGATCCTACTAACTTTATAAGAGTCTTCTTTGAAATCTGCTTTGTCAAAAAAGTTGCCAACTGTCATGGGTGGTATTACATTCACAGCAGGCAGCGACTTCTGAAGGGGGGTCCAAAGTCCAACAAAGGGTGGCATTCCAGATACTTCTTCGTCGGTCGCGAAGACAAGGGGGAGTTACTGTTTGACAAAAACTGGAACCCTTATTGTAAAGATTATGAAAACACGGGCAAGCCTACTCCCAATAACTTTACAAAGCATATCCTTAGCCATATAAAGCTTCGAGGTGGTCTTTCCATTGATGAACCTCTTTCAGAGCAACATTTAGAGTACGGGAAGATTATTCCTCGCAAGTCCATTCCAGCTGGTCTTTCAATTCTTCCTCCCCTTCATATTGCCCCTAGTACACCTTCTACCGAAACTGCACCTCTAGCTTTGCTTCATGTAGTTTTGATCCTTGTTCTAATATTGGTTTTGATTTTTTTTCTAATGTTGGTTTCATACTTTGTGCAGAAATGGCTAGTGAAAGCAGGAAATCACCCCAATGAGGCTTTGTGGGTGTGCTGCCAAAAGCTAAGGGTAAAAAGAAAGAGAAACAGCCAAGTGCGGAGTTGCCCCTGTTCTGAAGAGGACGAAGGTCAACTTTCTCGAGCACTCCCCACGCATCATTGAAGGGTGTCTATTGAAGAGGACCCCATTTTTTGCCCTAGATGGACTATCAAGCACGACGAAATGGAGACGTCGAACAGTCAAATCTTCGAGCATCATCTTCATCACGGTGTTCTTCCTAAAGACAAGGAAGTTTTCCAGGATCAGACGCACAAGTCCTTCGCTTGCTCTTTTGCCCAGGCTGTGTATACGGTAAGGTTTTGCTTCTTTTCCTCTTTACTTTTGCCTTGTCCTTCATTTAACTGACTATTCCACTCTTTTCTTTTTCAGATGTATGCCTCTGGAACAGAGATGCTATAGCGCTTTGAAATGGCGAGGGATATAGCGGTCGATGAAGCTCAATATAAGAGAGATGCCATCAAGGAAGCAGATGAGGCCACTCGTCATACCGAAGAGCTGAGTAAGCGTGAGGCTGACTATATTGCTCACATCGAAGCTCTGGAGAGGAGACTGGAATGGGCAAAGTAGAAGATAGCTGAGGAAGCGAATAAGGTAGCTGAGGCTCGAGATCAAGGCATCCGCGACTTCCTTGATGGGAATGCGGGGGATGAGTGGCTGAAGAAGTGCACGGATGACGGGCTGGAGATCTACGAGATGGGCTTTATGAAGGCCAATGAGATGTTTGCTGAGCGTTTCCCTGGCATCCATTTGGATGATTTTTTCATGCCTACAGACTGCCATGCCTTCAGAGGCAGGGGATGCAACAGCTTCTCATCCTCCAGAGGAAGGTCCTTCAGGCGATGCCCCTGAGCCTTAGGCTTAGTCTTTATCCCTAGGTTCTTTATTCAGACTGAGTATTTGGATGCCTTTTTGAGGGCTTTGTATAACTCTATCTTTTGTTCTATTGAAAGTATTATTCTTCCATTCACACAGTGTTATTTACTTTTACTTTGACTCAAACTCTTTATTCGTCACTTAAAGAGTTGGCAAAGAAGTCAAGCACCCTCGCTCGGCTAAGTTTCGAAGAAGCAAAAGTTGGGTAGAGTGACGATGCCCCCATTAACTTTTGCCTCTTCACGGATTTAGATCTATAGCTAAACCGTTTGGCCTTTTCTTACTTGTGCTTTTATAAAGAAGCAAGAGTTTGATACCCTACTTCGGCAGAGTGCTCGCTCATCATTCTGCTCAGGCAGGATGTTTTGTCTAAGTTTGGCACCCTGCTCAGGCAGAGTGTTCGGCCAATATTCTGCTGGGGCAGAATGTTTTGACTAGATTTGACACTCTGCTCGGGTAGAGCGTTCGGTTAACATTATGCTCCGGCAGAATATTTGGACTATTTATGCCACATTACAACAATGCTTAGAAAAATAACTTTATTGCTCGAACAAAAGATAAAGTTTACACTGGATTGCTTCACAACCCATTTATTCGAAAAATATGCTAAAGACTATTCTAGAAAGGAAGATTGGGGTTTGACAAGGTCTGAGCCCCTTGTCCCCTCAAAAAGAAGTGTCTTGCCTCGGGGCAAGATGCTACTGATAATACTTTCACAAGTTCTCAGCATTCCAAGTACGAGGGATTGGATCTCCAGAAAGTGTTCCTAGTGTATAGGCACCTGGTTTGAGTACCTTTATAACACGATAAGGTCCTTCCCAATTCGGAGGTAACTTTCCCGTCGCAGCTTTAGGATCAGATACTTCTAACTTGTGAAGAACCAAATATCCTTCTTAAAACTGTTTGGACCGAACTCTTTGATTGTAATGCGACTCGTTGTTTTATAACAATGGATCGTTCATGGGCTTGAGTTCAAACTTCTTCTACCAGATCAAGATTCACTCGAAGTCCAGCTTCGTTGTCTTCTTCATTGAAGTGTAAAGCCCGTAATGTTGGAACTCATACTTCAACTGGCAACATTGCTTATGTGCCATAGCAGAGTAAGAAAGGTGTTTCTTCTGTGACCGAATGCGGAGTCGTTCGGTAAGCCCACAACACATTTGGGAGTTCATCAACCCATGCACCTTTGGCGTCATCCAATTTCTTCTTCAATCCTTGTAAGATGCTTCGATTAATGTTTTTGGTCTGACCATTGGATTGCGGATGAGCGATATAAGTGAATCGTAAGTCGATTGAAAGATTTATGCAGAAGGTTCGAAAGTTGCTGTTGTCAAACTGTTTTCCCCTGTCAACAACAAGAGCTTTTGGTACTCCAAAACAGCATAATACATTCTTCCAAAAGAAATCTCCACACTTGGCCGAAGTAGTGGTTGCTAGAGCTTCTGCCTCGATCCATTTTGTGAAGTAGTCTATTGCCATTATCACAAATCGTCGTTGACCAGATGCCAATGGAAACGGGCCTAGCAGATCCATTCCCCATATGGCAAAAGGAATCAGAGAAATGACTGAAGTCAAAGGAGCGACTGGTGTATGTGGTATTGGAGCAAACTTCTGACACTTGTGACACGAAGATTATGTGCCTTGTGTCTTCCACATGGCAATTCACCCGTAGTCAGATATTTGACGATTGGGTCCATCCAACATGGCTCTTGATCTACCACTCCAATCTTAGTTTGAGAACTGATACTACGCTCCTTGAGGAATTCAAGGTAGACCGAGTGCCGGACATCTATGACTTCGACGGAAGCGAGCCTCGACAATGTATCGGCTTGAGTATTCTGATCTCAGGAAATTTGATGAATGATGAAGTTTTTGAACTTCGATGCCAAAGTCTTGACTAACTGGAGATATTGAGCCATTCTTTTGTCTCTGGCCTCGTAATCTCCCAAAACATAGTTGACCACCAATTGAGAATCACCATGTACTGATAGTGAATCTACCTTCATATTCTACTTCATTGTTTGAGGCCTGAAATCCAAAGCAGAGTGCATACTCAACAACAAAACCTTCTGAGCTGATGAGAATGATTCCTGCTCCACTGCTACCAATGACTGAAGAACCGTCCACATAAAGATTCTAAGGATCTTGAACTTTAGAAACTACCAACTGAAGGGGGTCTTCAAGTAAGGTACATTCAACTATGAAATCAACTAAGGCTTGAGCTTTGATCGCAGTGCGAGGTTTGTACTGGATATCAAACTCCCCTAACTCGACCGACCAATTCACTAGTCTTCCTAATGCCTCGGGGTTTAGTAAGACTTTTCTAAGTGGTTGGTCTGTCAAAACAACAATGGTATGAGACTGGAAATACGGTCAGAGATGCCTAACCGATGTGATAAGGGCTAGTGCTATCTTGTCAATCTTCGGGTATTTTGTCTCTACTTCTTGTAAGACTTTGCTGACATAATAGATCGGCTTTTGGAGTCTATCTTCCTCTCTGACCAGAACAGCGTTGACTGCAATTTCGGTGACCGAGAGGTACAAAAATAGGTCTTCTCCCGGAAGTGGTTTTGAGAGTAGAGGAGGGGAACTCAAATACACCTTGAGTTCTTAGAATGATTTCTGACAATCGTCTATCCAAGCAAAGTCTTTTGCTTTCCTGATGGCTTTGAAGAATGGTAGACAACGTTCAGCTGATCGAGCCATGAATCTTCCTAAAGCTGCAACCCATCATGTCAACTATTGCACTTGTTTGATGGTTTTTGGGGACGTCATGGCTTGGATGACCTTGATCTTTTCTGGGTTTGCCTCGATTCCTCGTTGAGTGGGTTCAGCTTCATCTTATACTTCCGGAGTATGTCGAAAGTTTCCTTCAAGTCCTTGACTTGGAATTCAGACTTGATACTCTTGACGAGCATACTGTCAACGTATACTTCCACGTTCTTCCCGTCAAGTCTCGAAAGATCATGTTCACCAGGCGTTGATAAGTTACCCTCGCGTTCTTGAGTCCGAAGGGCATTACATTGTAACAATATAGCCCTATCTCTGTGATGAACGAAGTTTTGGAGACATTGTCCTCGTGCATCATGATCTGGTTATAACCAGAATACACATCCATAAAACTAAGCAGTTCGTGGCCCAAAGTAGCATCGATAAAAAGATCGATCCTTGGGAGTGGGTAGCTATCCTTCAGGTATGCCTTGTTGAGATCTGTGTAATCAATACATATTCGCCATCTGTCGCCTGGTTTAGGAACCATGACAACATTGGCGATCCAATCGGGATAATAGATCTTTTCAATGAAGTTGGCGGTTAAAAGTTTATCAACCTCTTCTTCAATCTTTTACTGTCTCTCTGGCGCAAAGGTTCTCTTCTTCTGCTTAACAAGTTTCTTGGATGGATCAACATTTAGCCTGTGTGTGATGACCTCAAGATCAATCCCATGCATGTCTGCGGCTATCCATGCAAAGATATCCACATAGGTTCTCAATAGGTTCACCAGCTCGAGCTTAATGTCTTCCTTAAGATTTGAACCTATTCAAATTGTCTTGTCTTTCTCTTTGGGATACACTTCAATGTTCAGGAGATCTTCGACTGGTTCACCCCTTTGCATCTTCGTATTTTTTTGGAGATCTTGAATGATAAGTGCTTCTTTGTTCTTTGAACGTCATGAAGTTACATAGCACTGACGGGCTATATTCTGATCTCCTTTAACTTCTCCAATCTCGTGTTCCGTGGGGAATTTCATCTTGAGGTAGTATGTCGATACCACAGCTTGTAACTGATTAAGTGTTGATCATCTGAGTATGGCATTGTATGCAGATGAGACATTTACCACCACAAAATCAAGCATCGGGTTTGCTTGTGGAGGAGGTTTACCTACCTGTTTACGTTGCTGGGCAAACTCACTATCGATCGATGCGCCGGTGGCACGACTGATTAAAAGTGCGGGATCTTTTTTGCCCTTCGGGCCTGGGGACTTCCCTGAAAATGGAAAATGAAAACGAACAGATGGAAATTGTATGTAAAAGACTGCGCGCCCATAAATGACAAAGAGAGCTTCGATTGATTGCGAATGTTTACACACTAATGTTTCCAAGTCTGGAAACTCAACTTCCTATCGATAGCAGCAAAAGCCTCTAAACTAAAGAAAAAGAAAAAGACTAATTTGTCTAGTTGATGATTGATTGTGTGTGTCCTCCTTTTCTTCTTTGACCCAATATTTATACTAGAGGCTTTGTAGAAAATAACTACCATTACAAAAAACTACCCACTTAGAAAATAACTACCCACTAATAAGTAACCAACCACACTTATCCCTTATCAATAGGGACACATTTTCAGAAGTTGGTTTCTTTCACTTCTTGAATCTTCCATTGTTTCTTCAGAAATAATAAAAAGTAAATGCCATTTAGTGGCATTTAATCAAAGTGAACTTATTAGTAAAAAATATATTTTGTGGTGCAAACATTGCCCCCTGGCTCAAGCAATTGAATGCTTAAAAATTGCTAAGAGTCATGTCTTTTAAATGTGTAGTATTTTCTCACTATCGATAGACTTTCGCGATCGATATATAGCCTTTTACGATCGATAGCCTTTCACGATCGATAGTATTTCACGATCGATAAGCCATTTATTGGCTTAAACTGCACCATCTTGATTTTGCATATATCAGTATCGAGATAACATTTACAATCGATACACCAGTCACTGTCGATAGGCTTGAATTCTTCAAAGTGAAAATATTTTTGCTATCGATTAGCCATCGATTGGCTTTAGCTCTTTATATTTCAGTGTCAATGACCATAGTTGGCCAAGCCACTAAACATACCATGACCATTTTTTGTCAAGCTACTAACCAAATGAAAACCATTTTTGGTCAAGCCGTTAACCCAATCAGCATATAAAATGGCTACTGATAAGCCAATCGATTGAGCATTTCTTAATTCAAAGTGTGTGAATAAAAATAGAACAAATAATATTTGACTATATTTGCAGTTCTGGATAAGCATTGAATTAATACTTTACCTTGGTGTGGTCCACAAACCCAAATAGGGTATCTTTCTCCAAAAAATGTGACACTAATTGGCTCCCAAAATGCATATTCTTCATCATTTTTCATGGTGTCAAAAGCTTCAAATTCACCAACAGTGGAGAATTTTAAATCGACAGCCACGGTTGGCTCGCTATACATGCCGTATGAAAATGGCTTTTTTTTGCTTTAAGCCAAAATAGGCTTGCAAACTTGCCCCCCAACCATATCGAGTAAATCTCCTTTTGGCATATCAATCTCATATGAGAATGGACATGGTTGTTCAACTTTTTCAGCTATTTCTGGCACGATATCGATTTTACAAAAATTATTTACACCTCTTTTGGTGTAAGCTTTAGCCAGTTGTATAAATGCATTCAAATGATTTCCCCACGATAAGCACTTTTTCACGCAATTCATCGAATAACTCACTTGAATTGTCTGGAGATAACACTTGAAGTTGGCTATTTTGCAACGACTCTTCTTGATAGTTAGACGTGCAATTTTTAGTAATCATGAATCGGTTGCTTTCATCTTTAAAATACTGTTTTGTTTCAGCCATGTTTGGCATTATTTTATTTTCATTATCCAAAGAATAACTATCGGCTTCTAAATTTTCACCCATAACAAATGTGGAAATGAGCATTCTCATGAGAAGAGGGTGACAGTAACACTCGATTTGAAATCAATTCGTTTAGGATTTGAATTTCAAATTGGGAATTGAATTTGTAATTGAATTCACTTTTTTTTGTTTTGGACAAAAGGGAATTGAAATTACATGTCTTTGGGAAACTTAGATGGAAAGTTAATACATTTCTAGATAGTTATGCCCATATTTTATAAAGAAAAAAATAACAGTAAGTGGTTTCAAGTGTGCTATTGGCATCACATGCTGGTGGTGTGTTTGAATAGCCATGGTGTAAGTGGTGGGGTAATGGCATAGACGACAAAAGTTATGAGGTGGTCAAGTGATGGTAACGACAATTGTGGTGGTAGTATTGAGGGGTAACTAGTGGTAGGATGATGACAATAGTGACGGTGGTGGCATTGACGACGATGGTGGTGATAGTGTAGCGTCAACGATAGTCCTGTCTTATGACATCGGCGGCAACTGACAACGACAGCGGTGGTGGTGGAAGTGGTGGGGTGTTCTACTGATGGTACCCGTAGTTGTGGTGTTAGTGGTATCAAGGCATATAAGTTGTAAAGTTGGTGACGTTTGTTATGGTGATGGCAGTAGAGATGCTGCTGATGGTGGTGTTTTGACATCGGTGGTGGTGCTGTGACATCGGGGGCCATGGTGGTGTGGCATTAATGGAGATGGTAGTCGGGTGGTCTAATGATTGTAACAATGGTAGTGTTGGTGGAGTATCCAAGTGTCACTAGTGTGATGTTGCCGATAATAGTCATTGTGGCGGCAACGTAGACGGTGGTGGTGGTGATGTCAAACATGTTGATCGAGGCAATTGATAAGTTACAACAGTGATAATGGCAGTGACAGTAACAATGGTGATAACATTGATAACGACAGCGGTGGTGGTAGTATTGGTGTGGTGGCGAAAGCAACGATGGCATATATTGAAGATAATGATGGTCGCGGTGGTGATGTAACACAATTGACAGTGATGGTGACTGTGGTGATAGTTGTGGTGTCGCGTTTATGGCGATGACAATGGTGGGGGGTATAACCCTACGTTGGTGGGGGGTATAGTGGTCCATTGTGGTAGTAATGATGGTAATATACCAGTGATAATAGTGGTGGTGGTAGTGGTGATAGTAAAGGTGGTGTCGTAAGAGCAACAATGAAGACGATGATGGAGGGTTCATTAGTTTTAGACATTCAGAAAATGGTAAAATAAGTTAGTAATTAGTTTTACTCAAGTAAATAAAAAATCTCATAAAACCCGACCATCTTTAATCGGGTTTCACACGATGGAAGCCGAATCGAGTCAAATCACATTAAATACAAATCCAATTTCATTTTTTAATCTTTCAAATAACAAAATTTGAGTATTTGAAATTATATTTCATTAATTTCGTATTTTGAGACACACCGTAAAGGTAATTTGGATTGGCAACGGTGATTGCACTTAAGAAGAGTTGCTAGTTGGGAATTGGGATGATTGAGCATTTCTTTTATTATGCTTTTTTATTTTGGGAACTTGATTTACCAATTATACCCTTACAAAAATTTTCATATCAGCGTTTAGGAAACTTGATGGTGCTGGATGTCAATAAAAGACTTTTGGGTTGTAAAGCGCTATCACAAGGGAAGTTGATGGTGCAGGGCTTAATTAACCCTGCTCAAAACTAAGAGCAGAAACTCAGAGAGAGCTGACCGTTGGCCGAACGGCGAGACGAGTTTAAGGCTGCCGATGGAAGTGACTCTCGAGATATAGGAAGAAGAAGACGGGCCAAAGCCAACAGTTCTGAATTCAAATTTCAAAAACCACCATCAAACCATTGAACTTCCATACATGTCCCTCTACTTTAACATATGGCATTAGGCCACATGTCCATCACTTCTCCAGATCTTCCTTGGCAGTCAGGTGATCTTTTTATAGTATTTTCTTTGTTCCAATTCCATACCCACGTGACCAAACTTGAAATTCTGTCTCTTAACCATGTTTTCTTGAGATATTTGGCCTAGTTCCTGGGTATTGCTTCAGTTTTCCTGTATAGGATTGTAGCCTTGTAGGTTGTATGATTTTCCGTATCAATGCAAAAGAGTGATGCTTTTCAGCTATTTTTGACTTGATGAACTTATTGGTGTTTTAGGAGTTTTGTAAGATTTCTTCTAATATGCTTCCTGGGTGATCGTGATTCAAGAATTGGGTTATACATTGTACTTCTTTGTGCCTCTTTCATACCCATGTGAGTTAATATAGGAATTCTTCCTTTTAACCATGTTTTCTTGAGATATACAGCCTTTATGGTGTGGTAATTTCTGCGTTTTTTTTCTGTTGTTTTCCTCTGGGCTGATCATGATCTGAGAGTTGGGTTATACCTTGTAGATTTCTTTGATGAATGGCTGTCTCTACCATAGGTCGTAGATTCTTTGGACGAAATTTACCTGTTTTCATTTCTTGGAACACTGGAATTCTCCCATTAAAAGCATGGGTCTAACATGTGTTTTTAACATTGCGATTTGATACCCTCACCATTAGTGGTGCTATGTTCTTAGTCCCTTTTATCTACAAGAGTTCATCGTGATATTTTCTAAATTTTTTAAAGAGGTCATATCATAACTTTGATTCCCTAATTGAAGCCTGCACATTTCTTCTTGTGTTTACTTTGTCATGCATTTGAATAATGAGTGTTATTTGCTTTTCACGTTCAATACCTATTAATTTATTTGATTTATTTTTCCTGGAGGCTTACTGCCAGTATTAGGATCTTCTCATCAGGGTTTGATGCTATCAAGAGTAGCTCTCTTTCTTGATTTAAAAAAAGACACGCTTCTTTACATGGTATGAAGTTGCTGGAGTTGATTTTTGAGCGGAAAAAGACAAGGAAAAAATAAATGTTGAGCCACATTATATGTAGCGGATAACAACCATGAAAGTTAACTATTTCTATGGTTGTTGTCATGGCTGTCTTGCGTTTTTTCTGTCATGCTTCATATCTCTTTGAAATTAATTTATCATACAACCTTCCCCCCCCCCCTCTCTCCCCTCTTCCTTCTTTCTGGTTGTCAGCTGGATTGTGATCTTTTCAATTGCTTTTTTTCGTTTTGTAGAGCAGCTCTATGCTTTAATAGTATGATTGACAGAACAGAATGATAGAAACTACTGTTTGATTTTGCATGATCTGAAAGGAAACAATAAATAATAAAAAGAACTCAAGCAAAATCCGTCTTTGTGTTAGTAGTTCATGTGCAAGAGGAAGATCCGTTTCTGTGGGCTTTTGACTAGTATTGCAGGCTGAGATTCTTTTTTTTTCTTTCAATGTTTATTTTTAGAATTTGGCTCCAAACTTTATGCATTTAGTGTGTCCAGATTATATCACCCCTTAATTAGTAATTCAACTTCATTATTTATCTTTTATTTTCTGTGTTCGACTTGTAGTTTGATATACAGATATGCCTGGAGCTGGAAAGAGAAAAAGTCACAAGGAGTTTGGTAACTCAGTGCACGTGAAAATCGGCGTAGAAACATCACACACCAAGAGATCCAAGCCAAAATTCAAGTCTCATGGCAATTCTACTGAATTGACCATGCCAAAGAAAAAGGTGAATTACATAAGCAATGATAGGAGGAAGGACTCGACAAGCAGAAAGTTGATTAACAAAGCAACTCTGCATAAAAGGAAGTCCCAGAAGAAGAAATCTTTGTTTAGTAGTGAAAATCCTCCATCAGTAAATGCAGATGGAAGTGAAAAACATGCCAATGACAGAGTCATATCTCAGAAGTTAAAGCAAAAGCGAAAGAGAAAGAGGCGAAAGGATAATGTGGATCTTGATGAAGCTTCTCGCTTGCAGAGGAAAGCAAGGTACTTGTTGATAAAAATGAAGCGGGAAAAGAACCTTATTGATGCTTACTCAGCGGAAGGTTGGAAAGGGCAGAGGTATAAGATTTGGTTCCTTAGACGCTTTCCTTTGTGGAGTTATGCCTTTCTCCTCTTTTTTGACATGTGTTGAAAGGTTCTTTAAGAATTCCCCTCATAAAGTAATCTCTAAAAGACGTTCATATCAAGAAAGTGTTGGCACAATGACACTGACGTCTTTATAGAAAATTGCCACATGTTTTATCCTGCAATCTGTTTGCGGAAAGAACATTAGAATGCTAATCTTCCTTTTTTCAATAAACATATACTCGATACACTGTAGTATATTATCATAATTGCTAGTATAATGACTTTTGATCAAGAAAAAGGAACAAAGCTGCCCTAATCTATGTTTAATCAGTAGATATTGAACATGTCAGGGTTGAGGAGGGGAATATGAAGTATCTTCTTTCCTTTTCCCTTTCCCTTCTTCCAAAAAAATGGTGGCAGACACATAGAACAGTTGATTATAAGAGACTTTGATGGGAGTACTTAGGTTTCAGAACTTGAGTTCGAAAAGTATACACTAGTTTATAAAAATGTTAATATGGGTCATTATTACCTTTTAAAGCTATTTGCCTTTTAATTACTTAAAAATGCAAATTTCAATTCTTTGACCAAAATTGGTCTAAGCCTCCTAGCTTACTCCTTAGGCATTTCCCAGCAAATGGAAATATAAGAGAAGGAATCAGAGATTAATGTCCTGTATTCAGTATTAATTTGCTTCATGTTTTTATCTAAGTTCTTTTAGCAACTTCTAGATATGCAATAGAGTTTTTTTTCCTTTTCCCATTTTTTCCCCTTGTTTTGTACTTTGTGTTGAAGAGTATGTAACTTTTGAGGGGCCATCTTTTGATCTGCCAGTTAGAAGAATCGAAGGGCCCAATTGCTGTTTTGACCAAAGCAATGAAAATGATTGAAACAACCAAAAGTTTGTAATATTCAGATCCAATTTTTGAAGTTAAGTGTTGTAAAGGAAAAATGGATATTGATGGATAGTTTTTTCTATGCTTTCTATGTTAAAATCTTTTCAACTGTTTTCTTCTCTTTCTTATTAACATATTCAGTTCTACTTCTGTATTGTATTTTCCTCAGTCGAGAAAAGATCAGGCCAGAAAAGGAACTACAAAGAGCCAAGAAGCAGATACTGAAATGCAAACTCGAAGTTCGTGATGCAATACGCCAGCTGGATTCACTCAGCTCTGTAGGTTGCATTGAAGGCTCTGTAATTGGTCCTGATGGATCTGTACATCATGAACACGTAGGCACGCATGAACACATAATATGCTTTTTGTTTAACCATGTTTTCATTTTCTCCCTGTCTCCATTTTTCTTCTGTTCTTTTAGATCTCAGTTTTAGGTCACTGATGATATATCTTGGTTCCAGAAAACTCCCCAAATTTCTATAGCTTGCTGCATAGACACGTTTTAGCTGAGAGAACTAGGACAGTTCCATACTAATATGGTCGCTCTCTCGTGCCTGTTACGTTCAGATATTCTGTGCAATATGCAAGCTACGGGAAGCTTTTCGTGACGATGATATTATACTCTGTGACGGAACGTGCAATCGTGCTTTTCATCAGAAATGCCTTGATCCTCCACTATTAACTGAAAATAGTGAGCTTTTCAACCTTATGCTCCCCCACCCAAACAGAAGGGATATAGATTAACAAAGTGTAGAGAAGCATGAAGTTTATTGTAAAATGGATACATCATGTTATTAATGGAACTTACTTATAGTTTATTTGGTAATTACCCAGTTCCTCCAGGAGAGCAAGGCTGGTTTTGCAAAGTTTGTGATTGTAAGATGGGAATCTTAGAAGCAACGAATGCTCATCTGGGAACCCACTTCTCTGTAGACAGTAATTGGCAGGTTGATAGCGTAGAAACTCTTCATGTTCAGTCATGGTATTGTTTTATTTCGGCCTGTTTTAAATAATTTTGTCTAATGGATCATAACAGGATATCTTCAAGGAAGAGGCTTCTTTACCTGAAGGTGGGGATGCTTTGCTGAATCCGGAAGAAGAATGGCCATCTGATGATTCAGAGGATGATGACTATGATCCAGAAAATTTTGAGAGTAGCTGCAGTTATAGCAGGGCGGGTTCAGAAGCTAACGCTTCCAATGAAGAAAGCAGTTCCAGTAGCTTATATTCGCTCGAAAGTGAAGTGTTTGGTGAACCTGGAAGCTTAGCAAATATAGGCAAGGACCCTACCTCTGCAGAGTTATTTGTTGGAGCAGATACTGATGAGACAACAGATTGTGAAATCACAAATGGTCGCAGACAACGTGGAACAGTTGATTATAAGAAACTCTATGATGTGAGTAAATGAGGTTTTATGAACTTAATCTAGAAGTATACACTCGTTTGCTTTACGTAAATATGGGTCATTCTGGTTTGGTCATCAGTACCTTGTCAAGCTATTTGCCAGCAATTATAGGAAACTGCTAATTAACACATTCTCGTAACCACTTTCTCTTCTCTGGGAAAAAACTGAAGGTGGAGCTATCGTTCGTAAGTGTATATGTTCAGAAAAGAGAAAGGATAAAAAAGTTACGTCTTGTATTAATGTTCTTCAAGTTTTATCTAAGTTATTTTAGCAACTTGGGCATATGACTGAATGAGCCCGAATAAAAGCTCTTTCCTCAACTATTTGTTAATAGGTATGCACTTTCGTATATTTTTTAATTAATGGTTTTGTTACAGGAAATGTTTGGGAAGGATGCTCCTGCAAATGAACAAATAAGTGAAGATGAAGATTGGGGTCCTACTAAGAGGAAGCGGAGACGAAAGGAGTCGGATGCAGCCAGCACCCTTATGACTCTGTGTGCAACTGAGAAAAGGCATCTAGGCGATAATATCACAAAAGTAAAAGATAAGCTTCCGAGCAGAACAGCTAAACGGCCGCTTTTCAGGATTCCTCATGATGCTCTTGGGGTGATTTTAACTTTAATTTCTAGGTTTTGTCTTAATTCTTTTTGTAGTATGCTTATTGTAGGTTCTTTGATATTGTACCAGAAGCTCCGCCTGGCATTTGCTGAGAATGAACTTCCGTCTAAAGCAGTGAGAGAAAACCTTTCCAAGGAGTTGGGTATTGAGGCTGAGAAGGTATATATTTCCCTTGATAGGCTGGCCAAACTCTTGAATCCCACCAATTAAGCGAGCCAAATTTCACCAGAAATAAACGTCGTCATCTTAAGTAAGTGTTGGATTGGACTCCACTCACTGAGCTGATAGGCATCTAAACAGAACGTATGTAAACGGGTAAATTACTTGATGAGCTTTATTTTCACGATAGAAAGCTATTGAGCATCTTAACCTTATGTGAAACACTTAGAATTGTTTGAAAGGATTTATGGACGGCTTGTTTAGGGACTACCATTAGATTGGTTCTCAAAATCTTGGGAAGATTCGTCTATCTTAAATATTAATTGCACTAAATTCTTGATCACGCAACAGTTAGAACCCGGAATTTGCCCGCATTACTTGACAATGTGTGGTTCTTCGGAAAATATACAAGTTTTACATAGTAGCTGAGCAGAGGAGGGAGGGGAGGGGTGGGGTGATATTTTAAAGCTTGGTTCGCATGTAGTTAATATACATGCTTATATACTCTTTAATTTGCTTTGTTTTTTGCTTCAGGTTAATAAATGGTTCAAAAATGCACGCTATTTAGCACTGAAAGCCAGGAAGGTAAGATGGTTCTTTAGTAGAGTTTTTGGAAATTCTAACTTAATCTTATTACTAAGTTCCTCTTAATCTTTTTGAGGAAAAATTGCTGAGCTGGCATCTTTAAAATTATTTAGTTTCGCATCTTTGAGCTCATCTTCTTTTTATTTTTTATTATCTCTAGTAGTTAATTCGTATGCCAAGTTTTTGTTGGTTCAGTTCTGCCATTTCAACTTACTGATTTCAAAATCAAAATCAAACTCAACTATACTTTCTTTTATTTTCTTTCTGGTGCTCAGCATAACAGTTCTACGTTAGTGCTTCATTGTAATCGAAGGCTACTGTACGTAAAGTTACTACATTTTATGATTCTGTATATCTCGTGAACTCCCGACTGTAAATGTTGTATGTTGGATATTACAGGCTGAAGGAGCAAAACCATTTTACAGTGGTAGTCCAAAAAGTGCCAAGGAATCTGGATCAAATATATACAAACAGAAATCTGCTGATCAAATTCCATCAAAGGATGTTTTATCAGGAAATGAGGATACACCTAAGAAGCTTAAAAAGGTCCGTAGGAAAAAAAACTTGCAACGTTCGTCCAGTCCTTTAGTGGAAGAGCAGCACAAGAGTGCTTCGCACGAGTCGCCCACCAATAACAAGGTACTTTTTTTGGCTAATTTACTCCAGCCTTTGTGCCAGGCATATAAATCAGCTGGAAGAAATAAATGCTAAAAGGAGCGGAATATGTCAAGGAGTCATGTTATTTGCAGATCCTGGAAAACTCACAATTTTATCCACTTACACAATTAGCTCTATCTTCTCAACTTTTTGTGGAGGTTGGAATAACTGTTCTTTTACCACATAGTATAAGTGATCACTTTCTTTCTCGAAACTGCATCTTGCAAGGCTGGTGAAAAAAAATTGTATGCTATAATATTCTCCAAAACTACGTAGATGATTGCTTTACTAGTTATAGGAACTCATTTTGTTCCTGAAGTTGCATAACAATGCATGTTTAGAATACTAGATATCCGATGTTAAATTAAACAAGAGAGTACTGTCTTTTAATTGAAGTATGAAACTGTATTTTTTGGTTATTAATTAAGATTTGACTCACACAAATAGAAAGGTATTGTTCCAGCTATGTTGGTAATGCAGAAGTCTAGTTGGGCTCTATAGACTAGAGAATCAGTGGCGCTTAATTGCCGTTTTATCCTAAACTGAAGTTCGGGTTGGTCATTTTGGAATAGAATTGGCCCAACATTAATATGATTGAATCAGTTTATGGTTTCAACTTTTGAACCACACATCTAACCCTAAAACTCCATGTTAGCAATTTCTTCTGCTTATCTAATGATTCATTCTTAAATTCAGGCTGCTCTTGAGTTTGAAGACGACGAAAGCTTGAAACTCTTGAGAGAAAAAGCCAAGAGAAGGAAGAAGAGAGTTAATTTGAATGCCCCAGGAGCTGTACAAGAAGCAGAAGCTGAGATGGAGAGGCTGTGTAACATAATTGACAAGGTGGAAAAACTTCAGCGGGTGTTATTGGGACTTCCAAATTGCAGGTTCAATAAAGGAGATGCACCCACCTCAAACGAACCATCATTTATGTATGTCCCTGTCGCAGAGCTAAGGGAGAAAAGATGACCTTTTATTGCACAGAAGTTCAACCTGTTTCTTTTTCTGGATGAGACCGCCAGGGGGCGCGAGTATAATGTATCTGTTGCTATCAGTGCAGCGATTTGGTTTCTAAATGTCAGGGACGGATCATCATTGTGATGACGAAAATCATGATTTTATAGCAAAAGAAAGGCATTTTATAATTTATACATGTGTTCATTTGCTTCTTTCTAACATCTATTTGGATCTGTTCAATGTACTGTTGTTTAAAAAAAATACTTTGGTCTTAAAATCTTGAGAAGTGAGGCAGAGAGAACATCAAGGCTGCCCAAGGTGCAGGAGAGAAGACAGCAGTTTATATTGTAACTCATACAGAAAAGATTGGTAACTTGTAATCTGATTGTAAAGCATTAAAACAGGCAAAACCTGTTAGCAGCCAAGAGAATCAATGGTCAAGATTTCCGAAGCTTTGTCTTGTTAGATTTAATATTAGATCTGCCACCAAATTGTTATACCCAAAAGGACCTTTGTCTTTCTTGGAGTAAATAGAGAACAGCATTTCCAGAAGCAGAAATGTTAGAGGACCATCCAAGGTATACTTGGTAAGTTCCCATGGGTCACAGCTTTCTGTTGTTTGGTGAGGTGAAATTCTTTCTCCAATTTTTTGGTTTGCGTTCGTTTATTTAATTTCAACCGCACAAATGAAAAGTGTTATAGCAATAATCCAATTTTCATGATCATTCTGACAATGTCGTAATTTGCTTAATTTACGTGATTGATCATACAAGGACTAAATGTCTAAATCAAAAGGGAATCAACGATTGACTCAAAAGTCATAATGAAGGAAAAGAAGGGAGTCCTTATTGGGGTTGATTTTGGTTCGAGCGGAAGTACCTTTGCTCGTACCCCTGCTCGTTTTACCGTCCTCCACTTTTTTTTTTAACCGTATTGTTATACATCCCAATTTAGATGGACTAGAAAGTTCTTAGAAATAACATTATTACATTCGTTTCAGTTTATTTTTTCTTAGACTTTTTTTCGAGATCCAAGAATGATTAATTGTGGATCATATTCCATAATATAAACGTATTGTGACAAAAATTTATTTAGTAATAAACATACATAACAAAATCTACTTGTGCCACCCCACACTTTTTGAGCCACCTTAAGCCGCACCTTTGCAAAGTTCTATTGTTTTGTCAAATCCCCCCTCCCCCTTTGGAGAGGAGTCATACTTATAGTTATAGAAGAAAATAAACATTTATTTTGCTTTAATTCTTTTTGGGGTTTCTGGAGTTTTTGCATTACCTCTGAATTGGATTGGAGATTTAAGGGACGCTTGGCATATTACAAGTTCCGTTTGGAAGGTAAAGATTCCGCTCGTTTTTTCGCATGATATATATCTGTTCACGTATAGCCCTAATTACCTGTTGTTAGCGAGACTGAGGGTGGCATGTCGACCTTGTATATGCAATTTCATGTGGGTATTGACCTCTTTTTGACCAAACTAGAAATTTGGAAGAATTGAGCATGTGGGTATTTGATGGTTGTAATGATATATGATGAGAGACATTTTGTTGGCAACATTAGGGTTCTAGAGATGAGAAGTTGGTTGGTGTAGACTAATAAAAGTTTGCAATAGGTAATTGAGATCTGAGGTTTATGGTATAAAACCCATTTTTGGGAGCATTCTTTTCATGACTTTTTATTTTTGCAGTCCATATTTTCTCTAGGATTTAATGCATATGTTTTATTTAGGTTCATCCTAAGATAACGCAGAAAGGGCTTTGACTGCCTTTATTCCCTTGATCGCAGGGGTGCACGAACCAGGGGTTGTGGGCGAGGCCGTTCTCCCAGAGCTAACGAGTTCATCCAAGCCTTTGAACCAAAGGCTCAGCTTAACTCTCAAGTAAGGGAGGCGACTAGTATTCTTTCTTCTCCTCTCCTATGAAGGAAAATCCACTTCCCCCTGAAAAGCGTGATCAACTATGAGAACACGCTTGGCAAACACACTGTGCTGTAAGCTAAGCTGTTCACCTTGACATTGAATTTGGGTGCCTAATGAATCTATCCAAATCCTGATATCTACGATTTTGGTTAATTTGGTAAGCTTGGCTTTAGTTTGGGTCGAAATATGTTCCTCATCTATGTGTAGGGTCAATGGCTTGATCTTTATATGCTGGTTTATGTCATGTAGTGGTTTTTCTTCCTAGTGTCAAAGCATCCTATTATCTGAGTCCTGATTCCTGAACTTCAATGGAGGTCTTGTGTTTTTGGTGCTTGTGAATAAATTTATGTGACATAGTGGGTGAAGCATAAGGAGTCTTGGTGCCGTAGAGATTCTCCATATCTTCTCTTTAGTCCTCTGTGTTTGTATTCCCCTTGAGATTACAGTCAGCCCTCAATATATTTATATTTGTAGCTTTTGAACAGAACCGATATAATTCTCATATTCATTTGTATTCCTTTTACTAGTTTTAAACCAGTTACTATGCATGGGATCTCGTGAAGTAATTTTCAAAAAGATTACAACAGTCATAAGTTGAATCCAAACTCTTAGAAGAAGGGTGTAAGATAACTCTTATAACACCAACTCCAGAATTAATGGGAAGGTCTCATTTCCAGTAGCATAAGAAACCCAGCGTTACACAAATCATGCAAAAACCAGAAACCACAAAAACTTATATTGTACACAATAAAGCTAATGTCCGAAAGCAATACTACCAAATTGCTATAAAACCTAAGGAGGAGAACATGAATAACCGATAATGAAACCAGATCCAAAAGTGAAGTGTATTCATGACATTTATCGTATTGTCTAAACCAAATATTATTAGTAGTTCAAAAGCCTTATAAGTTCCATCAGCAGAAGAGCTACATTTTTCGTTTCTCTTGCTTATCCCTAATCTAGGAGGCTGGTTAAGCATGTTGGTTTCTGATAGAATTTTATTTTTCTTGCTTTTCCCTAAACTATGAGGCTGGTAAAGTACGTCCCAATAAATGCTTCTCTCCTGGTCTTGGCTAGAAGGTAATGCTCAAGGTGACATCCAATATTATACCTGCAACTTAACTAAACCAATAAAAGACCGATCAAGGAATAACAAGAAATCAACCATAGTAAAAGCCTGAATAGATGGTGAGTTACTAACCATATATCTGTAAGGCTTTGTTCCTCAAAATTCCTCTCTAAAACGAATAAAGATTTCATCAATAGCTTGTTAAGCAAATCTGCGATGACGTCTTCATGCCAAAGTCGTAATGGCTTTTGCAATAGTAAAAACTGTTTCATTTGCTCGTTCTGGCTCCCTTTGTCCCTTCTTCTCGCTTAGGCATTGTAAAAGATTTACAGTTGCTTCTCGGCTAGAGCCTAACAACAGTTACAGAAAGAGAGGTTTATAACATACTAGATATACAAATACCGTATTCATATTACTTCTGCAATAGCAAATGAAGTGTAGGTAGCCATAGCTCATATAATTTGTGAAATAGCAAATGAAATGCAAGTAGCCACAGAAATACCCATGTTTTGAATTAGTTTCTGGTTCAAAGAGTGCAATCCTACGAATAATAATCCTAGTACTGACACCGTTATTCAGGCTTTTGGAGCATGTGTTTTTCCTGGGTTGCTGTCCAACTTAAACTTGGAAAATACCCAGAACTCAAAAGCCAAGGAGTTGTAAATAAAGAAACACAAGCCAAAGAGTTGTAAATAAAGAAACATCAGTACTTGTGGATGATTCTGACTAGTATTTAATTTTTGGGGGTGTTCTATATTCAAGCTCGTTCTTTGTTGTTGTCACTGTTTCTTTGTTGGTTTTAGACATGTGTTGTGATTTACTTGATCATCTTGTATTTCTTCAGATAAGTATGTTCTGTATCATCTATGGGATTCTCATGTGGCACAATGCTTGTTGCATTATCATTGTACGAACCTATAAGATGAGACGGTTAAGTTCTGAAATATTCTGCCTACAGAACTAAAGGGGTTACACCTTTCTTTAAATCCTTGCGGTTGGTCAAGTATTAGATAATATTGTAGCTTTTGTTGCTTAAAAATTGGAGGTGAGCTGAAAATATCTAAAAATTAGTTGCGTAGATGAAAATTTGATGTTAAAGAAGCAGGAGTTTGCTTGACTGCTTACTTTATAGTAATATCATTGGCGAGCCCTTGTATTTTCGTTACCTTTGTTGGTTTCATTTAGAATTGGGATTTCGTGTGATGATGATATGAGGCCTAAATTTGTGGTTGTATGGTCTTTAATAATTTTGAATCCTTGCTAATTGATCAGGTAGCATCTTGGAGTCGGTGGATGAGAGTGCTGTGATTCCGATTGTGTGTTGTCTTTGAGGCATATTTGGGGCAGTCAATATTATTGCGTCATTTAGGAGTAAAGAAAGCCAAAAAACTCCAGTATTAAACGTGGTTCAGGTGATGATGTTGTTGCAGAGTTCCCTCCCAAGTTCCATTAAAGCTCCCCTCTCTTTCGTATCTGAACACGGAAAACAAGAGTTTTGTTGCGATTGGATCTCTTGTGCTGAAACTTGGCAGAACCGTCATGTTAAATGTCAAGGTAGCTGTGGAAATGTCGTTCCGGATTCAGAGAGAAAGAACGATGATGATATTTCATGCACCATGAAGCTTCCAGCAAGTTGTTCTCAGCTATCATCTATCACCACTATGTCTGAAAGTTCTGCACCTACGCGTGTATACAAAAGAAAGAAGTTTCGAACGAACTATGCTGCTGTGTTTCCTGCCCAGGCATCATCAAATGCAAAGCCAAATGAAAATTGTGTTTCTGCCATTACTTTTGCAGCCCCGTCAGTGGCTGCCAAGGAACATGCAGACCGGCTAGTGGTGGTTGAGACAGGAAACGTGAGAGCTCCGGTTATGCTTCAGTCTGACTGCAACAAAGAGGATCTTATTTCAACGTCTGGATCTATTGATGGGTGCTTCGCTTTCGATGAGCCTGATTCTGAAGAGCCCCAAAAAAGTGAAATTCACAAAGTTGCAGATTCCTTCTGTGTGCATGACAGTTGTTCATCGTCAAAGTCGAATACAGATCTTGGTTTAGCTTCCTTGAAGACTGAAATGGATGACACTGGTGAGTGCTCCTCTTCTGGTGCATTGATGGTGGAGGCCTTGAGGGATGATCTTTCTGAGAAAGAGATATGCATCTCTATCCTTGGAAGCCTGGGGCTCCTTGAAAGATTTTGGCCTATCAAGAATCATGCTTCTGCTGACTGTATGCGTCTCAGCAGTGATAGCAGCTCTTTGCGTCCATGCAAACTCTGTGATAAGTCTGAAACAACACTGAATATGCTAATTTGCGATCAATGTGAAGATGCATTCCATGTCTCCTGCTGCAAACCCAGTATAAAAAGCGTACCCCTTGATGAGTGGTTCTGTCTTCCTTGTTCAAGAAAGAAGCGCAAAATATTGAGGGAGATCAATGACATTGACAGATGTAGAAATTTAACTTCCAAGGATGCATCAAGTCTTATAGAAGTCATGTTGAAAGACACAGAGCCGCATACAAGCAATGTTCGTGTTGGCAAAGGTTTTCAAGCAAACATTCCTGACTGGTGTGGTCCAGATTTCGAGTATGTTTTAGTAATCGTTTACTTAATGCAATGTCTGTTGGACAGTTTTTGTTGACTATTGTAGACCCGTGTCAACTGACTTTATTCTCCCTGCATTGAGATAGGTGGATGACAATAATTTGCCTGAAAATGGACATAGCATTTTTTCTTACGCCTACTTTCCTCCTTGTCAGAATTGGCTATTCTTATAAGCAGCTGTTTTGTTATCTTTATAAAACACTTGTATGACACTTAGAGAAGCGTCCACAATTATCTACTTAATCGATTGACAGTATCCCCTTTCCTGTTAGAACTTCTTTATCTTTTTATTCACTCTTCAATGTTATCTCAATCACATCTGCTCTTATGTAGCTTATACTTATTAGAAAGTACATTGAGAACAAAATAAACATTAGATTTTTAAACTTTTGCAAGTTGAAGTAAAGGCTAGGGCGTTGAAAAAGTTTTCAGGTATGCTGATGATTGTTAACTCCTTATATCAGAAGTAGTTGGTTCTAGTTTGACTTGATGGTGGTTTGTGCCACCAACCACGATAGTCTAGGAGAACGATGTTGCATGTTGGACATGCAAACTCTTGATTAATGGACCCAACTTTTATAGGACAAGCAGAGTTGCTCTTCGGCTATGTTACATGGACTGGTATGGGTGTCTGGGTCAGACACGTGTCCCAAGTGTCGTATTTGTTTAATTTTTAATTCACAAGACCAGGGGCCAAGGCAAATTATTCATAACGTTAATCCTTTTAGTTATTCCTAAGGTAAAATGGTGTTTTATCTGACGCACATGGTTTTAATTGCAAAGTTGTCTCATCTCAAAGTAATAACAAATCAAAAGAAACACTTCAAGACAGTGTTCATAGTGGCATATCCTATGAGATGCGTCGACAAAGATCTCATACCCATCCAAGTGTCGAGTGTCCGACACGGGTATTTCAGGCATTCTGAAGAGTCCATGTAAAATACCTCTTCAGACTGGTTTGTGTTTAAAATACTTCTCTCTTTTCCTACTGTAGAACAAATTGTACCTTGAATACAGTTGGCTATTGTCCAGCAGCTGGACTAAGATATTATCTTCATTGCCTTTGTGCTCTATGCCTTACATATTAGACTAAATCCACTAGTTTGAAGTTTTCATGTTTTACGCCTTATCTGATGAAGTCATTATATTTACCTTATTTTTGCTATTTATTGGTTTTGCAGTGAAGTTAATAATATCATCGAGCCATGGGAAATGCATCCTTTGGAGAGAAGTGACTCCCTAGTAAGCCTGCTAGTTGTAAGTTGCTTTGATGTTCGCGTGGGCCGTCTAATTGTGGAGCACTAAAAAGAAGTTACATTTTTTATTGCTTTTAGGAGTGTCTTTCCAGCAAGCCTTCTAAACTCAGCTCTATCGGCAATTGGCTTCAATGTCGACAAGTCGTAGAGGGTGTGGGAAAGGATGTTGATGGAACTATATGTGGAAAGTGGCGCAGGTGATGAGACAGTTTATTTTGTGATCATTACTTGTCATCTTCCCTATTGCTTTTTCTAGTGGAAGGTACTTTATAAGTTTTCGATCGTGCATTTGATGAGTATAGTTTTTATTACATAGAGGGTGCTGCTGTAATCTTGGACAAAGAAAACAGGAAAAAAATGAGAATGCACTTGAAGCAACAAATTTATTTTGAGAAAAACATTAAGTTTCTTTGTCAGGAAATAATTTTCTGTTAGAATTGCTATACAAGTATTACTTTAGATGTCCTTTATTGCTCTTGAGGGCTATTATGTCATTGTTAACTATTTTGGGATGTTATATTCATGTAGAGGAGACTTTGGTGTCACAGTCACTCCTTTGATCTCTCAACTAAAAAAGTGAATTCCTTTGGGATGTAGATATTCCTTTTCGCACATGCATCGCGTGTGACCCACCACTGGTATATGTAAAGTAAAATTTCTCGGCGTATATTACAAATAACAGCATACTACAAATTTTTGCTATCTGTCCATCTTTAAGGTACTGTTTCATTTTTCTATGTGATGTTACCCGGAGCAATACTACAACATCCCAAATTGGTGACTACTGGCAATACGACATGTTGTGTATCTCGTTTCACTCTGATATGTTGTTGCCCGTAGCAATACTACCAATTTTTACTTTTTGTCCCTGTAACGTAATCCCTTGTTCAAGAAGCTTAAAGGTCGAAAAATGAGCCCAACGTGTTAATCATGCTTAAAAATCTTTCTCACATGCAAGTCTCTAGTTGCAGGTGTTGAGCCATATTAGCTAGAGATGTATCAAAGTGCACCAGCCTCAAGTGCACAAACTAATAGAGTGCTAATTGTACTACTCCAAGAGGACCAAGTGCAAGCTGGTAAAGATGAACTAAAAAACTTGCCAAAACAGAGTTATGAAACCATGGCAACTCACCTCTTGGCCTAGAAACTTAAGCTATTAGGTAATGTGTCGTACGCATATATCATGCTTGACAGTTTCCATTTTCTCTCTATCCCTAGTTCACCCAAACTCATAATCAGTTGGTATCTCATTGGGTGCCTTTAAGGGAATGTGTCCGGCGTATATATGATTATTGTTGGTTGTGCTCGACACAGTCTTTAAGAGGGTCTGCCTGAGAGGGGTATTGAGGCTTGAACATGGTATCTGCTTTGAAAGAAACTACAAATCCTTTGTATATGATTTTATAGGGCCTCTTTTCCTGGAACCATTTTGATGTATGTGGAGTCTTTACATGATGGTGTGATAAGCAATCGATGGACTTTGATGTAAGAGCAAGAAGTTCGAACTAATATAGCCACCCAATTTTGTTTCATCTAAGTGTTTGGCCAAGTAATTGAGTAGAGTGATGAGGCATGCTGATAAGAATACTTCAACAGAATACAATATGAATGTTGCAGTTAACCATATAAGCCTTGCGGGTCTGTCTGCCTAGCATCAATTGGTTATAGGTTAGATGCAGTACTAGTAGCCTGTTTATTTTTAGGGTTAATTACAAAACTGTCCCCTGAGGTTTACACGTTTTTGCACTTTGCCCCCCGTGTTTACAACTTTTGCAATAATGTCCCTCGAGGTTGACAAAACCGTTGCAAACAGCTCCAAAATTGGACGGACGTCCAAAATACGGACGTCCAATTTTGGGTGTTAAGTCGTCATGTGCACAGCACATGACGTTTTGGCAGGGGTAAATTTGTAATTCCCTACCCCTTCTTCCCCTCTCTTCTTCTCTCTCGTTCTGTACAGAAAGAAGTCTAGAAATGTTCAAGAAAATCTCAAATTTTTACTCCCCACTTGTCCAAAGTAAAGCAACATAAACCCTTAATATAATCAATCACCCACAAAACCCACCATCTTCATTCCACACTCCACTGCTACTGTCTTTCATCATCCCCATAAATCCAAAACCTGAGCTAACCAAGAAAACCCATCACTAAAAATGGCCGCCCAATCCCAACCCCACCCTCTCCACTCCCTCACACGCACCATTAAAGCCTCACCAGCCTCGCTAAAGCTGCTCAGAAAACCGAGCAGGCTCATAGTCGCCGCCAAATCAAACCCCCATCCAAATCTAGGCGGCCGGAAGCTGCGGGTTGCTGTCATCGGCGGGGCCCCCGCCGGATCTTCTGCCGCCGAATCCCTCGCGAGGGGCGGCGTGGAGACCCTTCTCTTCGAGCGCAGCCCTGCTGCCGCCAAGCCCTGCGGCGGCGCCATCCCTCTCTGCATGCTCGACGAGTTCGACATCCCTTCGCACCTCGTCGACAGTAAGGCTACCCACATGAAGATCATCTTTCCGTCTAACCTCACCGTCGATCAACCACCGGGCATAGGTTCCAGCTTGGGTTGATATTTCCAAGTCCTGTCCACAGCTAGCGAAAATGCACCCTGCGTAGGTCCAGATGAGCGATATCGGAATGCACATAAACGTAAGAACGAGCATAGCTCTGCCCGATTGCCGGTGAGGAACGTGGCCTTCATTGCCTTCATTGCTGCCTGCAGAGAGGAACGTGGCCTTCATTGCCTTCTGGCCTTCATTGCCGGTGAGGAACGTGGCCAGCAATGGGGACGCCGGAGATGGGAGAGGCGCTGCCCGATTAGGGCCTGCTGCCTGCAGAGAGGAAGAGAGAGGAGAGAGATAGGAGGGTAATGGGGTTTAGGGTTTTCAGAGGGCTTTGGTAAGGGAATTGACCGATTTGCCCCTGCCAAAACGGCATGTGATGTGCACATGACGACTTAACGCCCAAAATTGGACGGACGTCCAATTTTGGAGCTGTTTGCAACGGTTTTGTCAACCTCGAGGGACATTATTGCAAAAGTTGTAAACACCGGGGGCAAAGTGCAAAAACGGGTAAACCTCAGGGGACAGTTTTGTAATTAACCCTTATTTTTATGAGTTGCTAGCCATGTGATATTGAATAATGGATTATGAATTTATAATTAGGAGCCCTTGGCAGACCGCTTGCTCCAGAAGAATTTGTATATTTGCCGTACATTATTGCCATAGGTATATTAATGCAATATAATAGCTCAAACACTTGATATTCGAAAAGGTATGTAGCATTGCAGTGCTAAGTTTTGTTGAACATAAGGAGACTGAACTACTTGTGTAAGTCCAGTGAGGAGTCAATGATTCATTTGTTCATACATTCTCCTGTAACTAGTTCTCCGTGTGGGCTAGATTTAGATTCAATGGGTCTCCATGTAAGAGACATAGGAGGAGGTTGGACCTTGGGGGTGTGGTTCCTCTTGGCTTGTTCTGGAGTGTTCCAAGCTAAGATACTTAACAGAGTTGTCTAATTCGCTCCATCTCTAGCGTGACCCGTACTGGTATCCAGGACCAGAAGGACGGTACTCTGAAGTAATGGTACTCCTTATCTAGCGAAGCAAAAACGTGTATATCAAATTTGATAAACTGGTGTTTTGTTTAATTTAGTTTATGAAGAAATCTGTTAGCCATTGGTTAATACATGTTGATTCTCCCTTCTTCTCCTCGCTTTTCTGGGCAAGCAAAGTGATGTTTACATATATCCTATGAAGTACGGACACGGTTGCAGGTGCAGATACAATACGAGTATGGATACGCGGATACAACATTTTTGAAAATTTTAGGATACGGGTGCGGCTGGGATACGGCAAATATTTTATATATATATATAGGGAGCTGATCCGTTGATAGCGCTAGCAAGTTGCTAGCGCTGTTTGGCCGTCCGCTACATAATGTAGCAGACGATAATTTACCGTCCGCTACATTATGTAGCGGACGGTGAAAAAATTCGCTGTTGTGGCGCGCGATCTGGCCGTCCATTCTCGCCCGTGGATGGCCAGATCGCGCTAGCAACTTGGGTTAAGTTGCTAGCGCTATCATTTTATCAGCTCCCATATATATATATACTATGTACACCTAGTATTGAATTTCTAAACAATTTGGATGTTAAGAAAGTGCATAAAAAGACGGAGTGCAATTTAATTCAACCATTCAATAGTAGTACAATACCATCAAATAGATAATAACCACCGCCAAATAGATCATATTCATAATAAAAGTGGCAATATAGCATTAGAGTTCCAATTATCTAACAAGCAAAATTGCTTCCAACATCCCACATTTTTTAACCATGAATCAGACATTGTATTGAACCATATTGAACCACTGCTTTAAGCCTTTAACACATAGTAAACAATAAACACTGTTTATTAATTGGTTCCAATTTACTGAGAACATAGTTTGGACTTTCTACCAAAATTGGTTCCAACTTCCAATTGACAATCCACGTCCAAGTCACAAAAGGTAGGAAAGAGAGATTTGAAGAGAGAAGAGAGGAAGACAGAGACGTCTTCTCGGGTGATCGCCGGTGGTCGCGGATGGTCTTCGGTGGTTGCGGGTGGTCGCAGGTAGTCGCTGAAGTTGCCGGTGGTCACGGGTGGTTACGAAGAGGCTGCCGCTGGTCTCTCTCTCTCTCTTTTTCTGACTCTCCCAATTTGATCTGCCCGAATAGGTTAGTACAAACTTTTCTACCCATGAGTTGGATCCACACCCGATCGGCACCCGAAATTCAGAAAATAAAGGATATAAAAGGAAAAGAATGATCCGCACCCGACACGCACCCAACCCGCACCCGACGCGTACCCGGCCCCGGTACTTCCGCCCTTTTGAAGCACCCGTGCTTCATAGCATATATCTATGCATAATTTTGTACCAATGTGTATGTATCCTACCAAAGGGAGCCAAAAAACCGATCCTAAGCAAACTGCGACCCAAAGAGCGAACCGGCTAAGCCTACCCCCACATACGGCACCCACAAAATGATGAATGATGTACCGAAGCTAACCTCGAAGCATGTAGCACTGGTACTCACCTATTGGTTTATCACTGATAAAAAGTCAGCCTTACACTAATCTTGGTGATGTTCTGCTCAGTCCATCACTAATCCATAGTTAGCCCCCGTTACTCATGGCTAGGGTTACCTAATTACATTTAAATAGCAGCAACGCAAAATGGCAATCCATTCCAATCCAACAATCATGCTAGCTACGCGTGCTTAGCTTTGACGCACAATTCTAATCACTCAAATGCACATGCCCCTGATTGACGTCCAAGGAAAGTCACTCATTCTAGGGCCTCATGCACCTGTTAATTATTGATTTAAACATCCTGTTTTAGGTCCAATTTTGTCTCTCTTTCCCATCCTGACGTCTATGATGGGGCTCAGGACCGTTAGGAGGGACTTGTAGGAGTGGAGTCATGATGACTTAAGTATCATTTGGTGAGATTGGATAGTGTGCGCACCATACAGGATTGATCCTACGGAACAACGAAGTTTGGGTTGTCCAGTCAGGCCGCAATGGCTTTGGGGGTAATCTAGGGGAGAAGGTGGTGAATGGCAGGATTGTAAACGATATTTTATGCCGATTTGTCATGGTTAGGGTGAAGAATGGCATTTATGTGGTACACGTAGTAGATGTCAGGGGACGTTGGATTGATGGACCACCAAATGGAAAGAAGTAGCCAGTTGTTTGAAAGGTTTAGGGTCGATCCTCCTTGGCTGGATTTATAGATGAAGTTTATTCACAATTCAGCATCCTAATTGATAACCAAACCAAATGAAGTCAAACCTTCAGCTATTCTTGCAAATATCAAACAACCGTTCCATATATTATGATGCCATATTTATTTATAGAATGTTCAGGGCTTTGTTAGTTCAAAAACATGATCTCCCAATACTCTGCAGAAAGCTTTTGTCAAGAGAAGTTTGAAGTCACGGTTGCGTTGGCGACTGGAGGGATCTTACAGAGTAAAGAAGATAGAATGAGCATGTTGGGTTTGGCATTTGCTTCTGAGGTCTTCAAATGCCTGGTGGTTGGAATAAGCACATCCCAAAGCATTGTGGCAATTTGCCACCCTGAACCTATCTCCAGCACTTCACACACCTCTCTTAGATCTTGTGTATCTGGAGCATGAGGTTTAGCTAGTACTTGCCCATCAGCAGCGAATATAGTTTGTAAGGATGAACATCTTGTAACGGACCCATTAAAAATGTGATAGATGTAAAGGTCAGCTCTTTATTATAATACAGGGAAGTTTTTCTGTTCTCCTGTTCCTAGCAAATGCAGTAATGTGGGATTCAAGTTGATAAGGCATGAGATGTCAAATAAACTGAATAAGTTGAACTTAGCAAAACTTCATACGTGCTACGTCAGTTTCTATGCATTTGTCAATTTGTGCCCTCTTTACCTGCATTTGTGGGTTGATTTTCAGAAAATTGTTTCCTTGCTCCAATTTAGTTGTACACATTGTGCCCCACCAACGAAGTACATTGTTTGTGTACATCTCAAGGCAGTTGCATTTTTCTTTTCTGTGTTCGTCCTCTCTTGATTTCTTCGGCATCGTTCTTTTACCTAGGTGGTCAATGTTACTCTGAATTTGTATCAAGTTGAAGATGCTCAATGTATTAAACTTGTTCTATGACAGGGCTCCTCTTTTTGAGGTTCAGACGGATGATTGGGAATGCTTCCGCTCTGTCTTATGGGATCCAACTCATTCTGATTGTGCTGTACCACAGGTGAGGAATTCCTCTTTCCCGTTTTTGTTTGTTCGTCGATGTATAGTTTTCAAATTTCATCCACATTGTAAGCTAGGTTCTGTCTTGGATATTACTTTCGAATTTCATTTGACATTGCAAGTTTAGGAAATGCTATTTGTTCATAGCTTAGCACAACAATCAATTGCCCTGACAAATGGGTGCAATTTTATAATGGTTCCACTCGTGCACAAAACAGGTGCACTCTTTGAGGCATATGCAAGAGGCAGAAGACAGTTCTTACAAAGTTATAGTGCACACTGTAGGACAGTACTTTGGTAGCATGCAACTATGCTCCTTGGTAAAATATCTGATATATAGGCCCTGTTTGTTACGGGTATAAAATTTTCTGGAAAACTCTGGTGTTTAGTACGTAATAAGAAAATGGTTGAAGGAAATTACTTTCCAGTGAATTAAAGTTCAAGCCAAAACTCTAGGAAATAACTTTAATGTCCAAAGAGTCCTCAGTTTTTGTGTTTCCTCGTCGAGATATCAATTCCATCTTGTACTTATTTTCACCAAGTAGTGGGTGATTCAACAAGAACCTAAACCTGAATTTACATTGTCACTGGGGGAAACTCCATGACAATCTGAGGTTACCGAATTGCCTGAGCTGAATTTACATTGTCTCTTGCGAATAGTAACTATCGGCACTGCTTTTATAGCTGGGTTAAAAAGCAATGCGTTTCGTTTTCTCTTCAGAGGTGATTGTTACAAGGGGGGTGGGGGGCTGTCTTTATAGTAAGTGGCAGCTTTGTGATGAAGGATTTATGGGGCTTGTGCTGATAGTAATATCTGAATCCAATAGTGGGTAGAAAATTTAATCACTGGTGGAGAGCTTTTTTGTTAGTGGGGCCCCCCTTGTGCAATTTACAGCGTCCCTAATTTTTTTAGTAGACATCTTGAAAAAGCTTGCATCACAAAAGATCTACTGACTGAATTTTTTTGTGGCAATTTGTCCATGAGTTTTACATTTTTGAAGCAACGCCAAACAACGGAAAACAGTTTACGGGAGTGTTTAAAAATCCCTTTCTGATAAAGGTTTTACAGGACTGTTATATCAGATGGCACCATGATTTAGTTATTTTATTTTATATGGGACGATCACGAAGTGTTGTGGTATTGAGAAGTGTGGCCTAGGCGCAAACCTAGGTGACACGATTCGTGCATTCAGCAGTGTTAAATGAACCGAAACAGCTATCTCGTTGGTTAGGCGTGGATTTGAGGTGGAACCACGCATTGATTTAGCCAAATCCGCGATTCAGAGAGTCAAATCCTCGCCTTTACTCGTTATGTCGCATTTTGGTGCCACAAATTTGCCACGTTGCCGATAAAGCGTTCAATGAGCTGTTTAGTAACAAGCCACGTTGCCCAACAGAGCATTAATTAGCCGTATAACATAGCATTAACTGACATAGATAGTCACATTTGATAAAAGTATGCATGCAAAGTGTATTCTTTAGGTTGTAGAACGGCTACTCTCCATTAAACCAAGTTTAGTTGCCTGTTTTCATTGGCATGTACAATTCTACCATCCATTCACCCTAAGTAACATAATTTACAAAGAAACTGGCAACCTATAATACATTTAAAGTAGAGGCACTCCCGCACTCACGAGTTTTCCAAAATTGATGCTTTTGCGCTCTAGCATTTGCACCAGCCCTCGCACTGCGAGTTTTCACCTAGGCACAGACATTATGCGCGCACTTAGCAATACCTTTTTGTTTACTCTTGGTGTAGCGAAAATCTTTAAAGTTCTGGCTTTAATATGTTTACCTGACTAAATAGGACCAGAAGAAGTTGGCTTTATTGTTGTGCTTAGTGGTCCTTCTTTCTGAATGCAGTTTTCACTTCTTTCTTATTTCTCACAGAAGGGTTATGAGCTTTCAGCTGTTTCTTGTTTTTACTTTTCTTAGAGCTGCTACTTTGTAGATCTTCTTGCCCTTGGTTCTCTTCCACCATTTGCAGGGTGCAACTTTCTAGATCTGCTCATTTATTCTGCCATAACGTAGTCTTGCATCGAGGATCCATTTGAAGCTTACGTTTTCTTCAATGCTGCTTTCTATTACATTGGATGCTTTTGATGACTGAAATTGCCAAATATGTGCTGCTAAAGATCTACAATTTTCTATAGCAACACTGTTCTATTATCCTCTGGTCTTCCCTGCATTCTCTGCTTATCGTTATGGTTCCTAATATAAAAAAATGTGCCTGAGCATGCTTCTTCTTCTTATTGGTTTTGATGAAGGGTGCATCCGTATGCTTTGCCAGATTTACTCTTCATCCACCCATAGCTTTTCTACTTTGTGCTGAGAACACTGGTCTACAGAATATTGCATGAAATTGCAACAGCACAGTTTCTGTGCAATGCTCGATTGTGTTTAACGCATCTGCTGCTCAATTGATCAGTAGAATGCTCTAGGTACCATTGAGACAGCCGTAATTGGCATGTGATGCTTAGAGTACTAGATTCCTAGTACCTGCAGTGGCATTGCTCTCCAGAATAAGTTATTCATTTATAGCTCATAAACAGCATTAATATCTCTCCTCCATAAGTATCTCCCTAGCAATTACCCCTCTCCCCCCCAACAACCCCCCCCCCCCCCCCCCAAAAAAAAAAAAACCCACCCACCGACCCACACACATGCACCGCACGCGCCTGTATCCCTCACACCAAATGACATGAAATCTACGCCGTAACATCAATGGCACACTGGATTTGGTTGAATTAAGCTGTAGCTATATCTGGAGCCTGGAGCCAAGTCTCTCCTCTGCAGCGCTCTCAGTATTGTACCTATTCAGCAGAAAAGAAAGTCTTACTTACCAGGGCACTTAACTTGCCTCGCTTGGAGTGGTCTGTCTAAGCCTCACATTCACGTACACACACACACATGGACACCCAAGATTCTAAATATTAATGAGCAAATATAGGCATATGTATATACATATCAAAGTGATTTTTTTGTAGCTATGCTCTTCTTGTTGTTCATTTCCTTCTTTTCCGCAAGGAAAGTACTTGCTTGCTGTTGAATAGGTAGTGTGTGGAAACTAAATGGTTGCCAAGCCTAATTTAGGGATATGTTCAATTTTGCTTCAAGAACATTAGGCCTCATAGTTGAATTTGAAAACATCAAATGTAACCGCACGAAATTTTGTATTCCGTATGACGGAGCACTAGTTCCATGTGGTAAATGAAAGTTACTTTAGCATGACTTCTCTGGTTTTAACTACTGTAAGGGGCAAGTGATCTCTTATACCGTGGATTTTGTTAACTTGCGCCTAAGAATATGGCATCTTTCAGAATACGGCATAATTACAGACTTAATGATTTGAATTGGGCATTCCCGATTTATTTTTACCATCTCAGGTCTCACGCAACATGTGGTTTGCCGTATGAATATGATAAATGCAATAGCCTCATTTGGTTAGAGCATTAGTTTTAGTTAAATTACTTAATGCGTATTTCCCGTTACTTTGATATCTCCTTTTGATATAGGATCCTAGAATACAATTTCATTTTTATCGGGCGGAATTATGGAACCTGTATCAGGATTAGGTGGTACGAGCCTGGTGCATCCATTTTCTTCTGATTATTGCTGTTTAGGTTGAACTACCTATAAGAATCTACCTGTTATGTAACAACTCTGCATTGGTTGCATGATTAACTTCCCTATCATGTGTTGCCTTTTTCTTGGTTTGCGTGTCAAAGCTCGTGATTCATGAATTTAAGCAATATTGTACATGTTGAGTATCACATAGCTTAATTAAATTTTGCTTTGTTTCCGCATATGGTTGGCCATCACTTCATTCTTTGGTGTATGAGATACAATTATTAAGTCACCAATTGTTGCTCAAATTCATTCAAGTTTTGTTTCTGTTTCAGGAGCTGGAAACAGATGAAATTCTAAAGCAATTGAAGTATATAGACACGGTATGGTATAGGATTCCTATCTGATTTCTTTTAGTTCTGAAGTGCTCCATATTTGGGTGAACTAGTATAGTTTTGCTAGTTTTAGATGGTTTTGCCTCTTGACATTTGCTGTTAAAGTGGATCATAAGCTACTATGGTTTATGTTGTTCGCTGATGATATAGTTTTTATTGATGAGACTAAGGTAGTACCAAACGTCAAAGTTAAGAGTGATGGAGAAGTACTTTGAATCCAAAGGCTTTAAGTTAAGCAGGACTAAGACAGAATACTTGGAATGCAATGTTAGTAAAACTAGGAGGAGGTAAGTATGGATGTTCAACAAGTACCTAGGAAAGATATCTCTAGGCATCTTGGATCAATAGTGCACAAGGAGGGAGAGGTTGACGAGGATGGTTCACATAGGATAAGAGCAGACTGATTAAAGTGGAGGTCTTCCTCTCAAGTTGAAGGGAGAATTTTGTAGGATGAGAGTGAGGCCGACAATGTTCTATGGTTAGTTGGGCAACTAAGAAACACCACTCTTATGATGAGTGTACTAGAAATGCGAAATGCTTAGGTGGATGTGTGGCCACTCAAGGAGGGATAGAATAAGAAGTGACAATATTGCGATGAAGTGGGGGTGGTGCCGAATTCGATTGAGCAAAAGGTGAGGGAACATTGGTTGAGATGGTTTTGTCATATGCAACTTAGGCCTTGTATGCCCCTGGAAGAAGTGGTTTGTGCCTAGTTGATGGGGTAAGACGAGGTAGGGGTAGACCGAGGATAAGTTCGTTAGAAGTAATGAGAAAAGACTTAAATGCTAGCACCTTATCAAGAACACGTGCTTTGATAAGGGGGAAAGGGAAAAAAACGATTCCTGTATCCGGTCTCAACTAGTTTGGGACAAAGGATTGGGTGACGAAGATGATGATCTTTTTACCAAAAAGCAAATCCTTAAGGATTCCCAACTAGCCACATATGCACTCAACCAAAATCCAGCCCCCCTTTGATGGAAAATGTACAACTACAATTTTCCTAACAAGTCTCATCAACACAACTTACAAGAATCATAGTGATCTTGGAGACTTCTCTAGGCAAGAAAAAGCCAGAAAAATTGAAGGGAAGCAACCGCTAAGATTGCAGCCTTCTAAACATTTGTGACAGTTTTTACTATAACAATATGCAAACTCACCACCACGTGCTTAAATCCGAGGCTGTTCGTCGACCAGAGACTAGGCGATACCTGTGACCACTTCTTGTCATGGCCTGAACAAGTGGCAGCAAATTGTTTGGGACTATGACGAAGTGTTCCACGACTAAGTTTCTCCAGAGTACACACTGATGGTTCTATCAATATGTAGTGTCAAATTTTGAATAGAATTTGTTATTACATGCGTTGTAATAAGATTTGCATAATTTGTCATGCAGTTGAGACCTCGGCTGGCTGCTAAAAGGCGCAGAGCAGATAGCACTAAGACCGCTGATTCCCAGGACCTTATGGACGATGTGAGAAGTGCACATATATTATAGTTATCTTTGTCATGCATCTTGTACATCAGGCGTACAGGTTAAAAAGCTTTAAATCGCATTAAGCCAGAATTTTGTCTATCACAGCTAGCCGGTGTTGTAGTCGTCGCGAACAATACCAGAATTCGGTAGTACATAATTTTTTCAAATGACTAAGAGTTGCTGGCCCATCCCATTTTGGTTATTCTTTAGTTGAGGTACATCTGTACTTGCTGTTCTTTTTCTCCTCCTTGTCTCTCGCCTTCTTCCCTTTCTGAGGCCCTGTCGAGGTCGATATGTAAAAATGGTGGCATGAGTTAGCAGATTTGGTTGGCCTCGCAGCCTTGTTACACCATACTGAATTATAACAGCAGTTATATCTCTCCTCACAAGTCCAGAAGGGTTATATATGTATTGCATCTCACTCCCCCCCTCCCCCTCTGCATATTTTTGCCTCTCTGGCGCTGTCATGGCATATTCACGCCGTACTTTATGATGAGCTTGAATCTCTCTCCTCACGAGCTCAGAAGGGTTATATATGTACTGGATCTCGAAGTCACAACAATTTCCGCTGTAATCGAAATCGTTGTACCTCAGACATTGTAGGAGGCTTTGCAAGTTTTTCGGTGTTTTACCTTCATATTCTGTTTTTTCTTCTGGTGAATGAGCACAGTATTGAGAAAGTAAAGAGTTGCATGAGTTTGTCAGGCTAGCCTTTTTATGGCTTTACATTTTTCAACAAGAAAAGGCCAACAGACTAGTGACATTCCACAACTATTACAAAGTAAGAATCATCAAGCTTTTGAGCACACTGAAAGTAGAGAGAGACAACACGAAGCAAAATAGGAAGCGGCTGCATGAATTGGCGGTGAAACTGTCGTCCTATGTAAACAGCGCAAACCAAGGAGTCCCTATTACCACAAGATCTGCAACCTTTCACTGCCACTTCCAAGCACCATTGAAATACTGTTGCTAAAAAAGGAGAGATTACGAAGAAGCACCCACCCCACCTCTCCCTCAAAAACTGTTTAGCCAAATGAGATCTAGACCGAATTGCCTCAGCGAACACCCCCCACCCCCCCCACACACACACAAACCCCCACACACCCACCTCCTAGGGCCCCAACCCCGACCCCCCAATCCCCCCAAAGGTGAGACTTGTCTATCAAGAGAGGAGTGATTAAATTAGAAATCCTGACGTCCCGCATCCAACATACCTGAAACTTCAAACATCTATGTCTTTCTCATACGTTAACTTAGGCGATTCAAAAGCCTAAATCCCGTATTTTTTGAAGCGCTACAAGTTGGTAGCAGAAGCCCAATTAATTAGAGGTCGTCTTCATGAACAAAACGACAATTTTGTAATCGGTCACGGACTTATTGGTTTTCGACTCCGCAACAACCTTTACATCATGCAATCGGGAAATTTAGATTCAAGGTATATTTTTCTACCTTCGTGTTTCTTTTTTTGATCAGATTAAAATAGAATATCTTCCCTTCAATTAAATTTTGGGCTAATTACACCTATGTCCCTGAGGTTAGGGGGTAATTACAGTCAAGGACACTAAGTTTCAAAATGTAACATACGTGACCAAAACCTTTTTCAAATGTATCATTCGTATCCATCCGTCAGGGTTCTGTCCAAAAAGTATAATTTTCATCATTACGTATTTTAAAAATGACAATACTGCCCTTGTACAGTATATCAAACCCTAATTTTCAAATTAAGGTTTCAAAATCCAACCCTAATTTTCAAATTAGGGTTTCTCTCTCCCCAGGTCTGCAGTCTCACCGCCCACTCCCTCACCCCACGCCGCCGGCAGCCCAACCCCGTCCCTCTTCCCCACGCCGGCGCCGGCACCTCCCTCTCCACCCCATCGCTGGCCCCCTTAACAATCATGTCTCTCTTCTCTTCGCCGTTGCCACCTCCCCCTCTTCTCCTCACCCCAGCCGCCCCCTCCATCCCACTGCCACTGTCCCTCTCTTCTTCTCCCTGTCGCCTCCACCCCCTCCCCCCACCTCGCTGCCCGTCCAATCTCCCTCCAAGCCAACGCCACCCCAAGCCACTGCGACCAATCTCCTGCCGGTGTCAAAACCCATCGCCGCCATGTCTTCCTCAGTGACCATCATTGTCGAAACCCACCGTGACATATTGTCACACCCACATCAGAGTGAACTGAGACGAAAGGAATCTCGTCATTTGCAGATACTGTTGGCCCAGTTCTTGAAGCTGGTTCAAGGTTGCAAAGCTTGGAAACCCACCTCGTTTGTTGAAGCCAACCGGCGGCGGCGTGGTGGTGGTGAAGAAGTGTTAGGGCTTTGAACCCTAATTTGAAGTCAAAATGAACCCTTAATGACATTGAAAACCCTAATCTGAAGTCAAATTAAGGGTTTGAAATCCTAATATGAAGTTATAGCATTGGAAACCCAGAAACCCTAATTTGAAGTAATGGCATTGCAAAAAAATAAGATTTCAACTTAGGGGCAATACAGTCTTTTCGTTAAAACCGTTAGAATTTTTAGGGTTCAATGGACATAAGTGTTACATTTTGAAACTTAGTGTCCTCGCGTGTAATTACCCCCAAACCTCAGGGACATAGGTGATATTATCCCTTAAATTTTTAAGTAAGTCAAAGAATAAAAAAAAAATTTCTATCATTCAACTATAAGAGTTGATTTAGAATCAGATTCCTAACAACCCCAGGGTTCTATCATTCAACTTGAACAATTGATTAAAGTCGTTTTTTAAAGCCACATACCAAGATTTAGGTCGCTTCCCTAGGGTCTGAATAAGAGGTTTTGATTCCAATTTGTCCGATCGGCTATGTAAGCCACTCGACCCCCGTTGTTGAGGTCGAACCAAATTACGTTTAATTTAGGATATATATGCTTATTTTATCTATGCTCCAATAAAAATCACCTGAAAATAAGTACAAACCTATTTAAGGTACGGCGATGTGCCTAACACCTTCTTGTAATAACACTTAGTTCCCGAATTCGAATATCAGATTTCATAGATGGGATAGCCTAGTTGGATAATTATTATCAACTTAGCATTTTCTTGTTTTTCAATAATTTTTTTCAAATAATTCTACAAATAAGACGGGGACTCGAAAAACCAGTCTCTTTTGGATGCGCCTATCACAAACGTAATCATTGTTGCTCTCGAAAAACCAGTCTCATCTTGGATTGGATGCGCACAAACATCATAATTATTGTTTAGGGTAAATTACACACGGCACCCCTGAGGTTTGCCCTAAACTACACACGGCTCCCCCTATCTTTTTTAATTGCACTCCGCTCCCGGAAGTTTGTACCCGCATTTCATGGAGATACATAAATTTGACGGGGACCCTAACTCCGTTTGGAGATTTCCTGACACCTTACTTTTTGACTTTTTCATCCCCAAACTACCCTCCTTTTCTTGAATAAAACCCTTCTTGCCCTTTAAGGTTCTTCTTCTTCTTCTTCTTCTTTCTCTTCCCCCTTTGCAGGCCCTTTTCTTTCTCCGTGTTCCTCCCTTTCTTCCTTCCCTTCATTATTTCCTTTCTCGTCAAAAATGTTAGACCATAATGACAAACGACAGCCCATTCACAGATGAAGGGGGGATTGTGGGGCAAGTGTATGCAAGAAGGAAAAAAAAAAACAATATATCTACCGTTCGCTTTGCTTCTTAATTCATGTTTTCTACCACAAGATGGGTTGGTTAACTAAGAACACGAGCAAGACTGTAGACCTTTCACAAAAGAAGTTCGATAGTTTGATAGTTTGATGTCGAAGCACATAACACCTACTGAATTTCCAGTATGTAGGCAATGAAAGAAACATATAATCACCTAAAAACAAGTGTTCGCAGAAAAACCACTGCATCTAAACCTCCAATAGCAAGAATTTCTTCTTCAGATGTTTTCCAAGCCTTCAGTATCCAACTAGCAGAAGGAACAAATCTGTCAATCAAGGAAGGATCATGGTTCCCCAATCGAAGCCGAGCAAGCCTCTGCCCAAAGTACACGTTCACATTGCCCGGCTGTACGTTTCCTCAAAATCGAATACAGTAAGAAGAGCACCGCACAAATCACACAGTTGATTCCAGCAGAAGTCAAGAAAGCAAATAGATTCATCTCCGTCCACTATATTTGCAACCCCTTAGGTGATTCATAACCCAAATTCTAATAGAAAAGACTGGTGCTTCAAAATAATGGCGCAAAAGGATATTCCAGTGAAATTTGAATCAATCTACAAAACTAGAAAGCATATGATGTTTACATAACCTCCATGAATCATAACAAGAACCAAAAAAGTAAACATTTCATTAAGAAACATTCCATTTTTGGCGAATCAGACCCCAATTCTCTCTCTCTGATTCTAACTACCGACGGCGACGACACCTCCTACTCCTCCACCTACCGGCGATGGCGACCTACACTCCCCCTCTTTCCTCCAAAAAGTCAACCGACGACGACTATAGATCGGTGTACGGCGTGTAGATCGGTGGTTATGGGTAAGGGTGAACGAGGGTGGGTTCATATTATGTGATGGCGTTTAGATCTATGGTGTTGATGGTGGGCATCAGATTGGTGGTGATGGTGGTGGTCCTGAGGTACGATGGTGACTGGCATGGTGGTGGTGACATGAACCGTATGGAGACGGGAGACGAGAGAAGGGAGATGAGGCCATCTTGGCTATGTCGTCGCCGGAAAAATGGAGGGTTGTCGTCACCGAAAGCTGGAGGGTCGTCGCCGGCGGAAGCTGGAGGGTCATGAAAACAGAAAGAGAACAGAGAAAACACACTGTGAGAAGAGGGCCTGAACCATTCTGGGGTGTTATCCAAAAATGGGATCACATTTTAAGATGCTTCATTGAATCACCATTGTTGTCGAGAGACTACAGCACTTTGTTTTTTTGGGTGAATTACACTAAACCCCCTGAGGTTTACACCCGTGTCTCACAAAGGACCCTAAGGTTCCAATTTCAACAACTAACACCCCAACTTTGCATTTTTTATCCAATTGGACCCAAAATTGACTTTCCGTTACAAGAGCTGTGGATGGCCGTCGCTATGTGCACCTCACGTGATATTTTTTAGGGGCAAATTTGTCAAATCTTAATGTAGTTAAACAAACACTTAAGCTAAAGGAGAAAAGGAGAAAACACCTACAGAATTTGAACGATCAAATATGATCGCACTACCATCACAATCTAGGGCACAAAATTGAGTTTAGGGTTTGATTTCGTGGGGACCAGAGGACAATCAAGGCGTTTCTTGTTGGATCTTCAATGGATGATGTGCTGCAGTATATGAGGGGACCAGAGGATGATCCACCAGTTTACGGTACGTTCGATTATGTAAAACGACCATTGTATGCTCAACATTTTAGGGTTTTTAAGTATGCAATCGAGTGAAAATCTAGTGTTTTTTAAGTTTTAAGTATGCAACCGATTAACGTTTTAGGTTTTTTAACTTTTAAGTATGCAATCGAGTAACAATTTAGGTTTTTTAAGTTTTAAGTATGCAATCGAGTAACATTTTAGGTTTTTCATTGTGATTCATTGATGAAATTGGCAATATGCATTTTTTCTGTTACGTAAAATACTTTTTTGTGATGGCATATGTGCAAACGTGACAGAATTGTTCTTTTTTTCTTGTTTCTGTCCTGTGATTGCTATTTAGAATATGTTATTGTGTATGTATTTGTGATTATCTGTGGTTAATTTTAAAAAATAAGCAAGTGCATGCTTTATGTAGTGCAACTTTTTCAGTGATATACGAATGGGTCTTTGTCTATATATGATCATGGCATTACTTTTACTTCTACAGTACTTTGATAGCCTGATACATGTGGTGGTCAACCACCACATGTTTGTTATAGTTTATAGGTCAATTTTATAGTTTACTGTCCCCTGTTAGGCAGACAATAAATGTTGCCAAATTTTTTTCTTTTATGCTCAGGTCCAAGGTCTTCATTGTTTACCCTCAGAGTACATCATGGTGGTGAATTTAAAACTCAGCAAACCACTAGTTATGTAGGGGGAAATATCACCTTTTTTTACTATGTCCCAAGTGATAGAATCTCTTTGTTATGGTTTGATGACATGGGTCAGGCTTTAGGGTATGAGGGGTTTCTAGGGTATTATTTCAAGGAGCCCTTAGGAGAGGCATATATACACATTGCAGTTGATGACTGCATTCTCTACATGGTTGAGTTTTTGCCTAGAAGTAGAGTTGTTGACATTTATATTACCCATCCAAATGGTGTTAAGCATATTAACAAAGGAGTTGACAATGACTTGGGATCTGATACTGTGCAGGTGATAAGTGTACATTCTGCTAGTCAACAGAATAGTGATGATGCAAGTGAGGATGAGGAAGCCACTGATGAGGAACAAAGTGAAGAGGATAATGTTGACAGTGGTCAAGGCGGTGTTAGGGATGTGGGTGGTGATGATGTTAGTGAAGACACTGAGATTGTGTCTGATCCTGACTATGAAGGTGATTCAACTAGTTATGAAGATGATGTTATGTTTGACAAGAACATAGATGATGATAGTGAATGGGCTGGTGTTGACAAAGATGTTGGGAAAAGGGTGGAAGGGCAAAGTACTTCAACTGAATATGCAGATATAGAAGAGATCAAGTACAATTTTATACATAGTGATGGTGAGGTTGAGAGTGCAGCCATGTATCCTGAGTATAATAAAAGAACAGGTTATGAGCAACCATCTTTTGTGGTAGGGATGATGTTTTCTAGCATCAAGGAGTTGAAAGATGCTATTTACAGTCATGCAGCTAAATGGGGGAAAGTCTTGAAGATGATAAAGAATGAGAGGTATAGAATCAGGGCAAAATGTGCAGCTGAGGGTTGTGAGTGGATGATATATGGTTCTTACATGCATAGTGAACACACTGTTCAGATTAAGACATTAGGTCCTGAGCACACATGTGGCAAAAAGGATAAAAATTGGATTATTAATTCAACTTGGTTAGCTTAAAGATACATTGATGACTTTAGGTCTAATCCAAAATGGCCTGTACATTTAATGAGGGAGAGAGTTAAAAGAGATTTTGGTGTGAAACTAAGCAGGGCAAAATGCTACCGAGCTAGGGTTAAGGCCAAGAAGATGATGGAGGGGTCTGTTGCTGAGCAATATGCCAAATTAGAGGATTATTGTGAGGAGTTGAGGAGAAGCAATCCAGGGAGCACAATTGTGGTTAAAATATATGAAGATTTGCCTGATAGGATTTTTCAGAGGTTGTACATATGCTTTGGTGGTCTTAAAAAGGGTCTGTTAGAAGGTTGTAGACCATTCATTGGTCTTGATGGGTGTCATGTTAAGGGACCATATCCAGGGCAATTGTTAACTGCAGTTGGGGTTGATGGAGATAATGGAATGTATCCATTTGCATATGCTGTGGTAGAAATAGAAAACACAGCATCATGGAAATGGTTTATAGAGCTGGTTGTGCAAGACTTAGGCATTGTTAATTTCAGTGGATGGACATGGATGTCTGACAAGCAAAAAGGGCTAGTAAATGCTCTTGAAGATGTAGTCCCAACTTCAGAACATAGGTACTGTGCAATGCACCTTCTCCAGAATTTTAAAGATGAGTTTAGGGGCAAGGCTCTTCAAGATTGTCTATGGGATTGCTCAAAAGCAAGTTATGTTCAGAGGTTTAAGAACCATCTGTCAGAGATGAACACCATAAACCCTGATGCCTTTAAATGGTTGAGTGATAAGCCACCACATCAGTGGAGTAGGTCCCATTTCCAGACTTACAACAAATGTGACCAAATGACAAATAACTTGAATGAAAGTTTTAACAGCAAAATTGTCCAAGCAAGATGTCTGCCTATCCTAAGTATGTTGGAGTGGATCAGGGTGTATCTAATGACTAGGTTAAGGAAGAAAAGAGAGAAAGCCTTAAAAAGATTTGGAAGCTTGTCTCAGTATGTGCCTAGGGTTGAAAGCAAGATTGAGAAGGCTAAAGTGGCTGCTGGTTATTTCTATGCACTAGGATCTGGGGATGTGGAATATGAAATCAGAGGGATAAATGGGTCTCAGTATGTAGTGCATTTGGAGCATCACACTTGCTCATGTAGGAGGTGGGATTTGACTGGGATACCATGTTCACATGCTGTAGCAGCAATGTTTCAGGCAGGCACAGACCCTGACAACTATGTCCATGAGGCTTTCAAGAAAGAGATCTACATGAAAGCTTATGGACAAGTAATTCATGCTTTGAATGGTCAAGAAATGTGGAATAATAGTGCCTTACCTAAGATTATTTCTCCCCACCATAGAGTGCAGCCTGGAAGACCTAAGCTAGTAAGAAGAAGAGGTGTACATGAGCCTAGTAAAGTGGCTGAAAACCCTTTCAAACTGCATCCCAAGCCTGACTGTGTGAAATGTTCATTGTGTGGAAACCTTGGGCACAACAGAAGAACATGTGCTAAGAGAAAGAAGGCAGAAGGGCAGGGCAGTCAAGGTTCAGTTCTAAATGATGGAGGGGTAAGTACTGGGAATACAGTGAGAGCAACTCAGGAGCCAAGGCAAGGAAGTGAAGGTGCAAGGCAGATAAATGAAAGAGCAAGGCAGGAAAATGCAGGGACAAGGCAATGAAACATAGGGGTAAGGCAGGGCAGAGTGAAGCTACCTGTAAGTTACTTATCTGTGCATATTTTTAGTGGGTTATTGTCCCTATGTGTACTCAATGGTGCCTTTAATAATGTTGCAGATAAGAAAGGCAGGAAAGGGGGCAGAAAGAGGGGGTGCACAACAAAGTGAGACAGCAAGACCAAAGGTATTATGACATACTGTTTTTTTAATTAGTGGCATACTGTTTTTTTAATTAGTGGCCTCATTACTTGTCCTATTTTTTAGAAAAATTAGTGGTCCCATCTCAGTGGTCCCATTTCTTTAAGCTGCAGCATGCCACACACTAAGTAAACATGCAACCTGCTACACTAAATGTCAACATGCAGCATTCAACTCAACCTAACTTGGCAGGGACTTCAAGTTAGAATTTGAGTCAGGTAAGTACTAATTTTTTAAATGTTTAGTTGTGTGATTTTTTTTTTCAATTTACCATATCTCATGTTTTTAGTTTTTGTGTGAGCAGAGGATGAGTTCAAGTCAACCATTACCTATGAGATCAGACAACCATAGTGGACCTATATATGGGATGTTTAGGGCTGCACCACAGCCACCACCTGTTATGGTAAACATTGGAAATATTCAAGTTAGGCCTGCATCATACATGATCAATGGAAGGAATGTGGTCACTGCCTCATCACTTAGAGCAGGGATCAATGCAAGCAAAGTGCAAGTGGTGTAAGTGCAAGGACAAGAGCCAGTGATAAGTCAAGAGATTGAAGAAGCAAAATTTGATCATTTCCATTTTGTGTTAATAGGGGGGTTGTGTGGTTGAAATTTGTAATGTTAAGACAATGCTAAGGGATTGTGAAGTCAGGGGTGTTACTTATGTACTTTTGTTGTGAAGATGAAGTTTACCTTTGTAAATGTTGTTGGATTAATATTTAATACTTTGGACAACATTTGGCAGGTATTAATATGAAGTAAAATATTTTTGAAGTTGTGTTTGTGGTTTGTTATTCTTATGTTGGAATGTACAGGTTGTGTTTTTTGTCATTATGTTGGCAAGGCAAGGCAGGTTGTGTTTGTTGTTGTGTTTTGGCTTGTTAGCCATTGCATAGATACAAAAGTACAGGGTAGATTTCTTAGCCATTGCACAAATATTTTGCCAAATGTAAATTTCATTTCATTTTTACTTCAACTTACACATACCCTCTCCAACACATCCCTACATTTGCACAGATACAAAAATACAGGGGATATGCTCTACAGAAATTTTGCCAAATTTCATTCCATTTTCACTTCCTGCTAACTGGGAAGTGGGAAGTGGTTCCTCTGCCCCTGTCTCTAACTTCAGATTCTTAAACCACACAGCTGCAACCATCAGCCATGTCACTAGCAACATGAGCTTCCAAATTATTGCCTGCCTTTTTAGCCTTTTGATTTTTCTGAGTAACCCTCTAATCGTAGCCCTTAACCTTTCATTGGAAGGTGGATCAAGCCATATGAAGTATCCACAACCTCCATTCACCTGCATATTCAAGATTTCCTTATTATGCAAATTGTAAAACTGTATGCCACACAAGACATAAACATGCAACCTACAAATTTTTAACAATTACCCGGTACTTTTCACAACCAAGAAACATCCTTCTTGGATTTGCATCTGTCCAAGAGGTTCTAAGCTTTGCATTTTTCCCACATAAACACACGTTCCCTTCCATTTTCAGATTAACAGGGGTAGTATATGTGTGTTTGTGTGTGTGAGAGAGGGAGAGAGGGAAGGAGGGAGAGAGAGGGAGAGAGAAAGAGACTGTGGGGTAGTATATGTGTGTGTGTGTGTGTGCAGAGAAGAGAGTGGCGGGAACAAGAACCCATTTCCCTCCAAATGCTTTAATGTTGTTGGTTACCGAAAATGCCCCTCATGGGTAACGGCCATCCACAGCTCTTGTAACGGAAAGTCAATTTTGGGTCCAATTGGATCGAAAATGCAAAGTTGGGGTGTTAGTTGTTGAAATTGGAACCTTAGGGTCCTTTGTGAGACACGGGTGTAAACCTCAGGGGGTTTAGTGTAATTCACCCTTGTTTTTTTGACTTGATGTCTGTAGCCAAGAGTGAAAAGCCAGACTTCTCGTTTCCCTCCAAAATCCTAGATGACATTGTGTAGTTAACATACTAGGGTAAAAATGTCTTTTTGCATCTCGCCATTAACACCGTCAAAGAAATGGAGCGGAGTGTAATTAAAAAAGATAGGGGGGAGCCGTGTGTAATTTAGGGCGAATCTCAAGGGTGTCGTGTGTAATTTACCCTATTGTTTATTGCAGCTTTCATGCAGTCCAACGAGAACTCTCACAAGTCATGTATGTAAGGATTTTAGATTTGTAAATTTTCCAATTAGTTTTATCTATGAATCAGCTATCGTTCTCTCATGCCTTGTCCAACTAACTCCAAGCACCTCTAAGCAATCTCCACCAATCTGGCGAAAACCCGATAAAACATTAACATGTTGTCCTCTCGATCAGCTCCATCTTCCCATTTTTCTCCGGCATTTTATGATACCCTCTACACCTATTTACTCTTTTCTTTTCTAGCCTTACTTGCATTTCTTTTATCCTATTACTACCCACCATCTCCTTTCCAACATTATATATTTAGTACTTCACCATTCAATGAGCAAGTATATGTGGGAGCTCACGTTTTGGTACGTGATAGAAAACATACATAACTAGCCTTAGATTCTTTATGTGATATGCCTCTCTTGAAGTATATATTAGGATGGAAGGAGATCTCACATCGACTATGTGTGCAACGAGAGGTCCTGAGCTATTTGTGATGACATCTTATCCCATTTTGGAGTCGGGAAAGAAAGAATTTTTCCTTATAAGATCTAGCCAATGATCTCTTAAGCACTTATTGACTATACCTTCTGAAGGAGGATTGCCCTGTTATGGGACGTGGCCGAGGCTGTTACAGTTTAAACCACCACCTAATATTTCATGTCCCCAATTTTAACCACCACCTAAGCTCCAAACTTCCTGTAATCTAGTGGAAGAAAAGGAAGATTGTGCGTGACCAATGAGCTCCACCAATTTCATCTTTTCAGATTACGAGCAAAGAGAAAAGAAAGAAAGAAAGAAAATGAGGGCGGAAACACAATAAAACAACATTTTACCCTCCACGCTTTGTGGTTGTCGATCTCCACTAGGAAGGGACTCAAGAGTCCCAAGTAGCTAAGAAGGCAAGACCTTCTCCTCTTCCATGGTATCGTGGCTTCCGGAAGCAAAAAAAAGCACGAGACTACGGTGGTATCATAGAGAACAAAGGCAGATCATCACCACGCTTCACACCATTTCATGCAACAATTTTTGTGCCATAAAACAACTTCATTATCAAAATCAACTGTTTCAAATGGGAAAGAACAAAAACATTCCTCTCTGCAAGAGAGGCGATAATAATGCTTCCCATTTTCTCTCTCTCTCCCCTAATCCCGTCTCCATCACTAACGCCGATTTTTCCAGCGTGTGGTGATGTGGTAATTTTAGTCTGTTGTCTAGCTAGGTTCGTGGGGGATCTTGGTGGCTTTGGGGAATGGATGGCCATCGGAGCTGCGACAGTTGCACTTGATCAGACTTCAAATCCATGGTTTTCGACATTGGAGCTCGATTGGAGATGTTTCTAGGGGTAAGCTGTTGGATCTTTCTTTTTTTTGGGGGGGGGGGGGGGGGGCTTAGCCGCGTAGCTGCGGGTTGGTGTTGGGATGATGAGTCCATGGTTAGATTTTGTTCTTCTAGGGTTTGTTTACCACCACCACACCCCCCCTCCCCCTAGTTAATTCCTCCTTCTCCCTTCCCTAGAAAGGTTTTGTTGGTTACTATTGGTTTAGGTTTGCGGGTAGCTGTTGGTTTTAGTCGATGTTTTTTAAGGTCATTAGTTGCCGGAGTTTTTTGAAGATGAGGGGCTTGGGTTTGCTGACGATGGTGATTCTAGTGATTACTGTCGGTTCTTGTTACAATGGTTATTCTATTGGGTTCAGTGGACAGTTGGTGGTTATGTAAGGCTTCTATATTGTTCTGGGTTTTTCCGATGATCGGTAGCAGTGAGATGACCGACGAAGGTGGCGTTTTTCAGCGTTGGAGTGGATGCACGGGGAATCGTGGCCACATTGCAGTGACGGGGCACGTGTCAGCTGTTTGGGCATGTGGTGGCTGTTTGCTGGTGTTTGTTGATTTGTTATTAATTTAATTAGTCTTTATCTATTTTTTAGTACATAATTATCTTGTTGTAATTAGGTTTTCCAAAGCCTAAAAGCCACATAATAGAGAGAGGCACGGAGCAAACCGTCTTCTCAGTCCTCTCACCGGCCCTTCGCCCTCAACTCGACGGCCCACTACCTACACCGGCAGCTCCATCTCCGGCGACTGACATAGTCGTGTAGATTCAATCACGGTAGAATGGTTGAAGTTGTGATGTATTACTCGAATCATCGATTCAACTATTCTTCTAGCTTTGTCGATTCATCATGGTGTATTTGGAGTGACGCTCTCCTCATATTTTTCTTTCCTAAATTATCAGTGTCACGCCTAATTTTCTCCCCGACAATCCTTTTAGCTTAAAAATCATGAAAAACCCTCTTTTTCCCCAAATATAAAGCCACCATTCTTCCACTGATTACTGGAATTGCTCCACTGCCTCTATGCAAAGTCGCAAACCCTAATCTTCCACTTTGAAAACAAGGTAAGATCTAGACTTCCGGTGTTTATTCTTAGAATTTCTAATTTCTTGAACCTGAATCCTTTCTTTTTGTTTCAAATTAGATTTTGATGACTGAGTTTTGGAACTTACAATTCCCAATTGGGAATTGAAGCCGCTTTATGGGATTCAAAATTTCAGATTGAGATTTTTGATTTTCAGATTGTCATTGCTACTTATGGGTGGTGAATGTATAGGTTTCAGATTGAGGTTTGTTGGGATTTTTTATTTTGGATTGAGAGATTGACAATTGCTACTTGTGGTTGCAATTAAGAAGTAAAAATTTAGCACTGAATTTGGTAATTGGGGTTTGAGAATTTAGAGCTTTCATGAACAAGTTGAATATACTGCCCATCTGACGAATTGAGAAATTCAAATTGCTGAATTGGAGTTCTTGTTTCTTGCCCCTTTGGCCCACGTTCATCGGTTTGTTAGGGATGAAGGTATTTTAAACAAAAAAAATTTGGCTATTAAGTGTCCACCTTGAACTAAGTTTCTGGCTCCGCCACTGGTAACGACATTGAGTAGTTGAGATGGCTATTTTACACAAAAAGTCAAACACAAATTCATATCATAGGCTTCGGAATTAGAAAGATCCGATGGTTTTTTGCCCACCCTATATGAAATAGTGTTAAATTATTTTTTTCGTCTGAATACTAAATGGCAGTGGCATTGGCATTGGCATTGGCATGCAGCTGCCGGAAGCTTATTTTGATCTTGGTAGGCTTACCGCTAGGGGTGAGCACGGTTCGGTTTGGTATGGTTTGGAGGTCAAACCGCAAACCAAACAAATGGACCTCGGTTCACAAATTCTCAAACCAAACCAAACCAAGACACCTTGGTTTGAACGGTTCGGTTTGAACGGTTCACTCGGTTCAAATTGAACGGTTCAGATCGGTTTGAGCATAGTTTAAACATTATTTTGTTTCAAGAAAAAATAGTAGTCCAATAATAAGAAGGTACATCATAATTGCATTACATGACAAATCGAAAAGCTTAACAAGTCAGCAAAGTGTAAAAGGCCAACGTATAAGGAGCGCACCATCTTGATTGGTCATTCAAACCACATTCTGGTTTTGATAAATGTACTCCAACATAGCAATCGCAAATTGGTGCTTGCTTTTAGAAATTGCATGCTAACAACTGCCCATAAGAATCCTAAATGCTTTCTCTGTTTCAACAGCCATTCAACAACATAATCCTACAACAAAAGAGGCATAAAACAGAAGATTAATATAATGATAGCCAAGCAAATTATTTTCCATCCAAACAAATTTCATTATGTTTCCCACAGTTAATGCATCCTAACTATTCCATCGAAATTGACTAGTGCCATTCAGTATGTATAATGATTGATAATGTAAGGAAATATTAACTTAATCAAGGGCATGATGCTCCATTAAACCATCTAGGGATAGGTATATCATATACATATACTGTATATGTATATGTCTATTGCAAAGGCTGAAATTTTGAAATCAAAATTAAAAATAGGGATGGGTAAACCCTAAAAAACTGGAATCAAAATTGAAACTTACCAGCTCACTAATCAGAAGCCGAAGATAGCACTTGAAAGTTGAATCCAAGAAAATTCTGCTGGGATTTTGGAATGAAAGTGAAAACTGGGCAGTGAGCCAATGACCATGATCTTCAATAAAAAGCGTGGTGACCCTTAATCTTCCCACTTATTGCCGATTGAAATGGATCCATCATCCGTGGATGTGTTCTCTGAAGAAAAAGAGAAGAAAAGTGGAAGAATAGCTGCGATAGTGCAATAGAACAGAGAGAGTTACGGCTGGAGTCTCTGATGAATGTAAGAGAAGGGGCTGATTCGTTGAATAATAGGTCTCCAAAGACCAAAGTAATCTTACTCTACCCTGGTTATCTAGCTAACCAGGTGATACCAAGGAAAGTGGGTTCGTACCTACGTGGAGGTGCCATAAGGAATGCAGTCCGAGTCAGATACCAAGTATGTTGATGTGAGACACAGCAAGGGTGGAACAAGGGCAGAGACCAAGGGCTTCCCAGACAAAGCTTGAGGGTGGCAGTGCTGCGAGGGCGATAGCACATGATGAATACACGAAGACAGTCACAGTCTGATGCTTAGGTCCAGACTCAGGGTCCTGTATGTTTCTCTCTCTAAGATTCTAGAGTGAGAAAGTGAAAATGTGAGAGTGAAGAAGAAGTCTTCCAAATAAATTCTCAAGACCTCTATTTATAGAGATTAAGATAATGATGTCATTAACCAACACATGGCGCTCCCTGGCAATGACACGTCACCGGGGGGACCACGGGTGCCGGTGCTCCACGGACTGTCGGATTGCATATTCACTCGGCCTGCTCCTCACAGTGTCGCTCTGTCTGTCTGGAAAGACTGGCTCCCACAACGTCGGTGTGGCCAGAGAATCCCTTTGATCTAGCCTCTAATCCAAGCCCTTGCGGAGTCCCACAGGCCTGGCAGCGGTGGGGAAGACCCGACGCCCAACTGCCAGGTGAACTAGGCGCGATGCCTTCCAAAGACCTGCTCCCATCTCGGAGTGACCCGGGGGTCATAGTCCCTAGGGGTGCCGACGCAAGCCCCCAGTGCCGGAGCACGTAGGCCATTCACGCAGGCACCCTGACGGAGATAGTGTCCCAGAGGAGTCGCCTATTCCGCAGGCCGAGGTAGCCTCCCAGAGGAGCTGTCTACCTGGCGGAAGGGGAGTTGAAGAGCTCATTGGCAGAGATAGTGTCCCGGAGGAGTCGCCTATCCTCGCGGGTGAGTCCTTGTGCCGAAGCACTCGGAGCATGTCAAGGTAGCATCCTGGAGGAGCCGTCTACCCAACTGGCCGAGGTAGTATCCCGGAAGAGCCGTCTACCTGGCAGAATGTGAGTTGAAGAGCTCCCTGGCAGAGATAGTGTCCCGGAGGAGTCGCCTATCCCCGCGGATGATGTACACTCAGGAGAGTGGGTTGAAACATGTTCCATGACCATGGCAAGGTGCGCATGGTGTGATGAATGAGTGTGGTGCCTGGGGGCATGTAACATGATTGTGGCGCATGGGCGCGACTGAGTGAGTAAGGTGATGGGGGCACAGCTGTGTTAGTGGCGCGGCGCGGCGCATGGGCGTGACGGAGTGCGTATGGTGCCGGGGGCACGGTAGTGTGACAGAGAACCTGGGGGCACGACTGTATCAGCAGCGTGGCGCACGGGCGCGGCGGAGTGTTGAAGTGCGGCGCCCGGACGCCGGCGACGGGGGTTGCGGAGTTGTGTCCGGACGACGGGGGTCGCGGAGTTGTGTCCGGGCGACGGGGTCGCGGAGTTGTGTCCGGGCGACGGGGTCGCGGAGTTATGTCCGTGTGACGGGGTCGCGGAGTTGTGTCCGGGCGACAGGGGTCGCAGAGTTGTGTCCGGGCGACGGGGTCACGGAGTTGTGTCTGGGCGACGGACGACGAGGGTCACAGACGATGTAAGGCCTCTTGAAGAGTAGTGAAGGTGCTAAGGATGGAGGCCAAAGGCCAACCCTTGGGGGAAGGCCAGGGCCAACCTCAAGGGGAGGCCGAGGCCGACCCCAAGGGGAGGCCAAGGCCGACCCCAAGGGGAAGGCCAAGGCCGAGGCCGACCCCAAGGGGGAGGCCAAGGCCTTGGTCGACCCCAAGAGGGAGGCCAAGGCCAAGCTCCTTCGGCAAGCGCCAAGGTGTGCCGACAGACGACGGGCGATGTGCGACGGTCGGAGCGTGATGAGCAGTCACGCAAGGGTGAGTTTCTTCGTGACGAAGTCACGTAACGAAAGTGAGAAGTGCACGTGACTTGAGCGTGCATGCTTTGACCGGTTGTGAGCGTTGAATATGACTGTTTCTTGTACGGATGTGTCATGGAAAATGGGACCCAGTGGGCCTTTGGGTGCGACCACCATAGGTTGGGAACATAAGCCCCCTGCGTGTGGTGTGCGCAGAGGGGCATCCCGACCGGGCACCGCACGCATAAACACTTAGCAATATTTTGATGTTGTTTGACCGGTGAGTTGTTGAGGTCGTCAATGCATGATGATGATGATGAGTAGGTGGCTCCAGCCACCTCGTGCACCACCTACGAAAGCTTGGAATGCTTGGGGGTTGAGACAAAGGCACGATGATAAGGCGCAGCGGCGCGAGCATGTAAACGGCGCCCGGGCGACGGACGACGAGTGTTGCGGAGACGTCGCCCGGGCGATGGGCGACAAACGTCGCGGAGACGACGCACGGGCGCTGGCGACGGGGGTCGCGGAGATGACGCACGGGCACCGGCGACGGGGGTCGCGGAGACGTTGCCCAGGTGACGGACGACGAGCGTCGAACAAAGAGTAGGAATAAGTGGTTCGAGCTACCTTGCGCACCACCTACCAAGGATGTTGATGTCGGAGGACGTCATCACACGGGGACGTGATCAAATTTGCAAAAACAATTCTAAGTGTAAAAAAGTATGAAATGTGTAGGGGAGCGATGTGGACGATCGGGCGTCGCGATGCGGGGGCAGTCCACGACGGGCGCAGGGGCGCGGGCAATGCATGTCGGTCAATGTTGCAATTTTTTTTTTTGAAGTTGCCGGCCTTGGATGTCGGCCATGATGTGAAGGTGAGAAGGTCGAAGGTGGCGGGGTGGACTTGGGTGTTGTGACTGAAGTGAAAGGTTGGACGCTAGGGGCGCGTTGGTCGCCATGATGATTTTTTTTTCCGTGCATGCTTGTGAGGATGATGGTTGTCGGCCGTGGGGTGAATGTGTGCGGGCCGAAGGTGGTGAAGGGAAAGAAGAGATGGAGAGGTTCTTGAAGGTGATGGCCATGATTTTGAGAAAGCCAAAATGGGTGGCCTTGATGGTGGCCGAAGGTGAAGGAAGAGGGAGGAGGATGAAGGCCGAAGGTTGAAGAGGGGGAGGGGTCGGCCTCGGCCTTGGGTGTGGCGTGAGGGTCGGCCTCGATGGTGAAGGAGGGTCAGCCTCGGCGTGGGTGGAGTTGGCTGAAAAAAAGAGATGGGGAATGAAAGGTGGGCCGAGGCTGAGGGAGGGACATTGGGCGGGGGAGAGGAGGAAGGTGGAGGGAGGAGAGGGGAGGGGAGTGAGGGAAGGAGGGGGGCGGGGTAGGCCTAAGGGAGGGGTGTGGGGAGGCCGCAAGGCGAAGGGGGGGTGAGGCCGAGGCCGAGGGAGGGGAGGGGGAAGATGGAGGGGAAAGAAGGGGGAAGAAGGGGGCGGTGGCGGCGGGGTGCCGCGGGGCGGGGGGAAGGAGGGGCAGGGGAGAGAAGAGAGAAGAGAGGGAGGTGGGGGAGAGGCCGAGGGGTCGTCGGCGAGAAGGCGACGTCGGCCGGGGAGCTGGATGGCTGGAGGCAGAGGCCGAAAGGTGGCGGTGCCAATAGGGGCTGCGGCGGCGCATAAGGGAAAGAGAAAAATAAGAGAGAAATTAGGTTTAGGGTTTTCTGGGAGGGAGGCGGGTCGGGTTAGGGTCGAATAGGGTTGGGTCGGGCACAGCACAGAGAGGGAATGGGCACGCGGGTCAGTCGGTTCTGCCCGCCCGCCCGAAATGAATTTGAAATTTGAATCTGAAATTTGAATTTGATTTGATTTGATTTTTTTTTTAAGGTAGCCCTAAGGAGGGAGCCCCAAATGAAAATCTTCACAATGTAAAAGAAGAGAAAGAGAGGAATGGGATGGGAGAAGAATGAGAACTTTTTCATAAGAAAGAGAGAAGTTGTGTATGAAGTGGGAAAAGGGTGATGGGGTGTTGGATGGTGAGGGAGGAGAGGAAAATGTGAGAAGGAGAGTGATGAGAGCATGTATGTGGGGAGTAGTGGGGAAGATGAAAAACTTGAAAAAAATTCTAAGTGTTGAATTTGTTTTTTTTGAGTTCGGGCAAGGATGCTAGGGGGAGGCCGTTAAGGGTGGTGACCCGGCTGCGAAAAAAATAAATTTTTTTTCTAAGTGTTGGGCTGAGACAAGGATACCGAGGGAGACCACTGAGGATGATCATCGATGACCGGTTGCGAAAAAAAATGATTTTTTTTCTAAGTGTTGGGCTGAGACAAGGATGCTGAGGGAGACCACTGAGGATGATCATCGATGACCGGTTGCGAAAAAAATGAAATTTTTTCTAAGTGTCAAGAAAAATAAATGAAGGATGATGATGCGACCGTAGTAGCGCGGCTCGAGCCACCCCGCGCACCACGTACCAAGTCGTTGCAATGTGAGGCCGAAGGGATTGGGAAGGAGTGAACCCCCCAAGGGAGTGGGTGATGGCATGAAGGGTGACTTCAAGAGACTTGTGTAAGAGCAATATAACTTGAAAATTTTCTAAGTCTGGAAAATGTAACTTCATTGATAACGAAGGATAGGCAACATGCCTTCATACATGGGTACAACGTACATGGAAACTTGCAAAATGAACGAAAAAATTACAAGTGTGAAAAATGCACTAAGGCATGCCAAGGCTTGGTCGGGTGGGTCAAATGTCCCGTGCTTAGAGTTTGAGCTCTCCGGACGCAATCTTGTCAGCGAAGACAAACTTGAGGCCCCTGCACCACTTGAGGCCATGACCGACCTTCCGATGATAGGGACAGTAGTTGTGACGGGCTAAGTCTTCCGGGGTAGGTTCAGCGTCGACATTAGGCAGGGTTATGGCATTGTCGTCGATCCATGTCTCGAGGAGAGTTCTAACAATCTTCAAGTCACACGGGTATTCCGGGGCAGGCATCGGCTGCCCTCTCTTGTCAGGGCGCCCGTCCCTTCCTAAGGACTGACGCTTGCAGTTGTTCTCGTCGTTACTGGCTGCTTCCATCGTCGCGGCCAAGGCAATATGAGGTTGGGGCTTTGGGGTCTTTGACGAACCGACCGAGTCATAGGTGCGTCGTGCAGCTTCCTTGAGATGTCCCCAAGACTGAAGCTGGAGGGTTTCAAGGTAGACCATGTAGGTGTCCTTCATGTTCTTGATGCAAATGGGTACAAGGGTTTCATCTTTGCTGAAGTCAGCGCACTCCAAGCACTTGTGATGAAATCGCGTAACATAGGTGTTGAGGTCTTCCCCGGGATTCTGGCGGATCCCGACAATGTCAACGATGGTCACACGTTCCGTCTCATAGTGAAACTTGTCAAGGAAGAGCTGGACCATGTCGGACCATGAGCGGATAGTACTGTCAGGAATCTGATGATACCAAGAGTAGGCGAGGCCAGTCAGGGACTTGTGAAATTCCCGAAGCTTCAAAGTGTCGTCTTCCCCGTAGTGCTCGAGGGAGTCAGCAAAACATGTGAGATGCTCTCGGGCGTTGCCTTCTTTGCCGTTGAACAAGGTGAATGATGGTTGCTTGTACTTGACAGGGTAGGGCTTGGTAGCGAGGCTACCAGAGTAGGGAGCATGACCTGACAGCTTAGAGGGGGAGTGGGGTAAGGATGACTGCTTGAGACGGTAAAGGAGGGCATCAAGGTCATGCTTGGTGACGTACGACGCATGTGAGTGTTTATGCCCTGTCGTGATGATCCGAGCACCAGAGCCCCCAGACGGTGTAACCCGAGGCATTGAGGGGATGACGATGGTAGAGAGGGGTTGGTGGTGGGGAGCAACTTGTTGGGGCATGGTTTGCATATGGGTAGTGTCAGCTGCTAGAGGCCGGTCGTCAGGAAAGGTCGACTGGAGTAAGCCGGGGGAATGACTTGTGTTTAGGTTTCGGCTGGTTATGTTCGGGTTAGGCTCCATCTCAATTGATTCGTGAGTCTCTGAAGTGCTTCGAGCAAGGGTAAGGCGTGGCGCCGGGGGTTGAGGTGCCCCGAGTCCTACTGTCGAGGGCCTGGAGGACCAAGGCAGCAGTGGTCGTGACACTGGGACCTGAGCAGTGTCCAAAACTAGCCCAGGCCCTGAAGGTTGGATATGACCAGGAGAGGCCAAACCTGGAGCTTGGGATGACACGGGGTGAGTAATGGGCACAGGGTGCAGAGCTCTAAGGCTTCGAAAAGTCGGTGATTGTGAAGTCAAGACTTGGATTGATTTTTGCATTTCTAAGATGACAGCCATGAGAGAAGATTGAGAGTCTTGGAGCTCGGCGATGGTAGGAGTAAAGTGTTGGATTGTGGCGTTGACGATTGCGGCCACATCGGGTGCATCCATCTCGGGTAGAGGCTGGAGTTGGTTGTGGCTGGTCTCTTCTTGATCGTCGAGATGATGCTCCTCTTGGACAGTGCGGATGAGGCCTTGGCAGGTAGCCCTCGTAACTCTTTGTTGCATAGGCATGGAGACTGAGTGTGGAAGATAGGAAGACTGCAATACGATGCTCACCTCCCCAGCGGAGTCGCCAAAATGATGCCAAGGAAAGTGGGTTCATACCTACGTGGAGGTGCCACAAGGAATGCAGTCCGAGTCAGATGCCAAGTATGTTGATGTGAGACACAGCAAGGGGTGGAACAAGGGCAGAGACCAAGGGCTACCCAGACAAAGCTTGAGGGTGGCAGTGCTGCAAGGACGATAGCACAGGATGAATACACGACGACAGTCACAGTCTGATGCTTAGGTCCAGAGTCAGGGTCCTGTATGTTTCTCTCTCTAGGATTCTAGAGTGAGAAAGTGAAAATGTGAGAGTGAAGAAGAAGTCCTCCAAATGAATTCTCCAGACCTCTATTTATAGAGATTGAGATAATGATGTCATTAACCGACACGTGGCGCTCCCCTGGAGTGACACGTCACCGGGGGGTCCACGGGTACCGGTGCTCCACGGACTGTCGGATCGCATATTCACCCGGCCTGCTCCTCACAGCGTCGCTCTGTCTGTCTGTTTGGAAAAATTGGCTCCCACAACGTCGGTGTGGCCAAAGAATCCCCTTGATCTAGCCTCCAATCCAAGCCCTTGTGGAGTCCCACAGGCCTGGCAGCCGTGGGGAAGACACGACGCCCAACTGTCAGGTGAACTAGGCCGGATGCCCTCCGAAGACCTGCTCCCGTCTCGGAGTGACCCGCGGGTCATAGTCCCTAGGGGTGCCGACGCAAGCCCCCAGTGCCGGAGCACGTAGGCCAGTCACGCAGGCACCCTGACGGAGATAGTGTCCCGGAGGAGTCGCCTATTCCGCAGGTCGAGGTAGCATCCCGGAGGAGCCGTCTACCTGGCCGGCCAAGGTAGCATCCCGGAGGAGCCGTCTACCTGGCAGAAGGGGAGTCTTCGTGCCGGAGCACTTAGAGCTCCCTGGCGAAGATAGTGTCCCGGAGGAGTCGCCTATCCCTGCGGGTGAGTCCTTGTGCCGGAGCACTTGGAGCGAGTCAAGGTAGCATCCCGGAGGAGCCGTCTACCCGACTGGCCGAGGTAGCATCCCGGAGGAGCCGTCTACCTGGCGGAAGGGGAGTTGAAGAGCTCCCTGGCAGAGATAGTGTCCCGGAGGAGTCGCCTATCCCCGCGGGTGAGTCCTTATGCCGGAGCACTCGGAGCGAGTCAAGGTAGCATCCCGGAGGAGCCGTCTACCTGACTGGCCGAGGTAGCATCCCGGAGGAGCCGTCTACCTGGCTGAAGGGGAGTTGAAGAGCTCCCTGGCAGACATAGTGTCCCAGAGGAGTCGCCTATCCCCGCGGGTGAGTCCTTGTGTCGGAGCACTCGGAGCATGTCAAGGTAGCATCCCGGAGGAGCCGTCTACCCGACTGGCCGAGGTAGCATGCCGGAGGAGCCGTCTACCTGGCGGAAGGGGAGTTGAAGAGCTCTCTGGCAGAGATAGTGTCCCGGAGGAGTCGCCTATCCCCGCGGATGATGTACACTCCGGAGAGTGGGTTGAAGCATGTTCCATGACCAAGGCAAGGTGCGCATGGTGTGATGAATGAGTGTGGTGCCCGGGGGCATGTAACATGATTGTGGCGCATGGGCGCGACTGAGTGAGTAAGGTGTCGGGGCCACGTCTGTGTTAGTGGCGCGGCGCATGGGCGCGACGGAGTGCGTATGGTGTCGGGGGCACGGTAGTGTGACAGAGAGCCTGGGGGCACGGCTGTATCAGCGGCGCGGCGCACGGGCGCGGCGGAGTGTTGAAATGCGGCGCCCTAATGCCGGCGACGAGGGTCGCGGAATTGTGTCCCGGCGATGGGGTCGCGGAGTTATGTCCGGACGACGGGGGTCGCGGAGTTGTGTCCAGGCGACGGGGTAGCGGAGTTGTGTCCGGGCGACGGGGGTCGCGGAGTTGTGTCCGGGCGACGGGGGTCACGGAGTTGTGTCCGGGCGACGGGGTCGCGGAGTTTTGTTTGGGGGACGGGGTCGCGGAGTTGTGTCCGGGCGACGGGGTCGCGGAGTTGTGTCCGGGTGACGGACGACGAGGGTCACGGACGATGTAAGGCCTCTTGAAGAGTAGTGAAGGTGCTAAGGATGGAGGCCAAAGGCCAACCCTTGGAGGAAGGCCAGGGTCGACCCCAAGGGGGAGGCCGAGGCCGAGGCATACCCCAAGGGGGAGGCCAAGGCCGAGGCCGACCCCAAGAGGGAGGCCAAGGCCAAGCTCCTTCAGCAAGCGCCAAGGTGCGCCGACAGACGACGGGCGATGTGCGACGGTCGGAGCGTGATGAGAAGTCTCGCAAGGATGAGTTTCTTCGTGACGAAGTCACGTAACGAAAGTGAGAAGTGCACGTGACTTGAGCGTGCATGCTTTGACCGGTTGTGAGCGTTGAATATGACTGTTGCTTGTGCGGATGTGTCATGAAAAATGGGACCCCAGTGGGCCTTTGGGTGCGACCAGCATAGGTTGGGAACACCAGGGTCAAGGTATATATGTTTTATTTATTCCTATATATCCTCGGTTCGGTTCGGCTTAATTACGGTTTGAAAATCCTGAACCGTGAACCGAACCGAACCGGCCTCGGTTTGAAAATTTCAAACCAAACCGGTCAAGCTCATCAACGGTTCGGATTCGATCGGTCCGGTTTCATCAGTTTGAACGGTTCGGATCGATTTTATCGGTTCGATGCTCACCCCTACTTACCGCGCATATATTTATGGCACTTGATCCTAGTTGTTGGGAAGATAATCGCATAAGGAGAGATTCATATATCGCGTAATACGCAAAGACCATTCCAACTATTGACTCATAGCTATCACGCCCAAATCTTTATGTTGAACTACTCTCTGGGATGACTTAATTGGGATGCTTGATTATAGAAAAAGTAAAACAACAGTTTTGCCCTCAACCAACCTTTCCATCTAGTTGTGTTATCAAAAGCACTCATAGGCGCAAGGCTCGTGGAGCGCGCCTCGCCTAGGGCTAGGTCAGCCCCTTCAAAGAGACGTAAGGTGTGGGTGGAGGCACAAATAAAAGCCTAAAAAAAATCAAGTCTTTGTTTTTGCATCTTAGCATCATCTTAAATGTTCATTCATTTTAATTCTTTGTTTCATAAGATCATAAATAAATATCTAAACCAAAAAAAGAAGAAAAAAACCCTAAAAACCCAAATTCCCAATCAATCCACTCTCTTGTTGCTGTTTACTGTGCCAGTGTCCCGTCCCCCACTTCGCTCCATTTCAAGTCAAGTAAATTGACTCTTTCAGTTCACTTTATAGGCAAAGAACATGAAATTGAAGAGGAATCCTGCCGGACTTGGAGCCTATGATTTCATTTGGGAAAATATTGTTGTCTTAACCCTGACTCATGATGATGATGGTAGCATGGTCACTTAGGAGGATTAACATTGGATTTGAAATTTTTTCTAGTGTTGGAAGTTTGTTAAATTGCAATGTTCAGTAACTTTTTACTTGATCTTATTAGCTTAATGCATTACTACTATTCATTATCATTTTGCGCCTCGTTTCGAAAAGGCGCACACCTGCGAGTTGCACTTTGACTCTAGAGACCCTTTCCGCTTTAATTGTACCCGAGCCTTTAAGAAAAATGCATCTTCCTAACCCGTGGTCATTCTGTATAAATCTGCAATTGGTACTTTTGGGGTTAAAGTAAATTGCAAGTTCACTTACAATTATCTACAATTGCCTTAATTGGTGCTCTTGAAGTTTTTACTTACTTAAAAATGCCTCTATATATTGGAACCCCGTGTAAAATAATATTGGAAATTTTACACTCATTTAAACATAAATTAAAGAAAAGTAACTCTCAAGAACATCGACAACTCTTGCATTTGCTCCGCCGCCATTCTCGAGATTAAATTTCGATCGAGAGTGTTTAAGCGAGCTTTACTTATTAAGAGTGTGAGCAACATTGCATCAAGTCACGAAGTCTCTGAACACACTTCGATTAGAGCTTTAAGTTACATTTTAGAATAATTCAATTGTACACCACTAATCATTCCAAAAGGAATTGTAACAGGGCCGGGTTGGCAAGTTTTGGAACTTTGGGTGGCCGAAGCTTGATTCTTGGTGTATGATCAAGAGACTTTAAAAAGCTAGGTCTTGAATCAATGAGGAAGACCACATTGATGACTTCTTTGAAGAGTTCGACATAGGCTTGATGGCCATCCGAACCGAACCATATAAATCTATGATGTCAAGTATCTCTAAACACTATCCATTTACATTATACTCATTTCGAGATTGTATATTGAGCATTCTTTTCATATTCATCATTTGCTCAATTCTGACAATTGCTTATGATGACTCAACAATGGTGCTGCCTAGGGGCTACATTTGATCTGTGTGATTGCTCATTTTTGCAAATACCTAGTGGTGGTGGTGGTGATGATTTAGCATGATGTTATTTTTCGTGTTTGTCTGCGCACGTAAAAGACATGGCAACAACGGGAATGAGAGCGAGGGAGAGAGAGGGGGGAAAGGGAGACGAAAAATATGAAATATGAGAAGAGTCTTTTGTGACGTTGAAGGGGAAGGGAGGACATATGGAGGGTGGATGGTGACGGCTGCTGCCGGGCATGGAGGGAGAATCGAAGTGGGAGACAAGGATTTAAAAAACGGTGTAGCTCATTCGCACGTGGGTAGCTTTCATGGCTTACACTAGCAAGGATTGAGTTTAGATAGTACTGGTCTTAACCTCGTGTGACGCATAAGGGCGCAACAAAAGCAATCTGTTCATTTAGAAAGCTCGGCCCAATTGCCTAATAGTAATAACAAAAGAGGTAACAATAACAAGATTTGTAATTAAACATTAATTCCACCCTTTTTCTGAGTTTTCTACCATTTTTGGTCGGCGAAAATGAACTTCAGTGGCAATTGTTAGTTTTGTAACAACATATGAAAAAGTGAAATAACATTTAAAGTGAGTTTTTGGTACTACTACCGGACAATGTCTCCTTAAAAAACTAGCTTAGTGTTAACCAGTTCATTGACAAGGTCTTATAAAGTCAATCACGCACTCATCTATTGCTAAGTTCTAATGTGGAATAAATTGTCACTTCTCCTTTCACCACACATAACCAATCATCTTTTCTAGTACATGCATTTAGTTGTCTCACTCTATGTCTCTCTTTCTAGAGAACAAAAAGTCCTAGCCGAGCCAAATTTCTATATTCATACATGTCCAATACCTTGTCCTTGTACGGCACCCGTTCATATCAAGTTGGTCTTTCATACACATTTTGACTCACAACGGTTGCGGGCCGGGGTTGGATTAACATACTACCGTAATAACACACAATGTGGATATGTTGCTTTATCCACTGCGTCGTCTGATAGTTATACTGCTTTATCACATGGACTGCTACTTGCATCTACTTAGGCTTTAAAACATAAATTTTTTCACATGTGTACTGACTGCATTTAATTTTCTCTTGAACCAAATGTCGGGATCTGAGGACATCTTAAATACGGTGATCTCTATTATCTATGACTTTTGCCATATAGTGACTGAATTCCATCATTATAGTATTAATAGGGCAGACCCACAGCTCTTGAAGCACTCATCACTGTCTATCAGGATTGAGTAATTGACAATTTATGTAGCTAAATTATGTCTCATAGATGATGAAATTCTATAGTGGATAGTGGTAATATCGTCCTTGTGATATTCATGGCGGTATTTATTATCTGTAAGACCATAAAGTATCCATTTCTATTTTGAATGCAATTCTCTTATTACAAAAAAAAAAGTCCTAGCCGCTGCCTCAAGGTAAGGGGTCGGCCTTTTCGGATGAAATTTTGGGGTCCGAGTCAAGAGATACTTTAATACCATGCAACACCTCAAGAAAAATCATGGATCTAATTTGGATCCATGATTTTAGAGTCGCATTAGCCAAAAGGGTCATTTCAAGTCTGGATAGAGGAAATTGGCAATTCAAGCAAAGCTCAACGAACATAACATTTATGTAAAACTCATGTGCTACTACTTAATGCATCCGGGATCAAACTTCACATATAAGAGCATATATCTGAAAGCTAGTCAACAAAGTAATATAGAGAGAGACTACAAACAAATGAAAATAAAATTATAAAAAGAGAGGAAAAATAAGTTGATATATAAATACCAAAAAGAAAAACTTTGTTTGACTCTTCTCCTACGTAGTTCTCTTAACTAACTCCTCAAGTATTTCATACTTTTGGTATAAAGCAAAAACAAACTCATTAAGGACAAAATTAGGCCTTTTAATTTAACCAAAAGCACCTTCCTTCCCTCTTCCTCATCTATGCGCACTCATTGGAGAATTTGGCCTTCTCACAAATCTGCCCTGCAGCATTATAACAAACTTGGTTATGACATAAACAAAACCAAAACTAGAAAGAAAAATAAACACCATTCAATAAAGGGTCCCATTTGTCTCATTTCTTGTTAAAAAGTAATGGTGGCTATATTTTTAGCCGCTAACGCAACATTTAAGCGGCAAATTAAAGTTTCAGCGACCAGTTATACCTTTGGCTACTGACCCAAAGGAACATTAGAAACTTTTTCTGCCGCTGCGAGGGTTGTTGAAAGATGACTACAACTTTCATACGGTCGCTCTATACTTTTAGAAGCATTTAAGTGACAAATTAAAACTTTAGCGACCACCTATACCTTTGGCAATAAAACATTAGGTACATCAGTAAAAAATTTGCTGCTAATAAGGTTGTTAAAAAAGATGCTTACAATCCTAATGCAGTGACGATTAATAGCCGCAATACAACGTTAGAGGCATTTACTTAGTACCACTAAAAAGTGTTATTGAGAATTATATTGTAAGGTGTCAAAAAAATGTCACTAAACATGTTTAGTACTATTAATTGCCAAAGGGTTGTAGAGATAGTGTCAACTAACACAACTCCAAAATTTACAATTAAAAATACAAATTTAGAGAAGCGGGATTACCTTCATTCTGGGCCGTCGATCAGCGTTGACTTTTCTAACTTGGTACCTGATCTTCTTGGAGAAGAGACGTGTACGCCTTTTCTCTTTGTAGCGCATCACGCTAGCCTCTCTCAGCCCCCCGCCGTCTGAGAACAAGTCTATTTGAGCTAGCCTGGCCTGCCCCAAAAACAATGCACCAAAAATTAAATTAAAATTAATTAATTACTCCTTGCTCCGCAACCTAAAATATTATGTGCAACAGAGGACAAAGTCCATCATTTTCCTACACATTCTGGCCATTTTCTTAGAAAGTAGCCTTCGACTAGAACACCAACAGACCGACTCTTAACATGACAAGTATGTCTAGACAAAGTAAGAGCTACAATTTGTTAATTATGGACAACACAACCTCCAAAACTGTCCCATTGCTTGTTCACTAATGCTAAATTTAGTATCAAAGATTCTTATGACATGGGTATCGAAGATTCACAAACCAAAGAATACCCTCGTTGTTGTCGGCCTTTTGCCAGTATTTTTTGAATAGGTTATAGTAAATAAATGTAAAATAAGAAAAGTTAATTTTTTAAGATAGATAGAAGTAAAATTGAAATGGATCTCTGCCCCTATGATAAAAGGCTCACAGACTAACCAATCTTTAGGCGGAACTTAATGTTTTAAAATAGATAAAAGTAGAATTGAAATGGTAAAAGCACGTGGACTAACATATCTTCAGGAGGGGTCGTACAAGTTATCTTTTCAGTTAGATCGATAGAAATCAGACGTAAAATGTCATTTGCACCTTGAATTATGAAGATGAATGCACTACTATGTTGAGATCATAAAGTAAAGTGGGTAATTTTTTTTAGTGCAAGGAACAATATTCAATTTTTCTTGAACTAGACTTTTTTTTATTAAACAAGAACACAATTTAAGTGAAGGGCCCACTCAATCTGGTTGGTTGAAAAGAAGCGAATGAAAAGGGAAACAGACCAAATTGAGAATGGTTCCTTTGTAAAGAACACCTACTATTTTCACTTTCATAGACAAATAAAAGAGGACACAAAATGCAACTAATTAAAAAAAACAAAAACAAAAAATGTGTCGTGTGATGCACACGTGCTACGTCCCATAACTAAACCACCACTCTTTAACTAAAATAACTGAAAAACTTATGTTTAAATCTCCTTAAAATAAGGATTTCAGGCGGGAGATGAGAAAGGGAGGCCTTACATGGACATCACTCGACTCGGACCCCAAAAGTTCATCCGGAAAGGGAGACCCGTGACCCGACCAAGCACTCAAAACCTCGTCGTAGTTCAATTTTAAGTGCAACCCGGAGTCCAATTCCCGACCCGGATCCTCCTCGGGTGGATCCGGAATCAGACTCTCTTCCAATTCCACCAGCTTTTCAACCTTCTTCTTCTTCTTCTTTTGAACCGTAGGCTTCTTGAACTTTGGCGTGGTGGTAACATCAACCATATCGACGGTTGGAAATTGCCACCAGTTCCCTTCATCCACATTCCTCAGTGCCTTCACTCCACTTTTCATGCCAAAACCAAAATCAAAGCTGCCTCCGAATCCCAGCCCCATTGGGTAACCAAAGCAAGTAGTACTAATGTGGTCTCTTCTATTGGATTCGTCAATGTTCTCGTTGTTGACTCTCAAATTGCCCATAATGCTGTCGATTCCCTCTTCAATTTCCTCATCCAACATAGACTCTGCATCGAAATCGTCGCACCCATTCATCGGATTGCCCTGGAAATCAGTTTCCACACATGGGTTTTCGGAGGAATTAAAGTATCCATCACTGGAGTTCTGCTCCGAATCGTGTTCCATTGGGCTAGCATTGACGTACCCATCACATGGACTGAAGGAATTTCCCTGGAAATCGTTTTCGACCGGGCTAGAACATCGCTTTTGGCGGGAGTTCACAGCCTTGTGCTCGAGTAGGAAGTTGGGTTTTTCGAGCATTGGTTGGTGGAGTAAGAAACAAGAAGCATCCGTGTCGATTACCCGAAAAGGTAGGAGCAACTCTGAGGGGTCATCAAGGAAGGAAGTATGGCCTTTGGTGAATTTGCAAGGGTTTTTGAGGTTTTTGGTGGAAAATATCTTGGGGTAGGCAGTGGAAAGGAGGGCTGCAGCCTCATTGTAGGTCTGGTTGGGCCGTTTTCGAGGGGTCCGTGGCTTTCGTGTTGATATTGCAATTTGGGAATTGCTTGATTCAGATATAGTTGAAGATGGAGACGATGAAATTCGGCTGGATGTTGATGGGGATTTGATAATTTCAATGTCAAATCCATAAGCTCTTCCGCCTCCACTTATACAGGAAGACATTTTGTTTCTATGGATTTGAAGATAAAATTCAATTCCAAGAAAACTTGAAGCTGGGATTTGAGGAAAAGTTATAAAAAAACTGGAAGTTCAAGGAAAACCATTTCACTTGCAATCTTAAAGGTCCAGAATCAAACTAGAGAAGAACCTATTTCACATACAATTTGCAAGTTTGCAAGAATCAGAAAAAGTGGCACAAAGAAAGACTGACCCAATTCAAATACGATTGAAGACCAGCTGAATACTACTACTACCTACAGTCTGAGGCTGCAGGACAGAGAAGTTGAAGTGGGCAGAAGAACACTTCTAGCTAAAAAGAAGCACAAAACCCTAAACCCAGAATGTACTCGAGAATCGGTATGAAAGTTTGTTTCATGGAAAGGAGAAACAGGCCAAGACAATTGGAGTAATAAACTAGAGTGAGAAGATACTAGAACCCTTTAAAAACCCAAAAAAGAAGATACTTCAATTTTCCAAATACCAACACCCTGTAGAAAAAGAGAAAATCTACCTTGAATTCATCGAAACACGAAAGGAAGTGTGTGTGGCGAATTAAACTAGGAATCTGACTTCGATGAACGCCTTGTACTAACTTTGAGCCGTAAGAGGAAAGTAGAGATGTGTATGTGTCTGTATATATAGTACTGTATCTGAACGAGGCACAAAGGAACAGAGTATTCTTAGAATTCCTAGAAAACCTAACAAAACGAATGCACAAAACCCAAAATCGCAACCTAAAACGAAATGGGTTGTCCAAGTTGAAAGAGAAATATATATCTCAAAATGGAAATATCCCACAAGGGAACCAAAGACTCCAGTGTGGTTTAAGTAATGCTTATCTCAGAAGGAGGAGAGAGAGGGAGGGAGAGAGGGTTTTGGGTACAGGAGACAGAGTCACGGGCGATGAGCAGATAAAAGGGCAAGCACCCGTTAGAGGTTCTGTAAAAATAGCAGAGACCCACCTCTCTCTCCCCCTGTGTGTGCGTGTGTGTGTGAGAGACAGAGGAAGAAGAGGAGTGGGACTGAGGGATTGAGGAGGAATTGGTATGAGTGATGCAGATGAGAACAGAGGTAGAGACAAGACAGGGTTTCAGCTTGGACCACTGTACTGTGCTGCTGTGCTTAACCATTCTCACTCCCTCTCTCTCCCCTTCAGTACTACTACTCTGCCTGTTTATCAGACCAATTATTTTACCAATTCCATTTACTTATATACCCCTGAAGCATTTATGCAATCTTTGAAAAAATGAAACTTGTATATTTCTTTTTCTTTTTCCTTTTCCTTTTTGTTGTTGTTGAATGAACGGTATAATTAATCAATTTCGGATGCATCTTTGAGGACAAACGACACTAAAAACCAGGTGAGAATAGAGTCTTGAACTTTAACGCTTAGAAGATAACGATTTTTCATTATACAAATGCCTACAATAGAATTGGCATAAATTTTTTGAATTGTCATGTTTCTAGCTAGCCAAAAATGATTTAGGATTTTCTTTTATACGTAATGTGGGTTTCTGACACACCAGTAAGTGTAGCTTGTGATATTTATGTACTTAATATAAAAATTTTTATGTGGTCTTCAGAGTGTCACGAATGTGAAGCTTAAGGCTCACGACATTCACCTTTTTTTCGCTACACTACACTTTGTTAGATCAAAAGTGCAGGAGAAATTACAACAAATCTAAACGTGCCCTCGATGAAAGATTTTGAAGAGAATTTAAAAAAAAAAAAAAAAGAGAACCGAAAATATATAACAACTAAATATATGGCTATAGTAAAAAAATACAAATGAGAACATAAGTGGTTCCAGTGTATTTTTGTGCTCAAAGCTTGGGCAGTTTTGGTACACAAGCAACTGGGGAGCATGTAATCCTAATGATGGGCAGGGCAAGCAACTGGGGATATCCCTGGACTGGATTTGTTGTGAGCTTTGTTATCCATAACCATGCCCACCTGCAAAAATTTCATTGAAAGGTTTATGGGAAAGGCTCTGCTTATCTGCCGACGTGGCACCAAGTCATTGGGGGTCCGAGATTTTCTAGGGCTGAGCTGGGCCGTCCTTTATTGGTTGGCGGATCTTCACGTGTATCAAGGAAAACTGAGGTTTGGGGTCTGTGGATGTGAGATGAGTGCAATGATTTGAAGCTCCTTTTTTTGGTGTCTTGTGCTGCTTTTATGTGTGGCAGATTGCAAACCTACGTTTACCTCTTTTGCTTCAGTGGCTCGGGATTACAAATCAATTCAACTTTTGAAACTTTGCGCAAATTGATCTTATCCTGCCTGTAAATCTTGATGCCTTTGATGCATTATTTTATTTAGCATATGCCGCAATTGAACAGATTTTTGTTTAAGGACGTGCTTGATTTTTTTTTTCCCCTTCTAGTTTTTGTGTTTATCGTGAAACTGATGGATAGAAAAAAGATGAAGTCGTGGAAGTGGGATCGAACACAGAGCGAGGGCTTGATCTAGAACAAATAAGAGAGTAGGAGAGGTTTCTAACAATTTTTTTTTTCTCTATTTGTCTTTTGCTTTTTTGGATGAAGTGTCGTTGGCACGATGAAAGTATTTGCCTTTTGGATGATGTTGAGGGAGTTTAGTCGTTGAGGTTTGTCTCGTTAAAAAGGTGCAATGAGGTACATGAGTGTTTCGGAGTGTTCAAATCCATTTTAAAGAGCTTTTAGGAAATTTTTGTGGTGGTTGACAAAGAAAATAGAAACAAAGTCTTTAAAAATCCCCCAATAAAATAGATTTTTTTTTTTATAAAAAGAATCGCGTTTGTGGTTTATTCTTTTAAATACGTTTGGATAAACAAGTATAACCAACAAAAGTATCGGGTTGCGCTCACATCTTTTACAAGCTGACATTTAATTTTCTTACTGACAGCATTCGTTTAATGGCTTCATTAACGGTATGTCGTGCAAGTATGTGTGTGCGTGCGTGCGTGTGTGTATCACACACGCACGCGCGCGCGCACACACACACACACACACACACACACAAACACACAGAGAGAGAGCGAGCGAGCTTGTCAATAAGGCTTGTCCGCAACATGACGCTATCGCTTCTCTTATCACACGTAGTTTGAACCAGTGGAGGTAGAAGCCATGGAAAAGGATTAAAAATCTTTAGATACACTAGTTAGTTTTATTTAACCAATAATTCCTATGACATATTGTAAAAACAATTGGCTCTAATTTGCAGAGTGCACAACTAGTTATAATATATAGTTTGCTTATTTTATATTTTTTTAACATAATATATGAAGAATTTTGCATGTTCTTTGATGTCCTTCCGCAGTTTTTACTTGAACAAAAACCGATTTATGCCAAAAAAAACTTATTAAAACTTTTTTTTTGAATTTTACTTTTGATTTAATCTAATTGTAACCGACAAGTAAAATTTCATTCTCAATTCTTGCATGTTGTATACGATGTCTAAACTCTAATATGTAGGAACCATCAATATTAATATTAATATCATTATTAATCTTCATATATATACGATCTGATTAAGGGACACGTGTAGTGAAGTCCAATTTTCCATGAACTTTACCTAATTTTCTTTTTAAAGTTCTCCCAAAACACTCTAACACGACTTATTGCATCATAATCAAACTTTGATTGGTGGTCTAGGGAGGCGTTCTGTTCATCCATTCACTAGATTTCTTGACCTACTATGTGTTTACCTAAAAAACTGAGGGGATCGAATTTTAGGATTTTCACACTTTTAATGAAGCTCTTTTAGCTAAACAAGCCATGGAAACTTTGGTGTAACCCTTGTACAATTCTAGCTCGAGTACTTAAGGGTCATTACTTCCCAAGCCGCGATTTCCTTTAGGCTCGGTCTCCTAGTTATTGTTCTTAAATTTGGCACAGTACTCATGTTGGTCAGCAGTGTCTTACCTAAGGAATTCAGTGGCATGTTGGAGATGTGAGATCAATTTCTGACTGGATGGACTGGTGACTACCATTAATTCCACATGTAACCTTCGAGCATTTCAAAACAGTAGTAGTGCTCTTTAGGTTATTTCAGATTTGTTTCGTCCAAATACTCATTCATGGGATGTGCCATTATTGTTTCGCATTTTCTCTTCTGACATTGTCTCCTACATTTTAAACCTTCATGTTTCACCTAAGGGCTTACTGGATATTTGTTATTGGCCCTTTGTTAAGGGAGGTTTATTTTCTATTAATGCTACCTATTGGTTTCATGTCTACTCGTACACAAAACTCCACTCACCTACTTGTATTTCACCTGGGCTTTGGCTTAAACATTGAAAACTTCCGATCCATGAGAAACTAAAATCCTTTCTATGGCAATTCCTCCATTATAGTCTGCCTTTTTCTTATAAGCTCCTTAAATGTAACTGTCTGGTGCCGGATTTATGTCCTTTCTGCCCCCAGCTTCGTCGATCTTCCACTCTTATTGGCGGTCTTTATCATGCTTTTTGATGGGATGACATGGGTCATGTTTCACTGCAGCTATGAACGGGTGTTCAAAGCCTGGTACCGGTGTGGTTGAATTGGCCATGAAAATACATAGTGCCATGCTTCGCTCATCAATGTAAAGGAATTTTTTACCAAACAAACTGAACATCTGCCTGCACCAAACCTCTATGCCACTTATTACCTCACTGGCCAACCCATGTTTGCTCACCCGTTACATGCCCTACCTAATTCTGATTGGAATCGTTCATCTCGCATCTCTATATTTGTGTATGATGAAGGAATCCATCTCACACATATCTATGATGTGTTCTCCCCTAGTCCAGCTCTCGTCTCAGGTGATGACTGATCATATGCAACAACATCTAACTATTTCTGCTCTGATAAGGAATCAACAACCACTTATGATGAAAATGATAATATTAATTCGTAAGGCTCTAGTGTTGCCCCTGCAAATAGGGAAGTGGATAAAGAAATAGCTATAGAGGAACAACTTGCCAATTTCCCTACTATCGACATAAGAAATAAAGTGGGCATGGCATTGGAAGAAATGAGGCAGTGTGGAACACTGGTCGGTTTTGGGATCGGAAATTCTTGCTTGAGTGATTGATTGATCGAGGACGTAAGGTGAAATCATTTCCCTTAGTCCCTCCAATTGGTGTAATTTGTAGTTTGGCAATAAAATGGTTGGGGAGTAACTCTCTTCATGAGTTCCCTTCTTGTCTTTAGCGTCTCTTTTCATTACCTGACACTGAGATGAACATCTCAAAATACGGGAGATTACATGAAAAGAAGGCATGTGAAATATGATTATCGGTAGAAAAGGATGTTTGGCGGGCAAGTCGAGCTGTCGTGTTTGGTCGAGTCAACTTAGTCAGTTTGAGTCTGCATTGCATTTGACTTTATCTCGATGTTAATGGATGGTATTTCTTTTATGTTTAATTTGGCTGTACTGATTTAATATTCATGTGCATACTCTGTCAGTCTATCAGTCGGTTAGTCCTGTTCATAAAAATGTGGAAATAATTTTATTCTGTTGAGCCTTAAAGCCGCTCAGTCTGATGGAAAAAAATACCGTTTGACCATTAGGTTGATGTTGTGTTATTTATTGAACTCTTGTTTATTGATATCGTTGGGTTGATTATTATTTTTCCCGAGGCTGTTGTATCAGTTGTGCACGTTAATCCTCGTGTAATCTTTACTGGGAGATTTACGCTCATTCCTTACCTGTGTTGTTTCAGGTGGTAGGGTCGAACTGCGTGAGACGTCGGGAGAAGGGAAGGAGAATTTGGCTTGATTTATAAAATGAGATGTAAGATGGTGTCAACCATATTTTGTGATCTAGATGTACTATTTTAAAACTTTCACCGTATTTAAACGTTGTAGTAAATTTTTTTATAAGAATGCCCTTTTGAAGCTTTATATATATAAAGTTATGCATCTAGAGTTGTTCTGTAATCTAGTAGGGTTATGTTGCTTTTATGATCGATAACTCGGCTCCAGTAATGTCATTTGGGCTGAGGGGTGTCGCAGTCTTAGTCCGCCCACTTCACTACATTGTCAGTTTTGTCTGCTTAAATTTTATCTAGGAGCTCCACGTTATTCTCCTATCTCGACACCAGGTTGGTGTCCATCTTTGTCTTGTCTAAGTCTAGGTCTTAGAATTCATACCCCGTGTCCTTAGCCTTAGAAAGAATCTTTAATGCAATACAAAATAAAAAAAAATTGAAAAATAAAGACAAAAGAAGAAAATTTGATTTTCACTGAGACTTTTCACTCACACGCTTATGATGCTAAGAGACAGTCATCAACTTTTCTTTCTAGCCCCTCTTCACCAACCCATTTCTGGTCCAAGTTTATGTTTGAGGGTAATAACCCTCAATTCTAGTTAGTACGTGTAAGGCACGTACTGTTTTTCTTCCAGAGTCAGTTCCAACTACATATGGCTTGACCAATCCCTTTCAGATGAGGGTATGTAGGCAACCTTCATAAGGTGCAGCCATTTTTCAGTTTAGTTTATTTTCGAGCATATTCAACTGTTAATTCAGATTACGTACAATCTTTATTTCCCAGCACAACCTTTTTTTTATATCTGGTTCAAACTAAATTTGGCTTGATTCCTTTCGAATGAGGATATGTAGGCAACCATCATCAGGTGTAGCCATTTTCCAGTTCAGTTCTATGTCGGAGGGTATTTGAACCTCTGTTCAGGATAGCATGTAGAAGTCACGTGCAACCTTCTCCCTATTTCCCAGTGTATGTCTCAACCTAGATTCATGTTAGAGGATAGAAACCCTCAATCTAGTTGATAGGCAGTTACCACGTACCTTACTCTGTCCGATCCTCGTCCCGTTCCAGTCCTAGTCTCAGTCGAATCTACGTTCGAGGGTATTCAATCCTCAATCCAATTCGCTAGTATTCTCTCTAGTCCCAGTCTTAGTCTCAGTCCAGATTCATGTCCAATGGTATTTAACCCTCAATCTAAGTTGGAATGCAAACCCGTGCACCATCTTATATGCGGTCCCCATCCAATCTTGGTCCTAGTCCTAGTCTTAGTATAATGTCTATGTTCGAAGGTAATAACCCATAAATTTAGGTACGTACTAACCTAGTTTAAACTAGGTTAGTAAGTATAAGTCACATATAATCTCAATCTCAGTCCATATCTATGTTTGAGGGTATAGACCCTCAAATTAGGTTAGTATGCAGACATTGCGTACAATTGAATTCTACTCCCAATCCTAGTTCCAACCTAGTCTCAAGTCCCAGTCTCGATCCAGTTCTCATCTAGGCTTGGCTTAATTCTACTCTCAGCCCCAATTCTAGCCCGGTTTCCAATTCTAACCTGAGTCGAGTTCCAGCCCAGTCTCAGTGTTGGTTTAGTTCTAGTCCTGTCCGTGTTCCAATTCTAGTGTGCAGTTCCAGTCTAATCCCATTACAATCATAGTCTAGTACTAGTCCCAGTTTTGTTTAAGTTCGGTCCATTCTCGGTCTGGATAACATCCGCAGAAACTTTTGTGCACCCTCTTATGTAGTAACCAGAAATCGCATTGCCTTGATTGTCATATAATATATGTGATAGTATGAGGAAATTTGACCAGTCTTTGTATTTTTTGCAAACTTGTTTGTATGTGTGTTCTACATGCATGCGTGATCCCTCTCACTCTTTGATTTCCTTTTTTACCTGCTTATTTGTTTTGCATGCTTGTTAATCAGTAGCTTTCTAGCTTGTTTGCCTGTGCGATTTTCAAATTTTTGTGTGCTTGCATGTTTCGGTGTGCTTATATGCCTTGATTTCTCATTCCTTGTGTATCTAACAGAGTTGTGTGCTTGCATGTTTGTGTGCTAGATAATTTCCTCTAATCAAGGGTTATCTTTTCAAAATTTTGTTAAAGGCCTCATGTAGCCTATTTTTGAGTTATTTTATGGTTGTCGGACTTTCTTATAATGCCATTACCTATCTTTTTGAATAATCATTTTTTATTGAATCTGCTGCTTTATTTTACGTGAACATCGCCTAATCGATGTCACGTCCAATAATATGAATTTGTTGCTCAATTCAGTGATGATATGGTGTAAGGCCAGTGCCACATATATCAACTCTAAAAAATGAGTTGATACTTCCTGTTTCGGCGTTCAACGACTAACTATCTTAGGCATTGTTGGCTTGGCTTCCTTATGTCTAAGCGACCAACTGCTCACTCGCGTTGTTAGCTCTGGCTCTGAGACACAAGTCCCTTTTTATTAAGTGACCAACAAATCATATGTGTTGTTGGCTCTGACTTTTATTCAAATCTCTACTTTGTCCGTCGACCGTTCAAATTGATTTGGTGGCTCTGGCAACGGACAAAGTTGCTTTCATATTCCTAGATTGCCACTCAAGTAGATTTGTGGCTCTTGCATTTAGCAATACTCCCCCTTCGTTTTTCGACCTTTCATATTGATTTGGTGGCTTTGGGTACAAACAAGGTTCCATCTTTAGCATATTAGACGACCACTCAAATCTATTTGGTGGCTCCAGCATCTAGATACGCACATCGGTCTATCAACCATTCAAATTGATTTGGTGGCTCCGACAACGGATATAGTTATTCTTTCAGTATATTTGAAATACCACTCAATAGATTTCGTGACTCCGAGATCTAGGTTTGTGCCTTTACTTGTCAACCATTTAAATCAACTGGGTGTCTTTGCCAACAGGTAAAGTTCTCTTTCAGTGTATCGTGTATCTAGACGATAGTTAAATCGATTTGGGGCTTCAACAATTAAAAAAAAATCCTTTTAGTATCCCTAAATGACCAATCATCGTTATTATTGAATCTTGCTTCTAAGACTACTCTCTTATATAGTGACTAATCGTTATTACTGTTGACTCCGGCTTCACTTTCCTCTTGATATTGCTCGACTCTAAGTAACGTCTCTGTTCTCCGAACTACTTTGGCATAATTCTTTTTCTTTTAAAGATACGTAGGAAACCTTAAAAAGGTCCGAACTCATATCTATGTGAGTCCTCGAGCCAGTCTCAAGGCTTGTGGTCTTTTTCATGTTTTCTACTACAAAAATGTGTTATTTTCAGTGATGTTACGCAGCAGGCCAGCTCCCTCACCGAAGGGCTCTATAGACACTCAATTTTTGTAGTCTTTTTATGTATATATTATTGTTGGAATTTATTGATACTTAAGGTTTGTTATTAATTATGGGTGTAGGTCTAGTAATAAATAACGAGTTAAATTTACTAGTCCAGTCCAGTTCAGGTTTGTTAAGTCCAGTTTAGTCCAATCCAATTAAGAGTTTATAATGGTTAGATAATTCAGTATTATATTGTGATTAATCCGTGATGCATGCAAATCTTCTTGATTTAGATGAAAATTGGAAAGATTTCTAAAATTTGGTTAAATCCCTTTTGCCTTATAAGAGATAATTACCGAATTATGAGCAAATAATGTTCCAAAATTCGAGAAAAAATCTTAACGTACTATGGGATTAACCAGCTGATGCTCGACAAACCGGTCGGTTAGTTGACATTTTTTAGTCTGTGATTTTAATTAAATATTTGACTTCATCAGAGATAGTAGACTTAAAAATCATCCTTATCATTTCAGTCAGCCCCAAACCTATATAGAAGGAACCCTTGCGCTGTAAAACGAGGAGTTAGTTGCTCTAGAAATTTTGGACCATTTCTCTCTACAAGTGGTGCATCATTTTGTTCCCAACCTATCTTGGCTACACTTATAGGCCCACTGGGGGTCCCAATTCTCATGACACGTCGGTACATTCAACGGTCAGTTTTTCAACGCTCACAGGCCGGTCAAAGCATCACATAATCAAGTCACGTGCATTTTCCCTTGGTGAAGCAACCTTGGTGTGCCTTCCTCCTTAAAGGGTCGGCCACCTTAAGGGGTCAGCCACCCTAAGGGGTCAGCCACCGCGGGGGTCAGCCACCTACCTTGATGATCGACTACCGTTGTTCGCAGTCGCGCGCCGTAGTCGCGATGACCGTCACTCGCCGCTGCGCTCCGTCGCCGCGAAAACCATCGCTCGTCATTGCGTTCCGTCGTCGCGACGACCGTCGCTCACCACCGCGACCACTGTCTCTCGTCGCCACGCGATGTAGTCGCGACGACCGTCGCTCGTCGCCCAGGCGCCATCGCCATGACTTTCCTCGCCCGCGTCCGTGCGACAGCTACGTGACTCCCGTCGCCCGGGCACCAGTTCCGCGACTCTCGTCGCCCTCGCGCCATCTCCTCGACCTTCGTCGCCCGCGTCCATGCAACAGCTTCGCGATCTCCATCGCCCGCGCGCCATCTACGCGACTCTCATCACCCGCGGGCTATCTCCGTGACCTTAGTCACCTGCGTCCGAATGAAAACTCTGATACTTCCGTCGCCCACGCGCCGTTTTCGCGACCCCCCTCGCCAGCACCCGCGCACCGCACTCTCTACAGTACTCACTCACCACTAATGGTCGCATGACGCTCGTAGTCGCCGGTGCTTCATCGTCGCGACAACCGTCACTTGCGGCCGTGCATTGTTATCTGGGTACCATCTCCGCGACAACTATCACCTACATGCTCTTTAACACCCGTCGTCGCGCCCATCCACCGAGCTACTTACATGACGTGCCCCGGCACCAGATATTGTCTCGCGACAGTAGTGGTCGCGCCCATGCACCACAATCATGTTGCAGACCTCTGGGCATCACACTCATTCACCACATCATGCACACCTTGCCTTGGTTGTGGAAGATACTTCGACCCACTCTCCGAAGTGTGCAGTATCCTGGGGGATATGTGATTCTTCCGAGACACTATCTCCGGCAGGGAGCTTTTCAACTCCCCTTCTGCTAGGTAGACGGCTCCTCCGGGATGCTACCTTGACGCGTTCTGAGTGCTCCGGCACAAGGACTCACCCGCGGGGATAGGCGACTCCTTTGGGACACTATCTCCACCAGGAGCTTTTCTACTCCCCTTACGCCAGGTAGACGGATCCTCCGGGATGCTACCTCATCCCGTCAGGTAGGCGGATCTTCCAGGATACTACCTTGACACGCTCCGAGTGCTCCGGCACAAGGACTCACCCGCGGGGATATGTGACTCCTCCAAGACATTATCTCTGCCAGGGTGTCTGCGTGACTGACCTACATGCTCCAGCATTGGGGGCTTTATCAGCACCCTTAGGGACTACGACACCCGGGTCACTCCGAGACGGGAGCAGGTCTCCGGAGGGCATTGCGCCTAGTCCGCCTGGTAGTTGGGCGTCAGGTCTTCCCCACCACTGCCAGGCCTGTGGGACTCTGCAAAGGCTTGGATTAGTGACTAGATCAAAGGGTGTTCTCAAGCAACATCGACGCTGTGGGAGCCAGTCTTTCCAAACAGAGAGAGCGACGCTGTGAGGAGCAGGCCGGGTGAATGTACGATACGACAGTCCGTGGAGCACCGACACTTGTGGACCCCTCGGTGACGTGTCACTCCCCGGGAGTGCCGCGTGTTGCGTGATGACATCATCATCTCAACCTCTATAAATAGTGGGCTTTTGATTTCATTTAGACAGAATTCTCTCATTTGACAATTTCACTTTATTTCTCTAAAACCCATTCTCTATGGAATTCTAAAGAGAGAAACATACAGGACCCTGACTCTGGTCCTAAGCATCAGACTGTGACTGTCATCGTATATTTACCATGTGTCGTCGCGTTCGCAGCACTGCCACCTTTAAGCTCTGGCTGGGAAGCCCTTGGTCTCTACCCTTGTTCCATCATTGTTGTGTCCCACATTAGTACACTTGGCATCTGACTTGGACTGCATTCTTTGTGGCACCTCCACGTTGACTGCGAACCCACTTTCCTTGGCATCATTTTGGCGACTCCGGTGGGGAGGGTTCGGCCACACACTTTGGCAACCACCTCGCCGGCCACCAAACTTTGGCTTCCCTATCATTCGGCCCATAACCCAACCAAGGCCGAACCACCCATTTGGCCGCGCCCCAAGGTCGCCGCCAACCCACATGCAAACCATGTCGACGTGTCCCATGCCTTCCTCATGGCCGAATAACCTACCTTCAACCGTCACCACCATCTTCACACCCATGTCCACCCGCGACGGCCGAACAACATCACTATCATCAACCACCATCGCCCCCATTTTCATAACGCGCACCTCGCGCCCCCTACCCATCTTACACTCTTCCATACTTGGAAACTTTTTTTGCAACTTTGACTCCACTCGCATCAACCGCAAAGCTTTCACCGATCATCACACCCTTGTCGCGACATCCTTCCCTGACATCAATGTCCTTAGTAGTTGGTACGCGAGGTAGCTCGAACCACCTACTTCTATTCATTGTTCAATGCCCATAGCCATGTCTAAGCACCATGATGCTTGTCGCCCATCGCCCGGGTGACGTCTCTACGACGCTCGTCGCCCGGGCGCCGTCTCCACGGCCCTCGTCTCCCGGACGTCATCTTCGCAACCCTCGTCGCCGTCGCTTGGACGTCGACCTCGCTCGAGCCACTAACTCTTCACCTTCGTCATTCAGAGACAATGTCAACAACTCTCTGGCCAAACAACATCAACATCTTGCTAAGTGATTATGCGTGCGGTGCCCGCTCGGGTTGCCCCTCCGAGCACACCACACGCATGGGGCTTATGTTCCCAACCTATCTTGGCTACACCTATAGGCCCACTGGGGGTCCCAATTCTCATGACACGTCGGCACATTCAACGGTCAACTTTTCAACGCTCACAGGCCGGTCGAAGCATCACATAATCAAGTCACATGCATTTTCCCTTTGTGAAGCAACCTTGGTGTGCCTTCCCCCTTGAGGGGGTCGGCCACCTTGGGCAGGTCGGCCACCTTAAGGAATCGGCCAACTTGGGGGGGTCGACCACCTTAAGAGGTTGGCCACCTTAAGGGGTCGGCCACCTACCTTGACGACCGACGACCGTCGTTCGTAGTCGCGGGCCGTAGTCGCGATGACCGTCGCTCGCCGTTGCGCTCCGTCGTCTCGACAACCATCGCTCGTCGTCGCGATGACCGTCGCTCGCCACCTCGATAACCGTCTCTCGTCGCCGCGCTCCGTCTTCGTGACGACCGTCACTCGTCGCCCGCGCTCCATCTCCGAGACTTTCGTCACCCGCGTCCGTGTGCCATCTCCACGACTTTCGTCACCCGCGTTCACACGACAGCTCCGCGACTCCCGTCGCCCGCGCGCTAGCTCTGCGACTCTCGTCGCCAGCGCGCCATCTCCTCGACCTTCATCACCCATGTCCACGCTACAGCTCCGCGAACCCCGTCGCCCGTACGCCATCTCCGTGACTCTCGTCACCTGCACGCTATCTCCGTGACCTTAGTCGCCTGCGTCCGCATGATAACTCTGAGACTTCCGTCGCCCGTGCGCCGTCTCCGCTACCCTCGTCGCCGGCACCCGCGCACCGCATTCCCTACAGTGCTCACTCACCATCAGTGGTCACATGACGCTCGTTGTCGCCCACGCGTCCTCATTGCGACAACCGTCACTTGCGGCCGTGCATTTCCATCTGGGTACCATCTCCATGACAACTATCACGTGCACGCTCTTTAACACCCGTCGCCGTGCCCATGCGCCGCGCCACTTTCATGACGTGCCCCAGCACCAGGTATTTTCTCGCGATGGTAGTCGCCGCGCCCATGCGCCTAAATCACGTTACAGACCTCCGGGCATCACACTCATTCACCACACCATGCACACCTTGCCTTGGTCGTGGAACATGCTTCAACCCACTCTCCGGAGTGTGCAGCATCCTGCGGGGATATGCGACTCGTCTGGGACATTATCTCCGCCATGGAGCTTTTCAACTCCCCTTCCGCCAGGTAGACGGCTCCTCCGGGATGCTACATTGACGCGTTCCGAGTGCTCAGGCATAAGAACTCACCTGCGGGAATATGTGACTCATCCAGGACACTATCTCTGCCACGGTGTCTGCGTGATTGGCCTACGTGCTCCGGCATTAGGGGCTTCATCAGCACCCCTAAGGACTATGACCCCCGGGTCACTCAGAGACGGGAGCAGGTCTCCGGAGGGCATTGCACCTAGTCTGCCCGGTAGTTGGGCGTCGGGTCTTCCCCACCGCTGCCAGGCCTGTGGGACTCTACAAGGGCTTGGATATGTGGCTAGATCAAGGGGTGTTCTCTTGTAACACCGACGCTGTGGGAGCCAGTCTTTCCAGACAGACAGAGCGATGCTGTGAGGAGCAGGCCGGGTGAATATACGATACGACAGTCCGTGGAGCACCGACACTTGTGGACCCCTCGGTGACCCTGGGAGCGTCGCGTGTCGCGTGATGATATCCTCATCTCAACCTCTATAAATAGTGGGCTTTGGATTTCATTTAGACAGAATTCTCTCATTTGACAATTTCACTTTCTCTCTCTAAAACTCATTCTCTCTGAAATTCTAGAGAGAGAAACATACAGGACCCTGACTCTGGACCTAAGCATCAGACTGTGACTGTAGTTGTATTCACCGTGTGCCGTCACCTTCGTAGCACTGCCACCCTCTGGCTCTGTCTGGGAAGCCTTTGGTCTCTGCCCTTGTTCCACCCTTGTTGTGTCCCACATTAGTACACTTGGCATTTGACTCGGACTGCATTCTTTGTGGCACCTCCACGTCGACTGCGAACCCACTTTCCTTGGCATCACATTTCTAAGGAGAAATTCAACATTTTATATTAAAACTCTCCACATCTGTAATCTACTTGCATCATGGATTCAATTTAGGTGGTTCTACGCCTTCTAAACAAACATCGTCTCAAGGTAATTTTATAGTGCTTTGTAGTTTTGCTAGACTAGAATAGTTTAGAATGTCTCCCATCCCCACGACCAAATTTCAGTCAATAGAACAAAAGATATAAAAAAAGAGTCTTTTGAATTCATTTCTTTATATTCATGTCGAAGACCGAAGTTAGGTTGCCTTCCGTAGGGTTCGGTGTAACCACGATAGTTTTGATCTTGATTTTTTCGACCGGGTACATACACCACTTGATCCATGTTGTCGAATTCAATCCAAAATTTAGGATTAAATTAAAGTTCAGTTTATGCATATTTATGTGTTATATGTTAAAACGCCAAAAATCATTAAAACAAAGTAGAAACCGTTAGGGTACAACGGGTTCCTAACACATTCCCGTTGTATAACTTAGTCCTCGAACCCATCATATTTGTTTTCGATAGATTAGAAGCCTAGTGGGCTTTTTAGAGTTTTCTAGGGTGTTTTTTTTTTTTTTTTTGCTTCTTTCAATAATAAAATAGATGACAAATGCGACTTAGACCTTCCCAGGTCTAAAATTTTCGAGGCGGTTCACTACAGATAAATCACCTATAAATCTGAAGTATGAGAGAGAGTTTACAGATGGTTGAGAGGATAATTTTAATGTTATGACTTGACTACCCTCAATCCTACACCCATTTCTCAAGGAAGACCTTAGAATGGCTCTAAAGTCCAATAGAACTTAGTCTTCCTTTCGAGTAAGACCAAACCACTTTACAGCCCTTGACGCAAGTAAGAACAAAAATAAGCTAGTAATCTACAATGCTCACTGAAAACTTGACAATCCCAAACCTTGGTCATAATCCTTTTAGAAGATCAATTGTGTACAAGAAACATTCGTAAAAGGAACTATGCACAAATAAGCTATAGTACAACAAAGAGATGAGAGGTGGAAGAATTGTAACTCTCAATAGATGATTTGCTCGTAAAGATGCTCTCTAATGATATGCAATCACGCCATAGAAGAGAACAAATATTTAATGATGGAGCTTTAATGTTTTTCTAATATATGTGGAGCCTTAAAAAATGGCACTTAAAATGCATGATAAAGCCACAAGTTATATCTATGGTTAGGGTGCTATACATGTTGAGATAAGTAATTTTTAGGAAAAGTCAGTAAGTTTTACTTACAGGCGTCTATAAGATGACATATAGGCATTTATCGAATATTTTGATGAAATGTTTGATTCATTTTGAGCAAAGTAATCTTTTCAAAGGTACCCAGAAAGGCCTAGGGTCAATTTAGAGTGAAGTCTTCAACTCATGCGTTAATGTTAGACTAGTCAGTAGTCGCATAGTGAAAATGCAATAACATATTAAAACCAACCTAGTCTTTATTGACATGCTCCTTGAATTAGTTGAATATGACTTGTTTCAATTTCCTGCTTGCTTGCTTGCTGAAGCCTTTCCAATGCTTCGAATTTATTTCTTGATTTCATTTTAGATGCCCAATTCCTAAACGTGTCTTCATGAATGTGTATGAATATAAACGGCTAAGCATCCATGCAAAGCACGCATTAAAACACAATAAGCTTACATCGTTCAATTATAGGGCTAACAAAAGCTAAAAAATACATTTTTATTTCGTGCGCTTTCTTCAATAACTTGGATTGACAAAATATGGCAACATAGACAGTTTTATGGCTTCTGATAAAAAGTAGTGCACGAAGGTCATTCATCCATTCATTGTTAGAGAGTTCTTCATCATGGCATCATGGTTTTCTACCCCGAGCAAATTTCTTATAGGTAAAGCAGACATAAAATGGCATCCCGACAGTTAGAATTCTATGGGGACTCAAAGCACAAAAGCATAAAGATGCTAGCTAGCGTTGGAGTACAAACTCGTTGCGACCGTTTGCGCTCATGAGATTTTGACTTTTATTTACTTTGCTGTAGTTTCCAGCTTTTCTATAAAATCATGATTTGGGTTTGATTCCATTGTTGACTTCATATTTCTTCCAGAATTGCATACATTACAAACTCCTATAATTATCAACCTCTTTTGTTCTTGGAGTTAAATTTACTTCTTTTGTAACACGGAATTTTGTAACTTCTTGTGCGTCTATGCAATCTCCTTGTAACTTGTTCAACCATTATATCAAAAAGCCATATGGGAAATGGGAGAAAATCAGAAAAGTAAACGGACGTCAAATAATTTGGTTCAACCGCGAATTTCTCTGGACTAGGCTGGCCTATACGTGCCCGCTTGTCGGGTTTAAATGGCGGTTACAAATGTACGATAGTTAAATTTTGATAAATATGTTTATAAAGTGCCTGTCTTAAACAAAGTTTCTGCCTCGCCAATGCCGTTTAGTATCGGTTTATGAACATGACGTCGTGTGTCCTTCCTTAGATGTCCGCTTAGCAATTCGTGAAAGTGTAAAGTAACTCTGGACATGTGCGTTTTCAATTGAATGACATACACACTTGGTTGTTGATGATGGTTGACCTTTCCCTGGCATGAATGATGAGCACTAATGCCATGTTAAGGTCAAGGGAAATATGGATTCTAAACCAAATAATCATTGGCTAATTTCTTTCGTACAAGTTATATTGGGGTTGTTGTTGTCTTGTTTTAATGATGCTAATACTGCCTATTAATTATGGGACCATGCCTGTGGTGCGCAATAAAGGGAGTTGTTTCTTGGTTAAAGATAGTCTCCCGTCTAGTTGGGTACCCTTCTTCTGGTCTTCTTTTCTCCATTACTACATACATCTCCTTCTTCTGTTTACATCCAGGCCTCTCACTAGCCACCATTGCTAAATTCATGGTTCCCCTCTACCCCAGTCTCTTCAAGGTCCCCATTACTGTTCACTCGAATCATTGTCGCACTGCCTTAATTCGGTCCAAGCTTGTGCCAAGGAAAAAAGAATTACCCAGAATTTGTAGTGAAAAAAGGTGTGACCAATTTCATGGGAAAAAGACTTTCTGGGGAGTTCGACCCCAATGAAGCCTTTACAGTAATGAAGCCTTTGTACATGAGTTATGCAGACTGATAAACAGGTTCTGGAATTCTTAACAAAGTGACAAGGAACTATTGAACTGTTCCTTGGCAATTCAGATGGCCTTTTTCGAACTTGATGGCTGGCGGGTGCACGTATCCTTTCTTAGAGGAATTAAACCCATCTGTACCTATAGTGAGAAGGAGAGAAGAAGACCAACAAACATGAGAGTGATTTTAGCTTTTACCCAAAACGGCACCGTTTTGGGTGCACCACAAGCATCTTGCCTGTGGTGACGCACATATTCGTTTTCACGTAACTTAAAAGCCTCTGAACAAAATATGACATATTTTGGTAGCGTTTGATAGGTTTTTTTTATCCCTTCAGTTTTTTCTCTAGTTTTGTAAACTAGAGAAAAAAATAAAACCCGTTTGACATATAATTTTCTTTTTTTTCTTCCTTCAGTTTTGAAAACAGTGTCTAAAACATGGCTGTTTTTGAAAATTCCATTTTGGAGTTTCTGAGTTTCGCTTTTTGGTCTTAGGTCCAACCTTCAAACTTTGTTAGAAGCAAAAAATGAACAATATTTTAACAAAACACCCATCACACATAGAGCACCACCACAACCACTAGACCTGCCGCCATCACGATGACCCACCACCACTGCCATTTTCACCATCACCATCACCACACACCACTACCGGCCACTGCCCTTGGCAACCATAACCACTGCCAACGTCCCACCACTACCGCCAACACCACGACCCAACACCGCTGACGGCACACACCCACAACCACCATCGAGATTAGCACTACCACCCCACCACCGTCGCCACTCATATTCCTACCCCGTCGCCGCCATCGCATCGTTGCAGATCTACCCATCATGACAGATCTACTCCACCTGACAATCATCGTTCCAAATCTGCTCTGCCCAACCGTCGTTACTGAAAGGTGGACATTGTAGCCATCATCGTCACCTCTACCGTGCCCACAAACTTTGACAGTCACACCCAATGTGGCGGTGGTGTTATAATTTAGTTTGATATAAGGGTGATGTGGGGGTGTGATTTGATTGGGGGGGGGGGGGTGCAAGTTTGGTGGTGGTGTTGACTTACGGTGGACTTGGCTGGAGGGTTTTGTTGGAGAAGAAAGGAACATTTTAAGAAAAAATGGAAAAAAAGGAAAGAAAACTCAAAACAAAAACTGCTTTACCACACATCCACCTATTTTTTCTCAAAAGAAAAAAAAAATTCAGAACTAGTTTTGGTTTTTATTTTTTTCGAAAACCAAAACTAAAAACCATAGCTTTGTCAAACATACCTTTTGTCTCTTTCTTCTTTATTTCAATACCACGCCACTAGCAAACCGTCGCCACCAAGAACTAATCGTGGCCACCAAAACCCAATCGTCACAAGCCATCACCACCACCACCGAGCCTGTTGAATCTGTAATATCCCGAACTTTGGGAGTTGTTTAAAATAGTCATTCGTGACCTGAAAAAAAATAAACGGGCCCTAATTTTGAGCAATGCTTGGGTATTAGTGGTGCATAAGAGCTTAAAATAAATTTGGGGGCAAAAATATAATTTTTGAAATTTTGGGGGTATTTTTGTAATTTTGAAAACTTGAAAGGCCATTTTGCAAATATGAAAAGTTTGGGGTCATTTGTGTAATTTTATAATAAAATATTTAGAAACCATGTTTTTAGGGTTTGCCACCACCTACTTGCTTTCATGAGTAAGCTAACTAAAATGATTTAATAATGGGCATGAGGATAAGTGAGTCTCGGGTGAGGAGAACAAGAAAAAAAAAACAAAACAAAAGAAGAGAAAACAGAAAAGAGAGGAAGAGAAAGAAGAAGAAAACAGAACAGAGAAGAAGGCAGCAAAACATAGAAAAGAAAAAAAAACGGGAAAAGGAAACAGAGGGGGAAGAAGAGGAAATTTCGGGTAGGAAATGGAAGGATAAAAGGGAAGACTGAAGGAAATCGGGAAAAGGGTAAATTCTTAACCTTTAGTCAGGGGCGGAGCTACAGTTGTACGAGAGGGGGCTATAGTCCCCCCTCAGATTTAAATATATATATATATATATATATAGTATTTTTTCATATTTTTCACATTTTTTCGGCTCTCTCTCTCTCTTCGGCTCTCTCTCTGATCTGAGACTCTCTCTTCTCACCAACCGAGACACCGACCGGCGGCCGGCGCCTCACTCCGACAACCACAAACCCACTTCGGCAGCCACGAACCCACTTCGGCTCACTCCTCCGGCACGGCGGCACCCACGACGAACCCACTTCGGTGCCTCACGGGCTCTCTCTCGTTTTCTAGATCTACGCCGACGGGCGACGGCGAGTCGGCAAGGACCCAGTGACCCCGGATCTACGCCGACGGCGAGTCGGCGACTTCGGTCTTTAGTCTTCACTCCAACAGTCCACCGGCGGCCAAAACTCCGGCGAGCGGCGGGCGGCGACTCGGTGACAAGTATGTTCCAACTTCCAAACTTTAATTTCACCTTTCATTGACTTGATCTAGTTGCCATCTCTATAAAAATTGTTTGTTATCTTTTTAGTATCATAGCTGAAATTAGGAATGGATTATGGATAATCTTGAGCATTGAATTGAATCAATTGATTATGGATAATGTTGAGCATTGATTATGGTTAATGTTTAGCATTGATTATGGATAATCTTGAGAATTGAATCAATTGATTATGGATAATGTTGAGCATTGATTATGGTTAATGTTTAGCATTGATTATGGATAATCTTGCGCATTGATTATGGTTAATGTTTAGCATTGATTATGAATAATCTTGAGATATTGATTATGGTTAATGTTTAGCATTGATTATGGATAATCTTGAGATATTGATTATGATTAATGTTTAATATTGATTATGGATAATCTTGAGATATTGAGATATTGATTATGGTTAATGTTTAGCATTGAGATATTGAGATTGATGGAGGATGGGACCCAATTGGATTGAGATATCGAATGTGTGATTTAGTTGAATGGTGGGTTGAAATTAGGTTAACGCAATAATGAAACATGACTGAAAAAGTAAAAGAATAAAATATTTTTGATTAATTAGGTTATTTGATTGATAATTGATGGATTGATATTGAAAATAAAATGTGTTTTATTTTCAGAATGGATAAGTACTATAAAAAGAAACCAAAGTTTGAAGAAGTGCAGCCTAGTAAGAATGAGCGTATAAATGAAGATACTATTCAACAGTCTATAATTCCAACAGTAAGGGACAAGGCTCCCATTGTGCACCGTGATGTTCATTTCGGGCATTCAAGTAGAATTAGCGATGAGTTCAACTCGGATGAACTTATTGCGGATCCTGGGTTGCGTCCAAATATTTGGGATTATGGTCCTAATGTTCGAGATAAAGTTCGATGAGCGTATTGGTCGAAAGGTCCTTGCCAACCTCGTCACCACAGTTTTCCATTTACACAAATCGAAACTCAGTCTCGTCGATTTGTTTCTTCTTGGTTTGACATTTATTCGAGTTGGTTGGAGTATAGTGTAGCAAAAGATGAAGCATTTTGTTTGTGTTGCTACTTGTTCGGAAGTGTTCATGGGGAGCAAGGGGGTGGTGGTGCTTTTGTTAAGCATGGTTTTAAAGATTGGAGAAAGAAGGATAAATTCCAAAAACATGTTGGAGAAGTTGGTAGTGCACACAACATTGCTTTAACTAAGTGTCAAGCCTTTGATAACCCTAAGCAGAGTATTGAAGTAGTTTTGTCCAAGCAAACAGATGAAAGTAAGGTTCAATACCGTACTCGCTTGACTGCATCAATTGATGTCATTCGGTTCCTCTTACGTCAAGGCTTGTCTTTCCGTGGGCACATAGAATCTAATGAGTCTGAAAATCAGGGAAATTTTCTAGAACTTTTAGGGTTTCTTGCTGATCACAATGAAAACGTGAAAAAAGTCACATTGTCAAACGCTCCTCAGAATCTGAAATTGACTTCACCACAAGTTCAGAAAGAAATTGTTAGTGCCATTGCCGGAGAAATACGAGATGCAATTGTTGGAGACATGAAATCTGAATTATTTTCCATTTTAGTTGACGAGTGTCGTGATATTTCAGTCAAAGAACAAATGGGAGTTGTCTTCAGATATGTGGACAAAAGAGGACGTGTGATTGAACGTTTTCTTGGTATAATCCATGTTGCTAGTACCATTGCCTTATCATTGAAAGACGCGATTGACAGTTTATTTGCAATGCATGAATTGAGCATTTCAAGGGTTCGTGGACAAGGCTATGATGGAGCAAGCAATATGCAAGGTGAATTCAATGGTCTTAAAACTTTAATTCAGAGGGAGAATGAAAGTGCTTATTATATTCATTGCTTTGCTCATCAACTTCAACTCACTCTTGTAGCCGTTGCAAAAAAAAAATGCTCAGATTTCATTGCTATTTAATTTGGTTGCTAAGGTAGTAAACACCGTGGGAGTTTCATGCAAACGAAGAGATGCTATTCGAGAGAATGAAGCCATTAGTCTTGCTCGTGCCCTTGAGAGTGGTGATATCGTCAATGGTCGAGGTTTAAATCAAGAAACTAGCATCAAAAGAGCAGGAGAGACCCGTTGGGGGTCACATTACGGTGCATTATTCAATTTGAGTCATATGTTTGCTTCAGTCATAGTCGTGCTTAATAAGGTTGTTGAGGATGCTACAGATTATGATCAGAGAGGTGAAGCATTGATTCTTTTGAATACAGTGCCAACTTATGATTTTGTCTTCAACATGCATATGATGATAACTATTTTGGGGTTGACGAATGAACTTTCACAAGCATTACAAAAGAAAGATCAAAACATTGTGAATGCAATGAAGTTGGTAAAAATAACAAAGCAACGATTGCAAAGGTTAAGAGATAATGGGTTGGAAGACTTGCTGGAAGAGGTCTCAGAATTTTGTGTAAAACACGATATTGATGTATTGGACATGAGTGCGAGGTTTGTAGCCCCGGGGAGGCGAAGACGTAATGCTGAAGAAGGAACAAATTATTACCACTATCGTGTTGATACTTTTTTAATGGTTGTTGATTTGCAAATCAGTGAATTGAATAATCGTTTCAGTGAAGTAACCACGGAGTTGCTTATTTGTATGGCATGTCTCGATCCAAGTGATGATTTCTCTGCTTATAATAAGAAGAATTTGATACGTCTTGCACAGTTTTATCCATATGACTTTTCCCCGATAGAGCTTAAGGTACTTGAAAGTCAGCTCGAAACTTATATTATGGATGTGCGCTCATGTGAAGAACTTTATGAAGTCAAAGGGATTGGTGAACTTGCTATAAAGTTGGTTGAGTTGAAAAAGGATGTGATATATCCTTTGGTGTACTTGCTTTTGAAATTGGTCTTACTGTTACCTGTTGCAACTGCTACTGTAGAAAGGGCTTTCTCTGCAATGAAGATAATAAAGACTCGACTTCGAAATCGCATGGGAGATGAATGGATGAATGATAGCTTGGTTTCTTACATTGAGAAGAATGTCTTCAAAACTATTGGGAATGAGGCTATTATCAAGCGTTACCAATCTTTGGCGCCTCATCGAATAGTTGTTTAGTACTTTCGTTTGTAAACTCTGAAATATTTATTTTGTATTTGCTTTTGTTGTACTGTAAAGAGTCTTTAGTAGCTCTCATGAAATTAAATAAGACTTTTTGGATGTTTTTTCGTATTAATTTGTGTTTTGTCGAAAAATGCACTTTTTTTGTTGTTGCTATTTTACTAATAAAAAAAATTATTAATTTCGATATATATTTAGCACCCCCTGGGATGAAATCCTGGCTCCGCCCCTGCCTTTAGTGTGTATTTCAGTGTGTGTTTTTGGGGTGCTCAGTGTGTGTGCGTTAGTGTTCTAAGTATGGTGTAGTGGGGAATTGGTTGTGTATCATATGGGTATGTGATGTTGTGTATGTTAGCAAGATATGAGGTGAAACCATGGGTTTCCAGGTGAATTGGAGGGGATGTTGCGTGAACCTGTGAAGAGTGTGTGTAACAGGTGTGTTCTTGTGTGTGTTTATATTTCGAGTGAGTGTATATGTAATGATCCGTGGATATGTAGGTATAATTGTGGGATTTAATGAGTTGGACTGTTGGAGCAGCCATGTACTTTGGCTGAAGGTGGAAGGAGAGAGGTATGTGCATAAAAGGTGAAGTAGTGTGTGTGGTGGATTTAAATAAAAAGCGTAATTGTCGCTAAAGCTAGAAATTTTAAGCAGATTTTAATCCGAATTTTAATAAATATTTAGAGCCAAAATCTAACAATGTCCAAAACAGTAACCCCTAGTATTTTTACGAGATCTACACTCTAGAATGTTTTGAGAATTTTTGGGGTCCGCAGAGGACGTTAAGTTAGGATACCGATTAGGAGAAATTCGGATTTAGTTAGCATAGTAAATAAAACTATTTTAATTTGAAATTTTATGAAAACCATATTTCACTGATATGATTCATTTTATAAAATTTCGTGCCATTCTGAGGCCGATAGGTATTTTCTCCGAAATTGGCCTTTTAGCGCTCGGTCCGGACACCGGTTCGGAATTTTCGGACGAAAATGCTTTAAAATATTTTTTAGACCAGAAATGACATTAGGATGATTAAAATAGCATTTTAAAATGTTTTGGGATTTTTTCGATGCCGGAAAACCCCAGGGGTATTTTGGTAATTTGCCACCCCAGGGGGTATTTTGGTAATTTTACCCATAGAGGGTATTTTTGAGTAAATTTATATACGGTAAGTATATTTTAGTTATTTTATTTACGGAAAGGTCATTTTGATGATTTAAGTGTAACGGGGGTATTTTGATAATTTACCACCCGAAGGAGTATTTTGATAATTTGACCTAAGAAAGGTATTTTTATGTAAATTTACATACAATAAGTTTATTTGGGTAATTCTATGCACGGGAAGGCCGTTTGGGTGATTTAAGTACGAGAGGGGCATTTTGGTAATTTTACACCCAAGGGCATTATGGTAATTTTACGTACGCAGTGAGAGAGGTTCATTTTGGGAGCATGTGTGAGTCCGTATTAAGTTACTCCCTCCGTCCCTTTTTAAGTGATCCATTTTATTTTGCACGTAGATTAAGAATTTAGGTTATATATTGTGTGTCTTTTCCATTTTACCCTTTAGAGAGGGGGGAAGAGAGTAGGCCATGAGAGAGAAAATTAGTTGGTAGAGTGTTAAATGTAGTGAGAGAAATATAATAAAAAAGTGTAAAGAGGTGGGCCATGAGAGAGAAAATGAGTTGGTAGAGAATTAAATGTGGTGAGAGAAATAGAATAAAAAAAATGATAAAAAGGGTAAATATGTAAAAATACTTATAGAATCTTTCCTAATTTGGAAGTGATCACTTTTTGTGGAACGGCCCAAAAAGGAAATATGATCACTTTTTAAGGGACGGAGGGAGTATAATATTGTGCTGTAGGCTGTATTCTGACAATTTAATTATTCCGTTTAGGTTAAAGCTAAAGACTTTCCGGTTAGGATAATTTAGCTGCAGATCCAGGTAAGTGATTCTATCTGAACCCTGGGTAAGGACTTTCGTCCGAACCCTTATTTTGATAACTCGTACTCGTAAGTACTCCTTTGATTTATTTACGATAATGTCGAATTCTGAATTATGTATCGATATCAGCATGTTATTGCCAGAAAACCCCAATATTGAACCAGAATCGATTATTTGGAAATCTTGTGATGCTCGCCTGTTATTGCATGCTGAGCAAATTCGATAATTTTTGTATCCGTTCTTCCAGATTGTTGTGCTTAAATTCGATAATTATTCGCAATCTTTTTTGTTGTTTATCTATGATTTTTTCTTCTGAAAATTCCGAATGTTGACTTATGTCAGTATGATTATTGTTATTGGAATCCGAATTGATTTCGGTGATTGAGCTTATGTTAAAGCTCATTGATATTGTTGATTTTTTTGTATTGACCTGGGTTTCCGTTCTATGGGAGGGCGTAATAAGGCTGGTCTGAATCCTGCAGGAAAAGCAGGCTAGTACCCAAGTGGACTAGTATTTTGGTACATCATGCATGTGTACACCCTGTTAGCTTGCCGGAATGGCATTGCAATCGCCCAGGTTCAACATTGATTTTTGATTTTCTCTACTCTGGAAAGTGTCGTGTCTGTTATAGAAATGATTTCTCTGTTGTACCATGATTGTTGCGGAAATGAATAAGAAAGGATTAACTCAATTGGTTTGGAATACCTCGAGAAAGCTTTGTTAAACTCTGGAAATGATAACTTTGGAAATGATTTTGTTTTCATTGATTGTTTTGGAATCCTTCGTGTTTGTAATTGTCTATTTTGGCATTTTATTTATGATGAATTTTGATCATTTTGGAAATTGTTAAGTTTTGATCGTTCGAAGTGTTTGAAAATCATCGTCGGTTGGATTCTCAAAAATCGTGTTGTAATCTTTTGAAGTCCTTGTGCGACCTTACTGAGCTCTTAAAAGCTCACCCTTCGTTTGACTCCCTTCTGTAGGTGAGGATAAGCTGTAGCAGATTTGGGAATGGGTTAGAGTCTGTGTGAGATTCCGGTGAGCCCGCCACTTCCGTGTAATGAGACCCCTGCGAGGGTCGGTACCGTCACCTTGTTTCATAAGAATTCGAGTTTGTAAAAAACTTAGGTTTTAATAATTTAAGCTTAAGCAGTCTTGTAAGCTTGTATTTGAAGAATTTAAGATGGTGTCGGATTAAGTGTTTTGTAGTATGTGCTGAGAATAGATTTGGCAGGTTTGATGTGATCCGGTAGGTTAACGACCCGGGAGTTCAGGGCGGCGGAGCTCCGAATTTCGGGGGATGTTACAGAATCCCTCTGCTAACCATCACCCCACCACACCGGATTTTATCTCATCTTTGCCAGCAATAGGAGACCGTGTACTAGCACTTTAGATCTCATATTCATTGACCACATCCTAACCGCCATTAGTCGCCACCAACCCTCACCACCGCAGCCCCCCTCCCCCTACCCGCCCGCCCGACCATATCTCCCTTGGCTGCCAGAAAAACTTAAAAAGCCACTGGATCTGGTAAAATCCTTGCTTTAAACCCCCAGATCCTTACAACCTTGTCAAAATGGAAAGCCTTTGTAGTGCATCACGAGAGACTCTAGTGGGCCTATCTTCAGAATAAGGGTTTATTTGAAATTAAGAGGTATGAGATGAAAAAGAGAGAAAGATAATACATAAAATGTGAATAAGAAAGCAGGAGGGAAGAAATAGATTTCATTTCATCAATAAGAATGGATTTGGGATTTATCTGCTCCAATCAAAACCTTAAAGGTTTATGTGAGACTCCAAACAAAGCTCATTTAAAATTTAGCCAATGCACAAATAGGTATAGACCTTGACCTGACCACTCTGCCCTTGATTTTGGGCTCCTAACTGCCATTTCTTAACCCCGACCGACAGAGGGACTCAATGGACGCATTTATGATAGTTTAGGAACAGGTTTGGCTAAGATCATAGTTTAAGGACCATGCAGGCAAAACCCACACAGTTTGCGAACGTTTTTTATGGTTGTCTAAAGAAATTACATAGTCAAAAATTCTAAGAGCCCGTTTGGGATTGATTTTAAAAAGCAGAATTCTGCAATTCGGCTTAAATCTTAATCAATTTTTAAAATCAGATTTAATCTACTTTAAGCAGAATCACTTTACTGTTTGGCAAAAGTAGTTGCAAATTAGCTTAAAGCTATAAAAATATTTGAATAAAAAGTGCTTAAATTAGTTTCACTATGACAAGATGACCATATATGACACTATATAAATAAATTGCTAATATCCATTTAGAAAGATGATGTTAAGATAACTTTCATATGTAAATAACTATACCACACAAATAAATTGTCAAAAAGTTATTTTCGTCCACCTACAAAACTTATTTATTCTTTACTTTAAATTAAGGGTTAATTACACCTATGTCCCTGAGGTTAGGGGGTAATTACAGTCAAGGACACAGTTTCAAAATGTAACATTCCGTGACCAAACACTTTTAAAATGTATCAGACGTGTCCATCCTTCAGGGTTCCGTAAAAATTGTACTTTTTTAATGATGTCAACAATACATATTTTTAAAATGACGATACTACCCCTTTATATACAGAATATTTTTAAAATTTTAAATTAAGATTTTAAGCCTTAATTTAAACATTAGGGTTTCAATCTTTAATTTCTCAATCTGCCAATTAGGGTTTCAAAACCCTAATTTACAAATTAGGGCTTCGAAAACCTAATTTGCAAATTAGAGTTTCAATCTGCTATTTCTCAAAGGTCTCAATCTGCCAATTAGGGTTTCAAACCCCTAATTTGCAAATTAGGGCTTCAAAACTCGAAGATTGCAACGACCTCTTGTCGCCGAAAAGGGACCTGAACTCGATTGGGCGATGGAGCTACCGGTGGTGTGGGGCGATGGAGCTGCTGGCATGGAATGAGGGAGTGGGTTGGTGTGGGGGAGGAGAGATGAGATGAAGGGGAAGAGTGACGTTGCCGGCGATAGGTTTCGATGCTGGCAGGAGATTACATGCGGTGGCTTGGTGTGGGCGGTGACGAGGAAGGGGGAGGTAGACGGGGTACGGTGCCGGGAAAAGGAAGGAAGACGGGGTGACGAGGAAGGGGGAGGCAGACGGGGTGCGGCGCTTGGGAAGGGGAGGCAGGCGGGGTGCGGCGCCGGGGAAGAGGAGGCAGGCAGGGTGCGGTGGGTGACGGGGAAGGGGGATGCAGATGGGGTGGGCAGGGGTTGGGGGGGGGGGTTAAGAGTAAAGTAAAGTCTTTATTTTCTTTTTTTGATGAAGTAATGGCATTAGAAAAAAAATAAGGTTCCAACTTAGGGGCAATACAGTCTTTTCATCAAAATCGTTAGGATTTTTAGGGTTCCGTTTGGTCAACGGACATAAGTGTAATTTGTCCAAACTATTGTCCTTGCTTGTAATTACCCCCTAACCTCAGGGATATATGTGTAATTAGCCCTTAAATTAATAACACCCACAATCTAACATTAGTGCTTATACCACAATAACTTGCACAAATTAATTAAATGGTATGAGATGTCATTTTGTGAGAAATACGAGGATAATATGGTAAATTAGAAGGTCAAACCTGACAATGAAAAAAGTGATTATTTCATAATCCTCACTTTCCAATATTATGGATATAATCAGTTTTGGGCATCTTGAGCTGATTAAATCTCTTAATCTGTTTTGCCAAACACCCACAAACTTGATTTAATCAGGATGACTATCCCAAAATCAATCCCAAACACCCTCTAACTAGGATTCAAGCAACCATAATGTATTCTAGGTGTTAGCCCTAGGGTTTGATAACTTAGGCTTACTTCTTGTTTTGATGATAACTACACATTAATTATGTTCTAATGTGTAGTTTGAGTGAATTCTTAGTAGGTATACACATACACACTCATGAAGACACATTTGAGAAATTAGATAGATGGATTAAAGACAAAGAAGTTTAAAGCTATAGTGGACATGCTATGGAAGCTTCATCAAGTCCAATGTCAAAGAGCAAGAAAGAATGCATAGACAAAGTTATTATCAATTATGATTGATCTTTAGTATTATGTAACTAGTCTTGGTTTGATGCTTGGATTGATAACTATGACCTAAAATGACCTTAGGACACCTTGTGCATTGCATGTGAGTTTATAACCATTCACACAAGCATGGTTCATGAAAATGAGGGAAGTTTGGAGCTTACTCAGAGTTTCTCAAAAATGTTTTTGGTGCTAAACTTTTCATATTTTGATAAAACTTTTCGTTAGCTTTCCAACACAAAAAACAGCACCTCAATCCAATTTTTCTAGAAAACGTTATGCTCAAAATAAGAAAGGGAGTTCTATGAGACAACCGATAGGCAGTAGGGTAATACCGTCGACTGCATTGCAATACAGTCGACTACACTGGTCAAAATTCAATTCCAACGGCTATTTTCAAGCACAAGACTGCAACGGCTAGTTTAGAGGGAACCCAGTCGACTGCATTGGGAATACAGTCGACGACAATGACAGTTCTACTCATATAATGCCTATAACAGTTATATTTCATTTGCTCCCTATATAAATAATTTGGGGCTTCATCATACACTATGGAAATCATATTTGAAGCCTCCATTCATTAGAGAAACATCAAGGCTCATCGATTAAATTTTTCTCTCTTCATCTTTATGATTTTATATCATTAAAGAGAGCATCTTTGTGTGCAATTCTTTGATTGAGAGTGAGCATTCTACAATTCATCAGTTCTCTCATCTCTCTATTGTACTAGAAGCTTTATTTGTACTCATTTTCTACCAAGAGGGTTTCTTTGTACACATTTGATCTTTGTAAAATGATTGTGATCAAGGCTTGTGTTTGTCAAGTCTTGGGTGAGCTTTGTGGATTCAAGGCTTGTGCTTGGTGTGGGGATATCACCAAGTGTTGTAAGGGTTTTGATCTTGACCCGAAAAAATATTGTTGCAAGTGGATTCTAGTGCTCTTGCAAGGAACTTCCTTGAAGAGGTGGACGTAGGCTTGATGGTAGTTCAAGTCGAATTATTTAAATTTCCTTATCAAGTATCTCTAACTTAATCTTTTTACTTATTGCTCTATAATTGCTTGAGATTGTGTAGTTAGCATATCTTCATTGAAGTATTACTTGTTTTGATTGAGATTCATGATTGTGTTTGGTTTAAATTTCCCATTAATTTTTAAAAATCCTATTCACCCCTCTCTAGGGTTGTTTTATTGGTTTCACTAGGGTTCGAAGTACAAATTTCAATACAAAGATCAAACATCGTTTTTACCTTAAAATTATCACAAAAAATCGCCAAAGGTTCTTCCTCAGAACTCCCATGAAGCCTTCTCAAGAGCTTGCTATGTGCCTAAGCCAATCCAATACTATTAAGCGTAGAGTTCCAAAATCCAGAAGGATAATATTCATAAAAGAAAAAACAGAAAATAGGTCTATGGAGTTTCAATGATAATATATCTATGCAAGAGTGCAACTTTATAAAGATATCCACTTTTTAGTAGTCTGATAAAGCATTCATGGGGTTTTAAACGTAAGCTCCTAAATGTCCCTCCCCCTTTTGGCCTTTCCCAATTCATGACCACTCATCGAGAAATTAGGGTTGCTTCACAAGACACAACTCTTCAACAATATTTTGGAATAATATTACCCGTGCTAGAGGCAGTATGACTAATACCATTTGTTGGTGTATAGGCAATGACAATGACATTTCCTTTTGGAATCATAAATGGCTTCTTATGGGCAGTATCAGAGCCCAGATGATTGAACCCATTCCTCGTTACACTGAAACCTTAAAAGTTATGTTTGTCATCAAGCATCGGACCTGGGACAATCACGTTCTCGAATTACTTGTGCCCTCTCACATCTTAAACCAGATCTTGGACATTCTTCTTCCTCTTTACCACAACCCTCCATATGCCATTTTATGGCCTTTTGATAAAGGTGAATGCTCGATAACTTCAGCGTATAAGTCCCTACTCAAAACTGTTCGTACTCATCCTTATGAATGGCAATGGATTTGGAAGCTACCTATTTCACCTCAAATTCAACACTTCATTCAAAAATGTAGTCACAATGGTATCCCAGTCCGTTCCAGGCTCTCGTGGATCCAAAATAAACTCTGTCCCCAGAACTGTGGTAAACTTGAGACGATTGACCATGAGCTTCGACGGTGTCAAACTATTCAAGCTATATGGCAAGAAATCTCACCAAATAGTGCCCATATTAAATATCAAAACCATCCTTTCCGTCTTTGGTAGTAAAACCCTCGCTAGTCTACACACTGTGATTGGACCGCAGAACATTTCTTGGCCCACCTTCTTTGGCTTTCTTATCTTCATAGTTTGGAACCATCGCAACAAACTTGCTATCTTCCAAGAACTGTTCCCTAACAGATTGAAAATTATTCAGGAATCTTTGGCCTTGGCAAATGACTACCTATTTTTTGTCAACCGCAAGAATTTACAAACTTGCCACTCCTTAATCAAGTACATTAAATGGACTCCTCCTCCAGAAGGATGGTTTAAAGTCAACACATATAGAAGTGTCAACAAGTGCTATGGACAAGCAGGTGCGGCAGCCCTCACACGGGACTCCTCAAGCCAATGGATTATAGAATGTTCTAGAAAACTCTACCTCAAAATATAGCCCCACCGTTATATGGTGGGCCATCGGGGATGGGCCGTGTCTAGCTTGGAACAACAATTATCTGAAAATTTTAGTCGAGATCGACGATATGAGTGTGGTCCATTATCTATTACATGACGTTCCCCACACCCCGTTATTTGACATCTTAATTCTTGATTGCAAGGCTCTACTTAGACGTCTTTGGTAGGTATACTTTTCCCACTCTTACAGGGAATCAAACTTTTGTATGGACCAAATGGCAAAGCAGGCAGGTGATCAGCGACGTGTTCCATATGTGGAACCATGCGCCGATATTTTTGTCAAACCTACTGCAACATGATGCTCGTGGGAGAGTCACCCCACGATGTGTGACTTAAACTGCTTGTTAAATAAATAAAATATCTCCTTTTTTTCAAACAAAAAAAAAAAAACTCTGCAACAATATGCAAATTTGACACATATTCTAGTGAGTACGGTACATGAGCAAGTTGCCACAACTGACATTATAACAACAATAGCCCTGATGAGGATCTCTATGAATCTTGAGATGCCAACTTCTCCCAATAAATTAAATGGAAATTGAATCCCATGATGCTTGAGAGAAATTCCGACCACCAAATACTTTCCACTACCAAGTTATTAAAGAGTGGATAGAGAGGAAAATGAAATAGAGAAACTAGTAGAAGGATACTATTTTGAGCTAGTGCATAGGTAGGTTACCTCTACAAGTTTTCAGGCTTGACAATCTCTTCTAACACGTTGATCAACTTAATTATGTTTTAACTCTTAGGGTTCAATCATGATTAGAAAGTGGAGATAATTACAAGTAAATGAGTAACTCAGAATGTCATGAGTATTCAACCAGAATTGGACCTTTTCTTAGTCGGACTTAAAAGGTCTATGCATCCCCATCCTAGCCTAACTTGGCATCTAGCACATTGAATACACACATGTAAAAAGAAAACAAGGGTGGAGGCGCCGTCTCTTAAGCCAAAAGTAAGAGAAGAAATCCCAAGGGTGGCATATCGGTCTGTGCCTGAACGATAGTGTGTATGTTCTCTCTGTCTTGTATCATACACAAAGAAACTTTGGAATAGGAACTGGAGCTCATTGGCAAGCAAAGCTTGTCGGTCAGTGGCAAAGGGAGTGGGGGCCACCAGTGGGCCGGTGCCCACCTTCTTCTTATTGATTTTTTTTTCCATTTTATATGGTATATTTTATCACCAATGAGAAACGTGTCCAACTAAAAAGTTTAGAAATGCTTAAAGGAGATATTTTTTCTAGTCAATTGACACGTTAAAGTATCTCAAAGTTCAAAGATGGTTAAAAAATTAGTCATTTAAATGCGAAAGTTACACAAATAAATGATAAAAACAAAGCCATACATAAAGTCAACGCAAATTTTTTTTCTTTATTCTCTACTGTTTCCAAAGTTTCCTTGTTTTCAAAGCCTGAAACCCACATAATAGACAGAACACATTGTCTCCTCGGTTCTCTCACTGGCCTCACACCCTTAACGTCACAGCCCACTGCCTCCAGCCGCTTGTCCACCTCCAGCAACTGGTGTAGTCGCGTAAACGGTAAATCCAATCACGGTAGGATAGTTGAAGTCGTGGTGTATTACTCAATTCGTTGATTCCTCCGGCATCATCAATTCATTGTGGTGTATTGCTCTGATACAATTTTCTGTGATGCTCTCCTCATCTTTTATTTGCCATAATCTCAGTATCTCACCTAATTTTCTCCAGCCTCATTCCCTTTAGCCTGAAAATCCTGAAGAACCCTAGCTTTTTTCTCCATATATAAAGCCACCATCCTTCCACTGCTTACTGGAATTGCTCCACCGCCTCCACGCAAAGTCGCAAACCTTAATCCTCCACTTTGAAAGTAAGGTAAGATCCAGACTTCCAGTGTTTATTCTTAATATTTTTAATTCCTTAAACTTTAACCCTTTCTTTTTTGTTTCAATCTAGAATTTGACAATTGAGTTTTGAAACTTACATTTTGCAACTAGGAATTGTGACTGCAATCTCAGATTACAATTGCTGCTTATGGGTGGTGAATGTATAGTTTTCAAATTGAGGTTTGTTGGGATTTTTAATTTTTGATTAAGAGTTTGGCAATTTTTGTGATAATTTCTCTCTTATATAATAGGTGCCCACCTTAAGAGGATTTTCTGGGTCTGCTACTGTTGCCGGTGATCAACACATGAAAAACCCTGGAATAAGAACAAAGGCTTATTGGTGAATTGGGCTTTTTGCTGATCAAGAGTTGTAGTGAGCTCCTTCTCAATTTCATAATCAATCCAATTCAATTCAACTAGAACACAAAGGTGCACATAATCATTCTTTTACATGTTTTATGAATTAAATTTGTTAGGAAACCGTAGCGAAAAAGATCCCAGGGTTGCTTTGATATTCTAAAAACTAACATTGGAGATTATTCTCACAAGTCCATGGCGAATGGGCTCCCTAAACATCTTATTCGTGACTCATTTTTTTCTCCTATTTCTTTCATTTAAAATTGCATTTTTCCTTTTTATAGTCCTTATAGGTAATATATGGGCTTCACATTGCTCTTGACTACGTGAAAATCAATTTTTTTTTTATTCGTTCTTATAGGTGAATTTACTAATAGTATCGATCTCCTTTTGGTTGTTCTAACTGAAGGTCAGCATCTCTGCCTCATCCTCCTTGGCAACTAGATGCAACCTCTTTGGCCTTTTAAATACGTTTGGTGACATGTCAGTCACTATTGTCCTTTTTCTCCTTGGTTATAGATGTAAGCTCCTCGGCCTTTTAAGCATTCTGCATCCAAGGTCCTTGGCATCCTTCTGCTTCTGGGCTCATCTAGCCTCTTCAACCTCAAAGTTATAAGCCAGCTTGACATTATGCTTGACATTTCATGACAAGCGCCAGCCTCAAGAGCCGCTTGATGCGCCATATCTTCGGCCTCATTTGTATGGCCTAAGTTTGAGCCTTTTGGTCAACTTAGCCTCCTTATGCTACTTGCACTTAGCACCCTCAACTGCTTCTTGTTGAGCAATAGCAGCTCTCTCCTTAACCTCATGTTGTATCGCCTTTAGTAGCTCTCTCAATCACATATCTCATCAAACCCATAATCGCTTCATTCTACCATCATTCCCCTTCGACCAACAGTTGTCTCATCTACCTTATCTCCTTGACATGATCTTTTGGATGACCATGAGATCTTGACCTTTATAATGCAACTCACTAGAGTGAACCTCGTCCTCATCATCATCATCAATTACTAGAGAATGGTTTTCTAAATTAGCTATTTCCTTCTTTAGAAAGGAAGTCAAAATTGAAGGTTCTTCATTGAATGGTTCTTATCTCCATTCTATCTCTAAAAAGTCAACAATCAAATGATAAAGTCCAACATCTAGGTCTTTACCACCAAATAAGGGTTATGCTCAATTACCTCTTTAAAAGAGGTCGAAGAGACTGAACCTCACCTTTTATGCTATTCAAAGAGAATGAGAAATAAGAAAGAAAAAGCTATTGCAAACTTAATATGAAATGTTACCTCAACGAAAAGAAGTTGCCAACCTTGGTGTTTACTTTAGGTGATACTCTAAGGCAACACTCATCCTTGCACCACCTTTAGAAGGGGCATCCATTAAGAAGGAAACACATAAGGCAAGTCATACGTGGAAAACTGCTACAAGATAAATAGTAAAATGTACTCTTGCTCAAGTTCAAGACACCTTTTGATATTTAAGGAGGAGAAACTGGTTGGAGCTTCTCAACCATGATACTCAAAAAATCCCATATTGATCTTTCCCTAAAAAACACAGAGGGATACATCTTGACAGACAATATACTTCGAGTACCCAGCTCAAAATATGAAGCTGGGAAATCTACGGCCACATCTAAAAGGGCTCTTAAGAACTTTTGGCAAGTATGTGTAGGCTTCCTTGCCACCTTGAAATAAAGCTAAACCGTACTCTCCTAGGAGAATCTTTCTCGCATCATTATTCTAAAACCTTCTCAAACACTTATGCAACAAACATATCAGGAGCCTTCACCCCTGGAACCCTGAAATCAAATCCAACCTTGTCCTCAAGGTTACCACACCGTCAACCAATGAGTCTTGTGTACCCTCCTCATCAAGCAAAAATCTAGTATTATAACCATGTGAAGAAGAACTAAAAGAGAAAAGGAAAACCTAGGCTCAAAATTAAATACCTAAGCCAGAGAACTCTTTGTGGAATAACCAAAGTGATTGTGAGCCTTATGATTTTGCTTGTCTTCTACGTTCATGCCCAACCTCCTGTTGGACTATTGTGTGAACACGTGATTATAATTATGATAAGGTGAGGGTTTGGGGCATAATAAGGACCAAAATTTTCCTTAGATTTGTGGTTAGCCAAACAGTGTCTCACCCAGTTAAATTATTGACCTTAAGGTAATCCTGAGCCCAAGCTCATTGTAAAAGAGTAAATATCAATAAATCCTTGAACAGTAGCCTAACTTGTTTTCTGTTCCCTTTTTTTTTTTATAATGGGAAACACGTATTATCTACAAGCTAAATAAACAACGGACGTCCTCTGGGTTAGGAGCAAATACCCCGAGGAGTAGTAAGGGTATAAACATTTGTTCACCATCCAAAGCCAACAAAGTAAGAGATCATTTGTCCTCTTCAGCATTCATATCCCCTCAAATCTCGATGGCATGGTATATTCTAGCCTTCTTTAAGAGGCATACTGATCTTTATTTTAAATAAGATTACACCAAAGGACACAAGCCTAACTCCTAGCCACGAAACAAACGACAGAGAAAACATAATTGCCCATCTTGATCTTGAGCCGAGAACATCCTTCCAAATAATAAGTAGCACCCTTAAAAGCATCTATTACCAACTCGTCCTCTAATAAGGATAATTGCCCATATTGATCTACGGATTATGCTTAGTGGAGCCCAAAAATAGAGAGGCCACTAAGGGGAAAAATGTTGAAACTGACCTTGGGAGAATGATCTGCCAAAGAATCTCTGACCTAAGTCATGCTTGAACGGACTGGACTAAGGATAAAACTGCCTTAAAAGTGGATTCGAAGCCTAATCAAGTTCTAACGCACTAAAAGACTGTTAATTCTTTATAGGCTTACCCTCTAGCAAAGGTGAGGACCCTCGTTACTTTGGAGGAACACACACAGCAGGGAACACAACCCGAGAAAGAGTCTTCTGCTGCAGGTCTAAGGGGACATCTAAGGTTTCGAGGCTGGAACTAAGATTTGTTGAGGTAGCTCTAATTACCTTAACCTTTGCTGAGAATTCCATTAAACTCCTTAACTGATCATACCCTACATGCCTAAGGAAACCCACCACTCACCAGCCTATGAAGGGAACAAGTTGTGCCTGAACCATAATACTTGTTATATTTGCTCGAGAGAAAAGTATCAGATTCCCATAACGGATCGATCATAAATCTGCAAATCTCAACTTGGAGTCTTCTATCATGCACAACATATCATAACTGGTAGTGAGACAATCTCAATTATGGACCCTTATTAGCTTACCCAATATTGTTCAGACTCGATCTCCTACTATTGTCTTTGAGTTCGGCGCTACACAAAACTTCGGTAGAGGACTTTTTTTGCATACAGTTAGGTTCGGTATGTCCTGTTAGGGAGAAAATTGTAAATTTTGATCACTGCATTTTGGTATTGCCCTTTTTAGGAGGAAATTGTTATTTCATGTAGATGGCAACCACAAGCTTTGGGTGTTACATGATGTACCTCGACAGTGGCGGAGCCAGGTTAGGTTTTTTTTTTTTTAAGGTGGGCACTAAAATCTCAATCTGAAATTGACAATCCCACTATTAGCAATTTTCAAATTCTATCAATTACTAATTGTAAATTGTAAGTTCCAAAGCTCAATTGTCAAATCCTAAATTGATACAAAAAAAGGAAGGGTTCCAAGAAGTAGAAAATTTAAGAATCAATCACTGGATTTTTCCCTACTTTTTATAAACTGCGGCGACCATTAGTGTCGTCGTCGAGAAATTGACCTGGCGACTGCCGCCCGTGAGAGCTAATGCCGATAGCCTGTGAATCGGCTCTGCAACCTGCCTGAGCACTTGAGGCCGTGGAATTTGGGCTTGGAGTGCCGTGACTCGTGAGCTCATGACCTATCGGAGCTGGACCGGCAAGTGGAGGCAGTGGCGCTGGCCGTTGAGGGGGTGCCGTCGTGAGGTAAGGCCGTTGGGCAGTGAGAGAACTGAGGAGCCTGAGGAGGAGGTGGTGTTCTCTTGTCCGCATACGTGCCTTTAAGGCTTTGAAAGTATTAAGACTTTGGAAACTATAGAGAGTGAGAACAAAAATAATTTTTTTGTATTGACTTTATGCGTAAACTAAGTCTTTTATTTGTGTAAGTTTAGTATTTTAAATGACTAAAAAGATATATTTTTAACTATCCTTGAAATTTTTAGATACATTAACATGTAAAATGACCACAAATACATTTCCTTTAAGTATGTTTCAAAATTTTAGGTGGACACTTTTACCATTGGAGATTAAATATACTATATAAAGGACAAAAATTCTGGAGAAGCAGGTGGGCACCGGCTCACCGGTGCCCCCCACTCCCTCCGCCACTGTACCTCGATATATAAACATGATCGTAGGCACCTTTCTTCATTATTTCTTGCTCTCTTTTGATTCAATATAGTGGCTTGTTATTTTTGCTGACAATGCGTTATCCGGTGAAGCACATATATATATTTTTTCATCCTACTTATGCTATCCTAATTTGTTATTTCTACCATCCTCGTCTGTACTGGAATAAAAATAGTTCTGTGAAAAATGTCAAAATGTGAGTACCATGCTGAATCTAAGAGATGAAAAACTCCTCTTGGCTGTTATTAGCGAGTTCGTCCAACAAGAATCAAATATGACTATTGTAAAATGTATGCACACTTCAAAATGAATAATATGGAAAGGGTATTTTACACATAAGACTCTAAGCATGAAACTTGATTTCAGATGTTTTCGCTATGCAACCAAACACGTTTACGATATTCTCCAAGTGCCCATAATGGAAAAATGTTCCTATATTCTGCATAATGTAGCTTACAATTCTTCATGTAAGCTCCGGTAATTTCCTATCACCAAAAAACTTTTATTCAGTCAACAATGCTTAAGAACGATAAGGAACATACAATCTTGAGGGGACACAAAGGAAGGGAACAAGCTGGAGAGGAAGGGAAAGAAGAGAGAAATTAAAGAGATAGCTGCACCTGCTGAGGAAAATCTCCATTATCCATTTGGGCATTGATCAACAACCTTGCTGCTTTATGTAATGGGGTTGGATCTCTCTCGACCTAGTCAAAGCAAAAAATTAATAGAAACCAAAACCATACTATAAATCAAGAAACAGAAGAAAATAAGACGAATTTCTAGCATAATGAATTGGTATTTACCTGTCCAGTATGCATGAGACCAAGCATAGCCCATGAAGTTTGTACTAAATTTGTACGGTTCCCTTCCAATGGTATGTATTTCTGTTCAGCACAAACACGAAATAAATTCCTAAATTGACGTGAGACTTTATGCTTTTTACTTTTGGCGTACCAAAAATTCCCAACATCAAGAAAATTAGTTGTAAACTCGAAATCAATCATCAAGGAAAAAATTTTGTTTGCCGCTACGCAAAGAAGACGGAGTCAACAGGCGTGAAAACGAACAAATTGCTCAATCAGATACTCCTCGAATGATTACGTAGTGATACTAAATTTCTTAGATCGACTAAAGCCCAAGGTGAAGGTAGCGGTTCGCACCCTGCTGCAAGACGTGACAGCATTAGGCTCAGCAACGCCATGGTGTTCATACAATATTTTCTCACATCTCCTAATACATTATGTTTTTGTTTAGCTTAAACTTTATCATCTTCTCATCACCGGTGTTTTAGAATCTAGTAACTACATGTTTCTCTTGTGGTGCATGCTTTTTCAGAGTTTCAAAAATATTGGTTCCAAAATTAAAGATCAGTAAAGGAGACAAATGCATGACATGCTGTAGAGAAAATGCATGGCAAGCTCAAGGATGTGGGAAAATTCAAGTCTGATAAGAATACATGATTACCTCCCCTGGGCACGATTCACCGCTCTCACCCCAACCACCCTCGTCATTCTGTGTTGAAAGGTAAAAATGAACTGCTTTACGCACTGATCGGCTATTGCTATACGTCTTTCCAGCAGCAGCTAACGCTCTCAGCACGAATGATGTGCCATAGAGGAAGCAAATTCCCCAGTAGCCATACCTGAACAGATTATTGTATCAAGCCAGGTCTTCCATATACCAAAGATTACCATTTTACAAAGTAAGTCCCAAAACAAGTGCCCCCTGTTGGATAACTATTTATTTCCTCTCACAAGTGTACGAACTTTCCTCTCATATATTGCATACTGAGTCGAGGAATTGGAAAAGACACTAAACTAATAACCATGGTAGAGTTAACTGAGTCGAAAAATTGGGAATGGAAACATAGAGCCTTTTCTTTACTAACCATGATTGGAAAACATGACTCGAAGTTGTCTTCTTAAGTAAGTTCTTACAAAAATACAGATAAAGTTCATTTTCCTGCAACACCTTCCTCCCCCCCAACCCCATAAACGAAAACAGTCTCCAAAGACACCTCTTTTCAAGGTGGGTTTGTGTCTCTAAGGACACACTGACAAACTTATATGCATCATTAATAAACCAAAGTAATGACCCAAAGTATCATATTATGAATCACCACACTAAAGTGTAGCACTGAAAGTTTAATCTAGTTAATTTTCCAACACCAACTCACCATGAACCATCAGGCCACTGTCTTCCTTCAAGAAAACTCAAGGCTTTTGCAATGGAAACTTCAATATCGTTTTGTCGATGCCCTGGATGCAAATGTTTAAATGCAACCAGAGCTTCGATCACAGATGCTGTGCACTCAACATGCCTGTATTTCATACGAACCAGCATGTTTAGAATCTTTGTGATGATTATGAGATCATAAAGATGGATATTTTCTTACTCTTTCTCAAGAACAAGATCAGCAAATAGTTCCGAAGGGTTTAACACCTGAAAGAATGAAGTCAAAAAAGCTACGTCCATTTTGAGTTCACAAGTTACTAAAGTATCAAAGGCTGGGTATATGCCATTAGCTGCTACATCAGGAGAATAGAGTCACCTCTAGATAACGTTGCGAAATTGCTGGCTCCCAAACCGCAAAACCACCACTTTCAGGGCTCTATGACATAAAAGCAGGAAAAGACTTGAGAAATTGCTCAGTTGACGTAATTGACATACCTTGAATGCCATGCATTTGACAAAAAAGACGATAAGTAGTCATAAGATCCATATGCATTACTTGTAAGTAGAGAAGGACATTCACGGCCTCTTGGAGTTGCTTAACATCAACTTCTTCTCCAACAGTTTCTGATGGCATTTGTGAGAGCAACAGTAGGCACTGAGAAAGAAAATGACACTAAGTCACAGTAACACTAGAACTTTAGAACCATGAGATCCATAACAAGCATCAAATTAGACCCAGACCTAGTTTCTAAGAATAAGAACTGAAGTACTTTAGTCCCCACTTTCGTCTGGAATAACTTAGGCCTTGATCTCGAACTACCCGCACCCAACAGGTTTCTTTTCTCATAAAATTTGTTCCACTGTTGTTGACCTTTACAAAGCCGCGATAAAAATGTAATACCCCAGTATTTTTTTATGCTATGTTATTACTTTAAAATAATTAAATAAACTAAATACGCAAGTTTGTGATCTTTTTGCAATATTATGAAAGTTTTGGTGCCTTTTGAATAAGAGGCTAAAGTTTGAGGGGCTTTGTGTAATTAGCCAACTAGGGTTTCATTTAAATAACATATTTTTCTCCGGCCTCCTCTTCCTTCTTTGGTAGCCGGCCCTCCCACTCTCTTCTCAATTTTCGGCATTTAAACTTCTTGTTCCTTTGGAGAATTTTGGCGTAATCAAGTAGCGTAGCTTGGGGCATCGAGAATTCGCGAATTTGCTTGTATAAGGTAAGGGATTGTAACGCTCCTTGCTGTGGCTTGGGTTTCATTCTTTAAATCTGAAAAATCATCGGACTCGATCAATTTTGTTTTGTAAGGGATTTTCGTATTTCTTGCTATGCTAAGGGTTTGTACGTTTTTTTTGTTATGGCGTCTTCTTTCTTAAATCTGAACCATCTTTGAATCCAATTCTATTTGGTACGCTATTTTCTATACATTTGATTTCTCATGCCTTTTGCTGGCTATTTTCTGTTGTTGCCGGAGCACTGTAGTGCTGAGCTATTTGAGCTCACCCTTTCGCTTTGCCTTGCCCCTTGCCACAGGTTAAAGAAAGTGACTAAGGATCTTTGTAACAACGTTGGAGTTTGAGACTTTTGTTTTAGTTGGTTCAACTTGTAGCTTTAGTTTGAGATCTTTACCCGGATGTGGGTAATTTGATAGAATTGACTCAGTGTAATTTGTTTTAGCCGCTGCGTTTTGTAAGGGATTATTGAGATAATGGATTGTACCAGACTTTTGTTTTATGGAGATATCTTATTTTAAAGGATTTAGTTGCTCTGTTTATACCTGTGTCACCAGAATTATAACGGTATAACGGAAATTTGATTTCAGTCACGGCTTCCGTTTTGGGGGCGTGACAAAGTTGGTATCAGAGCTTAGGTATGTGATTCTGTAGACTCGTAAGCCTGAGATAATGTGTGATTGAGATTAGACTTTGAGAATGTGGATTAGGTTTTGATAAGGGTGAGATTTGGGCCAAGTATGCAATAGTAGACTACATGCTACTTACCTTTGGAGTTCAAAAATTTTATGCGTTAACCAAAGAGAATGATTGAAAGAAGCACAAGACTTAAAACTTTTGGTATTTTTGTATAGCTCTATAAATTAGTAGCTGTTTTCGGTGAATGTTGTTATTGCGATAGATGTGGTGACTTAGAGACTTAAACATTGGTGGATGTGTGTGCAGAATTCGATTTTTGGGTTGTTTTAAGGCGACACATTTAGCTTTGATGGATTTTGTAATAGTTTGAACTCGTTTGATTGAGATATCAGAGTGCGCAGCGAAAGCATAGTGGTTATAATTTCCAGTCTTTGGTCGGACGTGTAGTGCTCGTAGAAATTGATTATCAATATTGGCCAAGTCAAAGTAGTATGTTTTAAAGGTTATCCGATGATATTGGTTTTTGGATCAGACTAGTGAAAATTGATGGGAATCGTATTTTTCTTTAGGTATTCTCGTGGTGTTGATTATTGAATGTCATAGACATTGTTGGGTTGCTATTTTCTTTAGGCCTTAGATATTGAGTTTGTAGTTTTAGTAGTTAATGGAATATGTACTAGAACATTGAGTTTGATCCTGTCTTGAGTAATCATGTGTTTTAAGTACTAAGACGTTGTGGGCTTGGCGATTCTAGAAATTTATGTCGGCTATTTGACTACCTACTATTATATTGGTAAGACTAATGGGCTGGTTGATGCATTAACCATTAAGCAGGAAGCGTGGTGATAGCTTAGCAACCTTTAGTTACTAGTTAGTCTCAGTTGTCAGCGAAATATCATTAAGAGAGTACTGAAATGGCTCTATTTGTGACTTTGTACAGGCATAGATTTTGATCACCAATGGGGCTACAGGGGTGAGAAGAAAGAAATCTCACGGTTTGGATTTGTATAGGTCCCATGTGATTGATGTGAAGATTGGTTACTACTTTTGGTATACCTTATGTTAAGGTGTTAATGTTAGGCATTTTGGCTATGGTTTGATATATTATCATAGTGGCGCAACGGGAGCGTGTTGGTATTGTATTGGTTTCGGGCGATTGAATGTTGATTGGAGTAACTTAATTCAGCGTGTTTCATTTGTTAGCCAAGTACAAATACTTTGAGGAGCTATCTTATTACTTTTTTTTGGATTTTGAGGAGTGTGTCATGCTCGGTGATAAGATATAGCATTGTGCAAATCATTAAGGTGCATCTAATTCCGAGGACGGAATTCTTTTAAGGTGGAGAGAATGTAATACCCCAGTATTTTTTGATGGTATGTTATTACTTTAAAATAATTAAATAACTAAATAAGCAAGTTTGTGATCTTTTTTTTTTTTTTTGAAAGTTTTGGTGCCTTTTGAATAAGCGGCTTAAGTTTGAGGGGCTTTGTGTAATTAGCCAACTAGGGTTTCATTTAATTATCTTATTTTTCTCCAGCCTCCTCTTCCTTCTTTGGTAGCCGGCCCTCCCACTCTCTTCTCAATTTTCGGCATTTAAACTTCTTGTTCCTTTGGAGAATTTTGGCGTAATCAAGTAGCGTAGCTTGGGGCATCGAGAATTCGCGAATTTGCTTGTATAAGGTAAGGGATTTTAACGCTCCTTGCTGTGGCTTGGGTTTCATTCTTTAAATCTGAAAAATCATCGGACTCGATCAATTTTGTTGTGTAAGGGATTTTCGAATTTCTTGCTATGCTAAGGGTTTGTACGTTTTTTTTTGTTATGGCATCTTCTTTCTTAAATCTGAACTATCTTTGAATCCAATTCTATTTGGTACGCTATTTTCTATACATTTGATTTCTCATGCCTTTTGCTGGCTATTTTCTGTTGTTGCCGGAGCACTGTAGTGCTGAGCTATTTGAGCTCACCCTTTCGCTTTGCCTTGCCCCTTGCCACAGGTTAAAGAAAGTGACTAAGGATCTTTGTAACAACGTTGGAGTTTGAGACTTTTGTTTTAGTTGGTTCAACTTGTAGCTTTAGTTTGAGATCTTTACCCGGATGTGGGTAATTTGATAGAATTGACTCAGTGTAATTTGTTTTAGCCGCTGCGTTTTGTAAGGGATTATTGAGATAATGGATTGTACCAGACTTTTGTTTTATGGAGATATCTTATTTTAAAGGATTTAGTTGCTCTGTTTATACCCGTGTCACCAGAATTATAACGGTATATCGGAAATTTGATTTCAGTCACGGCTTCCGTTTTGGGGGCGTGACACAATAGACTTCGGGCGTGACAAAATTTGAAACTTTAGAGTTTTTGGAAGGTTATAAGCGGCAGCAAACCCACTTTGTATGTAATCTATTTACCTTAACTGCTTCAGCTGTGCAGTCTGAAACAACCCAACCGTGATCTTGATCAGAGAATGTCCATGCTCCTTTGGTAAGGTGTCGATACATTCTCTTGAAATCTCCAGCGGGATTTTCTTTAATCTACAGATTTGGGGATACAAACTGAAATTAATCGAACGAAATTACTTGAAAATCAAATAATATCTCTTGGAGTATTAGGAAACCACCTGTGACTCTTTTATGAAGAAGTGAGCCTTTTTAAGACAATCTCCATATTCCTCAACCATATTGCTTGCTATAATTGCTTGAGTGGCAAGGGTACAATCCCATAATTGACTACCAACACTCTGCAAATTTCGCATATTTCAGCATTGGGTCTTCCATCATGCACCATGCTAAAAATACTAATTGCATTAATATGTAGGATTAAACTTTTGCGGTCTTTAAGTTTAGTAACATTCGTCACCTATATGACTGAGGCCACAAGATCCAGACTTTTACTAAGAAAAACTAGCTAACTTGGACTTTGCTTGAGCTGTATCTTCATTTTATTCAGTTTTTCACGTTTGGTTGCCGTTTTCAAAAAATTCTGTTCACAAAAACACCAAATTTAGACAACATATACCAACTACTTATAAGTATATTATTGGTATTCATCCCACTCTTCTTCAGTTACAAATAAGTTTAAAATGGCAGTCAAATAACGTAGAAGAGTTCTCTTATTTTTTGCTGTTGCAGTTAATTATATATTTAAAAAAAAAAAACCTTCATTCCGAAAATGGTATACAAACAAGTTAGTACGTGCTTTTCAGTTTTCTGACAAGGCAACTTTTTCATGTTTTCAAAACCATGAGAAAGGAAACAAAGGAGATGGATGGTAACCAAATTGTACTTTAAGCTCTTCTTTGGTACTTTTGACTCTGTTGTGAAGAATGGTGATTGGCGCGACAATGAAAGAGCTTTTCATAACACAAACCTGAACTTTCATACCATCCTCAGCGAGCCATAAGTAATCTGGAAGTCTTGCGAGGTGACGCTTAAACTCATCACCATTGGGATTCTCTGCCCACCAGCACAACAATTGCAACCCCTGCATAAGTTGAAGCACAAGAAATGTTCCAAATTAACCTGCTAAAACGTATACTTTCGAGTTCATTAATCAAGAACTTCTCTTCGTACACCTTTCTCACGTACCTTTTCTCCGCATCCTGATGTGATGTATCTACTGGCCTCCGATTCATAGCGCATATGTTCGACAACTTTGAGTAGAGCTTTTTCTCTCATGGGAGTGAAGGGCCAGCGGGTAATTATTGGCTCACCAATGTAGTGAAGAGTATTCCACAGTAGGTCTTGTACAAAGGTATGGGGGTAGTAGAGATCCTCCTGCATTAACATTTCATCACAAAGGATTCATTCTGGGATTAACGTAGTGATGGCCGTTTAGTTATTATTTGAAACTGAAGACCACCTTTTTCCTTGGATGCTCTTATACCAAAGAAGTCTGGAACAAGGTATTGAAGAAACAGTTGAATATTGCCTTGCTTTCATGGAACCAGTCCTTTCAGTATGCAATTTATCAGTTTAGAGGTAAAAGTTTCAAATCACGGCTTTGCAAATTGACTTTAACAGTTACTGTCTATGGTATTTGGAAGTAGAGGAATGCTAGAATTTTTGGTCAAGAGCAGATTAATGTCTATGGATGCTTGCACTTTATTCAGCAATGGGTTCGGTTCCGTGCGGCACGTTGGAAACCAGTTCCCTCCAATCCAATAAATAGGCAATTGGTGTCAGCATGGAATCTCCCCACTAAGATGTTGCAGAATTAGGTTTCCTTTTTCTGATTTGGAATGTTTGTGTAGAATGATGAAGATTGTAAAGGTTTATAACCATTGGTCTTGACCTTAATTGAATAAAGGAACTTTCTTTAAAGAAACAAAGAAAGAATTAGCACTTGAAACCCATATTGCCTCTCCGGATGCAACTTCCCAAAATGTTTCGATGTAGAGTAAAAAAAAAAGGAGGAAAAAGCTCTCTTTTTTTCACTTAAATTTTTGTTTTTTTGAGACCTCCACCATAACGCACCCACCGCCCACCGCCACCCAGCAGCCATCGACAGCCACCTCCGGCCGCCGGCAACCACCTCCGACAGCCGGCAACCACCACCGGGCGGCAGCTACCTTCGGCCACCACCGCCGGCAACCAGTGTCGGTGACTGTCGCGACAACCGCCGACCACCGCTACGCCCCACCACTGCCACCGCCACCGCAAACCACCACAAAAAAAAAAGGGTTACCAAACACCAAAAAAAAAAAGGGTTATCAAATATCCACTTGTTTTTGTATCTATTTTGGGCTCAAAGAAGGATGACCTATTTTGGGCTCAAAAGATGAAGCCTAGATGGATTAGGGAGGGAGATCATAACACCGAGCATTGTCACACTAGTACAGAGATTCATAGAATAGAATTGATGCTTTTTTCAACACCTCTTTAATGTTTGGAAAAGGGATGATCGAATAACTATGGAAATGTTTTGAGAATTACTTCTTCGACTTATTCAAGGTGTCCCATTCTCCCGACCACATATTTTTAGGAGACACGATACACATCAATGCAACATCTCCCTCTCCCTCTCTCTCCATCTCTCTCTCTCTCTCCCTCCCTCCTTCCTCTGAGGAGATTGACTTTCTGGCACTTACGTACACTCGATAAGAAGTCGAATATGCCCTTTTTGACTTAGCTTTGCTAAAAGTCCCTAAGCTTGATAGTATTCCTCCAACACCTCAAAAATGTTGGTCACTAATGAAGGAAGATATCATTAAAGGATTCGTTCTTTGAATCTTAGATTTGGTCATAAGCTTTCCAAAGCAAATTTCTCATACGATGTTTTATTCCTAAAGGAAAGAATCCTCAATGCCCTTCAGATTTTCGGCCTATTTATCTGTGCAATACAATATCCAAAGTAATATGTAAGGTGCTGGCCAATATACCAAGTGCGTCATTCCCTCAATGATCTCCCCGTCTCAAAATACATTTGTGAAAGGGAGAGCAATAGCCGACAATATTTGCTTTAAATATGAGCTTACCAACATAATTTGGACAATATATATATAGACACACACACACACACACAAGGCACTATCGTGCTCAAGATTGGTATAAGTAAAGCTTTCGACATATTGACATGTGACTCCTTTTCAAACTCAAAATTCCTTCCTTTTGGGTTTGGCTCATTTTACAATGCATCTCCAAGGTCTCATGTGCTATGTTGACTGATGGCTCCCTACATAGAATAATTCATCTAGCTTGCGAATCAAATAGGGTGACCTGTTATCACCTTTTCAATTTGTTCTTTGTTCAGATTTTTTTATCGGCGGTGCTCCCAAAGTAGAATAGCTTAAAGGAATATTTGGAACCAAAATAAGGGTTTTGCAATACAAGAAAAGTGTATTTTGCGACGGACAAAATTCCGTCGCTAAAAGTCTCTTTCAGAGACACAATTTACCGTTCGTAAAATTCTGTCGATAAAGGTTTTTATGGACAGGGGCAACCGTCGGTAAAAATCTTTACCGACAGAATTTTACTAACGGCGTTTTAGCGACGAAATAAAAGTTATTTAAAAAAATTCCATTTTTGGCCACCTTTTTTAAATATTTTAGAATTTTTTTAGCGATGGAAGTAGTTCGTCGCTAAAAATTCCGCCACTTAAAACTCTTTTAGCGAGGGAGTATTCCTTCGGTAAAAGTCCTGCTATAAAAAACTCATTTTCCCTTCTTTCTTTCCCCATTTTCTCTCTCTCTCTCTCACTCACCGACGTTTCCCCCCCCCCCCCCCGTCACGGTGACCCCATCTACGGTGACCCCCCCTTCGGCAACATCTCCCCCCCCCCTCCACATCTCCCAAGGCTCTCCACTGCCGCACCACCTCCTATATGTCCATTTTACACTAATTTTGTTTAATGCATGTACGTTTGAATTTAATATAATGTTGTTAATTTTGAGTTTGAGTTTGAGTTTGAAATTAATTTTGCCCTAATTGTGGTTAATTGAAGTTAATTGGTTGTAATGTACAGTGTAATTTTACACTAATTGTACATTGTTACATGTTATAACTTTAATTAACACCAATGAAACTCGAATTAACCCTAGTTAAACCTTAATTAAACCATAATTAACAATAATCGACCCCAGTTAAACCTAATTAGGATAATTAATCCTAATCGGCTTAAATTAGGCTCAATTAGCCCTTAATAGCATGAATTAGCCAAAACTAAGTCCTGAATAAATCGAATTAACTGTAATTAAGCCTAAATAGCTCAAATAAGCCTTAAATAGCCCTAATTAATCTTAATTAACACATTAACCCTAATTAACTCTTAATTAATAGTAATTAATCAACTCTAATTAATCCTATTTAGCTCGAATTAGCCCTTATTAGCTCTAATCGGTCCTAATTAGCCTTAATCAGTCCTAACTTAAACTGATTAACCCTAATTAATTCTTAATTAAACTCTAGTTTACACTAATTAATCCTAGTTAAACCCAACTAACTCCAATTAACCATAACTAGCCGTAACTAAGACTGATTAACCCTAATTAATTAACATTGATTAATTCTAATTTGCTGTTCATTTAAACTCAAATTAGCCCTATTAGCCCTAGTCACCCCTAATTAACCTAGTTAAACCCTAATTACCCTGAGAAATCGTAGACAAAGCCTAATTAAACTATTCAAACCCTAATTATTCTAATTAAATCCTAATTAGTCCTAATTAGCCCTGATAAACCCTAACTATACCTTAATGAGCTCTAAATATACCTGATTAACCCTAAAGAACTATATTACCCCTAATAACCCTAATTAAACCCTAATACATTTTTAATTAACCCTAGTTATCGTAAATACAACCTAACCCTAACTATATGCGTAAACCCCGGACTCGATGACAGGTGGGGCAGTATCAACCCCCCTCCCGCATTTCGCCATTAGGAATATTTGTTATTATTTTGTGAAGTCCATTAAACTGTGAAACACTCAAATTTCCCTTCTACGGTAAATTACGTCATGTTTGCCGACGACACTATTCTTTTGTTGTAGTTGTATCATTTAAACTGTGAAACACTCTAATTTCTTCTCAATCTATACTGCAACATATCAGAACAAGTCATCAATCTCAAAAAATCATCACTGGTTTGCAGCCTGAACACTAATCATCAAATGATGATTTGTGTGGCTTCATGCTTTAACATACATGTATCAACTTCTTTTGGCAATATCTCGGAACCTCCCTACACATTGTCACAAACTGAAAAGGTTTCTTCCAAGTGTTAATTAACAAAATTTCAAAATAGATGATTGGGATGGAAAAGTCAACTTCTCAATAAAGCTGGTAGAGCCATTCTAGTTTCTTCAGTTCTCTCAGGGTTCCTTGTGCCAAATAAATATAATATTTTCTTTTTCTTGTTTATGCCTATGATAAACTAAATATGATTTTCACTAGATGTTTTTGGTATTGTGACCCTCCAAAAAGGGGTTTACACTTTGTGGACCAAAACCCAAATAAAGATTAGGTTTCAATGTTAAATTGTTTAAATTGGTGCTTCTAGCAAAAGCGAGGTAGAAGATTTTAAACTTCCTCGAGAGTCTAATTGCAAGAGTCTTCATGCCAAGTACCACAAATTGCGTCCCCTTTTACACTCTTTCTCAACAAGCATGTCCTCATGGTCGTGCAGGGAATCAGGGCCATACATGCACTTTACTACAAGGACTTAGGTTGAAAATTGGTGATGGGAAGTCAGACATTTAGAATGACTATTGGATAACAGTAGTGCCCCCCCCCCCCCCCCAACACCCCACAAATCCACCCCCATCCTTAATCTATTCCTACGTAATTTAGGACAAGTTTGTAACTAAGGTTTTAACTCTAATTCAAAAGGTCTTTGAGATGTTGAAGCTCTTCACTCACTCTTTCCAAGCCAAACAATCAATATGGTCAAAGAAGTACATATCTTTATAATAGTTTTCGAAGACAGTCGTGTGGACTCTAGAAGACAAGGATGTTTCTCTGTTTCATCAGCCTATATTAATCTACTCTATGCCGAAAAAATCAAGCAAAATCCAAAATATTGGACCAGTCCTTTTAACATCCAATCACAACTCAGGAAATTGGCGTGGAAACCTTATCTTACTGCTCAAAATTACTTTTGTTCTCTTCCAATTGATTATTGAGAGAGTCCTTATTTGAATCTTCCCTTCAAGAATTGGGATCCAAAGCACGACTCTTTGTCTTGTCTGTTGTGATGTGGGATAGTCTATGATTGGCCTTTTAAGACCTTTCTTATGAACTCATAAGTACCTATTGGCTAGCCATGTGGTGGAACTATGGACTGAGTTGTTAAATCTATAATAACTCAGATTAATCTTTAGCTCACTTATTCTTGCAATGCCTAAGAGTAATACAATTTAAACCTCTCTCGATACGAGCATTCCACATAATCTCAACTACCAAATCTTTTGAAGAACGGCTCATTGCCTGGATTTCTATTCCAAACTCTTCTAGCCTGACCCAAACTCATAACATAACTCTCCTCTCCTTGGGCTCATAGGGAAAAAGAGAAACGACATTGTTTTTAATAACTACCCTTGGAACTCGACAAGTATCATCTCTGACAACCTTTAGTTAATTATTTCATATTGTACAACTTCCCATTTAAAAAGATAAAGATAAAAAACCTATTGATCTCAAGATTCAGACCAACTTTAAATATGTTAAATTCACACTACTTCTCCTTTAAACCACTTATGCTCAGAAGAAGAGCTCATCATAGTATTCATGGGTTGTTGCTTCGACAAGGAAAAAAAATCAGTTTTGATCATACTTTTCTGTATATAACTTTGGTGACCATTGGATTAATAAGCTTGAATGGTTTTTTTTGCTGCAAACTCCACCATGTGGCTTCCCGAAAAGGATCTGTTTATTGACATTCTTTGAATTTCTAGTTTAGGCTTTACACACTCTTATACCTATAGTCATGATGCTTATCTTTCATCTCAAATGCTGTGACTTAGCACACCGGATACAAAAACGTTGTATTAAGATATGCTATTTATTTTTCTCTCAAACATGGACTACTGTAAGAAGGGCCGAACGAAATAAGCTAAGGGCATTGCAGGGATACTGAACACGTCAGAATCAAGTTGGAGGGACTACCACGAGGAGCTGGAGGCATTTATCTTGGTCTTTTGTTTTTGTGTGTTTGTGTTCCTTTAATATGAATAGCTAAATTTACTTGTCTAAAGCTCCCTTCCGATATGTGTGTAACTTACTTCCTTGTCTTTCGATTTTCTTGAATAGTAGCCTAGTTTACTTGTGTAACCACTTGATGATATAAGTTTTCCTCATTAACTAAAAAAAATAAAAGGCAACACATCAAAAATAAAAAATTTAATCTCTTTAGCTTGAGCTTTTGACCCTATCAATTACCTATTTGGATTGTATTTTTATCATTAGGACTCGAGGGTACAAAAAAACCTATTAGTAGACCCTCAAAATTTGAAATTATTAGCCAGTGATAAGCCTTATTTCTGCATAAGTAAAACTCTGCCAAGCACTATACTATCCCATAAGTATTGAGTTAACTATTAGCACTTAAAAAAATACTTTAGAATTAGAAAGCTGACTCTCGTAGATGTAAGAAAACAAAACGTATTTATAAGAATTAGAGCTTGTTACTTTAGAAACCCCACTAAGATGTAATTTTGCCTACATAACTTCTGAGGAGATGAATAGAACACTCTTACGTCCTTTTCCAGGTTCAGAAGTTTAAAATGCTTTATTCTCTATGTTTCCTACTAAATCACCCGACCTTAATCTTCCAAAAATTTGGGATATTGTAGGGGATGATGTGTTAACTGTAATCTTGAATTTTATAAACTCGAGTTAGTTTCCCCACAAAATAAATTACACACAGATTATTCTGATTCCCAAGGGTCAAAACCCTGAAAATGTTTCGCAATTCTGTCCAATTAGTTTGTGTAATGTTTTTTTACAAAATAGCATCCAAGACCCTTGCAAACCGTTTCAAGATTTCCCTACTAGCATGTATTTCCGATTGTCAAAGCGCTTTTGTCCCTAGTAGGCTCATAACAGATAATGTTCTTGTGGCTTATGAGTTAATTCATTTTGTGAAACACAAGAATGGCAATATCAGAGCCGCAACATTAAAACTCGATATGAGCAAGGCATATGATAAGGTGGAGCGGGTGTTTTTGGACAAAATGCTTGAAAATTTAGGTTACGATAAAGCATGGATTGCTTTAGTAATGAAATGTGTTTCTTATGTATCTTTTTCCATTCTTTTTAATCAAGAACAATTGGGTTTTTTCCATCCACAAAGAGACCTTCGTCAAATGGACCATATTTCGCCTTACTTGTTCTTGATATGTGCAGAAGCTTTTTCAGCTCTAATTAGAAATGCAGAAGCACGTAACATCTTCCATGGTGTAGCAATTAGCAACAAAATCCCCCGGATCTCACACCTCTTCTTTGCGGATTATAGCAACAAGAGAGGAAGCCTCAGAGATTATGCGAATCCTAAAAATCTATGAAGCGGCTTCCAGGCAATAGATTAACCTTCAAAAGTCAAGATTGGTGTTTAGTAGAAACACTGGTGCACAGGTCAAGCTCAATCTGGGGGAACTCATGGGTATTGAAATTGCCGAAAAACATGACAAGTACCTGGGATTGCCATCAGTGGTGGGATAGTCTAAGAGAGAAGTCTTCGATTCTCTAAGAGAATAAGTCTAGAATAAGGTGCAAAGGTGGTTAGAAAAATTCATATCGAAAGCCGGAAAAGAAGTACTCATCAAAGCGGTTGTGCAAGCAATACCAACATACACTATGGGATGCTTTAAGCTTCCAGATTACTTATGCAAGGATTTTGAAATTTGATGAGTAATTTTTGGTGGGGTATGAAAGGGGGAAAAAAGAAAATGCATTGGATGAGCTGGGACAAAATGTGTTTAAGAAGGATCAAGGAGGTATGGGCTTCGGATGCTTACGGGGTTTTAATATGGCTATGTTGGCAAAGCAGGGGTGGAGGCTAATCAATAATAAGAACTCACTCCTCTTTAGCGTTTTAAGTGCAAATTATTTCCCGGATGGTGATTTTCTAAAACCCCAACTTGACAATAGGCCTTCATTCACTTAAAGAAGCATTTTCTCAACAAAATATGTACTTGAAGTAGGTATTAGATGGAGAGTCAGAAACGGAACACAAATTCAGATCTGGAATGAGAAATGGCTCATTCGTCTCTATACTTTTATGATCCAAACCCCTATGAATACGTTGCCTAATGACACAAAAGTGGCAGCTCTCATAATTCACCAAAGCAAGCGATGGAAAACAGGTCTTACAGATAGAATTTTCGGGGCACAAGAAGCTCAGTTGATCAAGAATATCCCCATTGGCTCCTACTCAAATAAGGATAAGCAAATATGGCATTTTGGAAGAATGGTTACTGTTAGGATCAAGCGCTTACCACTGCACCAAAAGCAATTGCTTTTGGTGCAGTAGTAAGCGCTTGATCCTATAAATTGGTATCAGAGCAGGTCATGGGTTCGAGTCCCCCAGGGTGTATCTGGGGAAGGGATTGTTGGCAGATCGGAGGTTGGCCTCGTCCATCTACTCCCTTGTGTACTCGACCGTGTGCACTGGCTGCTGTGCCAGGACTATAAGGAAATAAAGTTGTGCCCTTACTAACAGCAATTGCTTTTGGTGCAGTGGTAAGCGCTTGATCCTAACAAAAGTGATAAGTCCAATCCGACATAACATTTTTGTCTATATTAAGCATGTCTCGAGTTTTAAGTGATACACGACCATTGGTCATCATCACATGAATTTAATTGTAAGGTATTGGATATTTTTGCTTTTAAGTGATAGCTGTGTTAGCAGACACATCTAAGAAATGAGGTGATAGGACAACCTACAATCGCTTCACCAATGACAAATGTCTACCAACTGTATAGTTTGACGATATTATTGCTCATGCATAGTGTCAAAAGGTTTGAATTTTTCACCTAACAATATTTCTTTTGCAGTAAGTTAATATGACATAATAACATTTAGTTCATGACTTCTAGCTTTCTTGGACACTGGTGAGAGTTTATTTGCTTATATTAAAGTGATTTTGTGGTGCTATTAACACAAGTAATCATGTACCAAGAGATTCATAATTAGGTAGAACTTTAGATGGTTTAAATTAGATATTCTAGTGTTACAGGGTCTAGAAATATAGACTTACTGGTACTTGTAATTTTCTTAACAACAGAGGGGTAGGATTAAAATGTAGATTAAGAACCTAAGGAGAAATTTTGGTTGCTACCTAAGCTGTAGGAAGAGATGCATGCAACCCCGATATAGCAATAATTAATGGTCACTAAATACTTTTTGAGGCACTTGTTTAGAGACGCTTAAAAGTGCTGTTAAGTATCATCACTGACAATGTTAAAATATAAAACTAATCATATTTAGCAGCCATTTATTGTCATTATATAATAGGTTGTTGTCATTCAGTGACCATTAATTGTTGCTTTATTAATTGAACATATATATATATATATATATATATATATATATATTCCATGTACCTTTTTGGATAGCGCGGTTAAGACGCTCCCTGCTAAATCCCTCACAATGACACCACAACCCATATTTCTTTCCTTTATGAAAATTGCAGCATTAAAATTTATCTTTACCCAGATACCACAAGGAGGAGACCATTCTAACCTGTTTATATTTGGAGAAGGGTTGGTTCAAAAAATTTCCTAGGCATTACGGAAGTTATCCAAGTAATGGGAAGCTGCACTATTCAGCTCAAGTGCCTCCATTTGAGCACCTTAGAACACAGTCACGTTTCTACTCTTCCATAGGAACCATCACGTTACTGCAAAGACTTGCATCTCCTCTTTCTTTATGCAAGAGCTAGTCTTGCCACCACGAGAGGATATTTTTTGAGCAGTAAGTGTCCTCAAACATTTCCTGCCTTAGCAACCTTTCTTCTAAAAAGGTTGTCTTGTGTTGGGAGAATGTTTGAACATGCGCGCCATCCGAAAATCTTGACCTTGTTAGGAATGTTTAGCTGCCATAGAAACTTCCAAGATGTAGAATCATGTTCACTAGTTTTTGTAAGTGATATTCCATGATTGAGTAGCATCTTGCGTTCCATGATTAAACGATATGCACTTCTTACCGAAAAGTAACTGTTAACCATACGGTTATTTAACCTAGGATTATATTTGGTTTTGATGATAACTAACATTGATATTTATGTTGTCTAACATGCATTGAGTTGATGAATCAATAGGAACTATCTCATACTCATGCAAATGGACAATTAGACAAGCAAATCATTCAAAGACTCAACGGAACGCATCAAAGAAGGAATTCGTCGATTGAATTTTACAGCGCTTTATTTCCTTCTTTGTAAACTAGACGTAGAGAGATGATCGTTACAATGACTGTATACCTAGAACTTGCCCATAGGTTTCCCTTGCATGCATAAAAGTTTTTCATTATTTAAAAACTAGAAAACTGCATTTTTTGGAATACAGTCGACTGCAAGTTGGGCAGTGAGGTATTACAGTCGACTGCATTGGAATGCAGTCGACTGCAATACTTCCAGTAGCCTATTACAGTTGACTGCATTTGGACTACAGTCGACTGTAAGTTGGAAATTTGAATTTCCAACGGCTACATTGGGATTACAGTCGACTGCAATGGTGCATTACAGTCGACTGTATTTACCGTTTGGCGCAATTAATGCCCTACCTAACTCCAAACGGGCTTAGTTTTGATTCATCAATTACATTCAAAGCTCTCTTATCTTTCATATTCTCAAAGATCAAAGTAATTGTTCAATCTCTCTTGATTTTCATTGTTTTCTCATCCATTTCAAGAGAACATTTATTTTGAGCTTACACTTGAGAGATATACACTTTCATAAAGTCATCATACACTCATCTCTCTTGTTCTAGTGCTTAAACTTGTACTCATCTACTTATTGAGAGTGAAATCTTGTACACAATTCTTCGTCTAAAGGTTCCTGTATCAAAGCTTGGGGTTGTCAAGCTTTGGAGCTTTGGGATTGTCAAAGCTTGTTCTTGATGTGGGCATAGCATCAAGGGATTGTAAGAGGTTCGATCTTGACCCGTAAGAAAGATCATACTAGTGGATTCTAGGGACTTCCTTGAAGGGGTGGACATAGGCTTGAGGGTATATCAAGCTGAACCATTTAAATCTCCTTGTCAAGTATCTCTAAAACCCTATTCACCCCCCTCTAGGGTTATCTTTTTGGTTTCAAGTGGTATCAGAGCAGGTCATGGGTTCGAGTCCCCAAGGGTGTATCTGGGGAAGGGATTGTTGGCAGATCGGAGGTTGGCCGCATCCATCTACTCCCTTGTGTACTCGACCGTGTGTGTTGGCTGTTGTGCCAAGACTATAAGGAAATAAAGTTGTGCCCTTACTAACAGCAATTGCTTTTGGTGCATTGGTAAACGCTTGATCCTAACAATTGGTATCAGAGCCTCGGCTTTTGTTATATTGGGTAACGCCAAGAGAGTTAATCGATCATGACTTACGTTAGGGGTATGGAGTGTAGTTCTACCACTAGGCCTCCATTGTTTAATGGGACAAATTATAGTGTGTGGAACGTTAAGATGAAAATCTACTTAGAATCTCAAGACTATGAGATGTGGGATATTGTTGAGAATGGCCCATTCGTTCCGATAAAGGTGGTTGACAAGGTTGAAGAGCCTAAATCCAAATCGGAGTATAGTGATCATGATAAGAAGATGATTTGTATGAATGCTAGAGCGAAAAATTGTCTTGTGTGTGCTTTAGACACTAATGAACTCAATAGAGTCATTATGTGTAATTCCGCTAAGAGTATTTGGGATACTCTTCAAGTCACTCATGAAGGGACTTCTCTTCTTAGAGATTCCAAGATGAACTTATTGTTTAGAGATTATGAGTTATTCCATATGCTTCCAAATGAATCCGTTACGGATATGAATACTCGTTTTACTAACATTGTGAACCCTTTGAAGCAATTGGGCAAGGAATTCACTAATGGTGATCTCGTAAGAAAAGTGATTAGGTCCTTACCAAGAGCTTGGGATGCAAAGATCACCGCCATTCAAGAATCGAAGAATCTCAATATCTTTCTTCTTGATGAATTGATGTGCTCACTTATGACGTACGAAATGCAACTCAAGACCTTTGGTCAAGAGGACGTCAAGAAGAAGCCTACATCGATTGCTCTTAAAGTTTCATCTTCAAACCTTGAGTCAAGTGATGATGATGAAAAATTTGATGAAGAGGACATTGCAATGGTTGCAAAGAACTTTAAGAAGTTCTTAAGATTTAGAAGGAATGATGGAGAATGCATCAAAATGCTAGCAATGAAGAGCAGTTTTGCTACAAATGCCACAAGCCGGATCACATGAAGATGGATTGTCCTATCTACAAAAAGGAGAAGAAGAAAAGAAGAGATGTATGGGAAAGAGCTAAAAGAAGACAATTCTCTAAGAAAGAGAACAAGGAAAAGGAAAGAGCAATGAATGCCGAACATACTCCTACATGGAGTGACTTTGATTCAAGTGATGAAGACAATGAGAAGAATGATCAAGCAAATGTATGCTTCATGGCAAATGATGAGGTAAGCTCTTCTTCCGGTAGTGATAGTGATAATGAAAGATTTGAAGATGCTTATGATAGCTTATATGAGGAATCCAAGAAAATTTTCAAGAAAAATATTATTTTGTCTAAAACATTCCTTGAAGCTAATAAGCAAATTGAGAAGTTGATAATGGAAAATAATAAGTTGCATGCCAAGAATGAATGCATTTCCAACCATTTATATGTGAAATATGTGAATAACGATTTGGATTTGTGAAATATTAACACTCCTAGCTCAAAGCAAATCTCTTCCAAAACATTGGCTTTAGAAAAACAAAATGAAGATTTAAAAGTTGAGATTTGTGATTTAAAAAAATGTCTTGAAAAATTTGTTGATGGTCAAAACAATTTGGATGTCATGCTTGGACGCCAAAGAATTGGCCTAAACAAAGGAGGTCTTGGATTAGATCCCATGGCCATGCCTCCTAAAATTTTGCAACAACAAGCTAGGTTGAATATTCATACAAAACGACCAAAGAACTATTGCACACCTTTTACACATTGCGGTTGGTGCAACAAGAAAGGGCATACGACTAATCATTGTCCTTGTAGAATTGTTTTTGTTAGAGGTAGAAAGAAAATGTGGATTGTGAAAGGTCAAGAATACAAATGCAAGACTAACATCCAAGGACCCAAGAAAATTTGGGTACCAAAAGTCACTACTTGATTTGTGTTTATAGGTATGTCTCAAAGCAAAATCTAGTAGCAAGAAGTGGATTCTTGATAGTGGATGCTCAAGACATATGACCGGCAACATATCTCTTTTCACCTCGATTGATCTTAAAGAAGGAGGAAATGTGACATTTGGTGACAATTCTCAAGGAAAAATCAAAGGTAAAGGAACTATTGGTAAGGAACCACATTCAATTGAGAATGTGTTATATGTTGAAGGATTGAAGCATAATTTGCTAAGTATTAGTCAATTTAGTGATAAAGGTTTTAAAGTCATCTTTGAGGCTTCTCATTGGACTATACTATCCTTGAAGAACAATGAAACTATTTTGGTAGGTAGTAGAGATAATAATGTTTACTCCATTCAATTAAATGATTTAGCTAACCAAGATGTCAAGTGTCTTAGTGCTATTAGTGAAACATCTTGGCTTTGGCATCGAAGACTTGGTTACATGCACATGGAGCATTTGAAGGATATTTCAAGCAAAGAACTTGTGAGGGGTCTCCCGAAGATCAAGTTTGAAAAAGATAAAGTATGTGATGCTTGTCAAATGGGTAAGCAAAAGAAAGTCTCTCACAAACCGAAAAAAATGGTATCTACTTCTAGACCCTTGCAATTACTTCATATGGATTTGTTTGGACCAATCCCTACTACTAGTCTTGGTGGTAAATCATATTGTTTTGTTATTGTTGATGACTATTCTCGCTATACTTGGACTTTCTTTTTGGCTACCAAAGATGAATCTCTAAATGTGTTCACTTCATTTGCAAAACGTGTTCAAAATCAAAAAGGATTTTTGATAACCAACATTCGAAGTGATCATGGTAGAGAATTTGAAAATTCAAAAATAGGAGCCTTGTGTGACGACTTTGGAATATCACATAATTTTTCGGCTCCTAGAATTCCTCAACAAAATGGTGTTGCCGAAATAAATAATAGGTCTTTGCAAGAAGCGGCAAGAACAATGCTTAACGAATATGATTTACCTAAGTACTTTTGGGCGGAAGCGGTCAATTGTGCTTGTTTTGTTCTTAATAGAGTTATCTTGCGAAATTTTTTGTTAAAAACCCCTTATGAGCTTTTTAATGATAAGAAACCTAAGGTGAGCTTTTTTAGAGTTTTTGGATGCAAATGTTTTGTTTTAAATACCAAGGATCGCCTTAGCAAATTTGATTCCAAAACTTATGAGGGAATTTTTCTTGGTTACTCTAATAATAGTATGGCATATAGAGTTTATAATAAAAGTACTTTGGTTGTAGAAGAATCCATTAATGTTACTTTTGATGAGACTAATCCTTTTCTTCGGAGGACTAACATTGTTAATGTAGATGACATGGACAATGACTTGAGAACTTTGGACATAAGTGAAACACTACAAGGCAACCCCAAAGAAATTGATCTAGGGGAGCAACAATCAAGTTCTCAAGGGGGAAACGAGGAAGCAATCAATGATGCTTCAAACTTGGACAACTCTCAAGAATTACCAAAAGATTGGACTTACAAAAAGGATCATCCAAGCGATCAAATCTTAGGTAATCCTTCGAGTGGGGTAAGAACTCGACGCACTCTTCAACAACATGTTAATTTAGCGTTTCTTTCCCAAATTGAACCCAAGAACTTCTCAGAAGCTCTACATTATGAATCTTGGATGCTTGCTACGCAAGAAGAGCTAGTTCAATTTGAAAGAAATCAAGTTTGGACCCTTGTGCCTAAACCTCAAAACTTTAGGATTATAGGCACAAAATGGATTTTTAGAAACAAACTTGATGAATCCGGAGTCGTGGTTAGAAACAAGGCTAGATTAGTGGCTCAAGGTTATAACCAAGAGGAAGGAATTGATTTTGATGAGATTTATGCACCGGTAGCTAGACTTGAATCTATTAGAATGCTATTAGTTTTTTCTTGCTATAGAGATTTTAAACTCTTTCAAATGGATGTCAAGAGTGCTTTTCTAAATGGTTTTATTTCGGAGGAGGTTTATGTGGCTCAACCTCCTGGCTTTGAACATGAAAATTTTTCAAACCATGTTTTCAAGCTTAGCAAAGCTCTTTATGGTTTAAAACAAGCTCCTAGAGCTTGGTATGAAAGGCTAAGTAGTTTTCTTTTAGAAAATAGTTTTTCAAGGGGAAAACTTGACACGACTCTTTTTATCAAATCTAAGGGCAAGGATTTATTGTTGGTGCAAATTTATGTTGATGATATTATATTTGGTGCTACAAATGGATCCTTGTGCGAAGAGTTTGTTTCTTGTATGAGTAAGGAATTTGAAATGAGCATGATGGGAGAACTCACTTTCTTCCTTGGATTGCAAATCAAACAAAGCAAGGATGGAATCTGTATCAACCAAGCCAAATACACCAAAGAGCTACTCAAGAGATTTGGCATGGAAGCATCAAATGCTTTTGACACTCCAATGAGCTCATCATTAAAGCTTGATAAAGATGAAAAGGGTAAGGATGTTGATATTAAGCGCTATCGAGGTCTGATCGGATCACTCCTTTACCTTACCGCAAGTAGACCCGATATAATGTTTAGTGTTTGTTTATGTGTTAGATTTCAAGCTTGTTCTAAGGAATCTCATTTGGTTGCCGTCAAGAGAATCCTTAGATATCTTAAGGGCACTCTCGATTTAGGGTTATGGTTTCCTAGAAACACATCTTTTTTTGACCTAATTGGTTACTCCGACGCCGACTATGCCGGTTGTAAAACCGAGCGGAAAAGTACTAGTGGAGGTTGCCAATTCCTAGGTCACTCTCTTGTTTTTTGGAGTTCCAAAAAGCAAAACTCGGTTGCACTCTCTACCACCGAAGCCGAATATATGGCGGTTGGTGCTTGTTGTGCACAAATTCTTTGGATGAAACAAACCCTTTTGGATTTTGGACTCAAGTATGATCACATACATATCTTATGCGATAACACTAGTGCCATTGACTTGAGAAAAAATCCCATCCAACATTCACGCACAAAGCACATAGAAATCAAACACCATTTTATTCGTGATCATGTGCAAAAAGGTGATATCGTTCTCGATTTCGTGGATACAAATCACCAAATAGCGGATATCTTCACTAAACCGTTAGATTCGAAGAGGTTTACCGCTCTTAGAAGAGAACTTGGCATGTCTTTACCTATGTAACTTTATTGTTATACATCTTGTGGTTCAAACATGCAAGTTGCACTTCACATGCTTGAGCATTATTTCATATGCTTATAGCATATTTTGATTATTTTCTATCGGAATTATTGAGTTTGTTGATATTCATTTATATCCTTTGTGTTTCTCTCGAACCTTCGAACGCCCTTTCTCTCTTCTCTCACACTAGGACTCAATTCGTCTCAGATCTGCTTGAAATTGGTATGTAATTCTTCCCTAATCTTGTTCTAATACATGTTTTACACACTTTCACCGATTGATTTCACCCACATTGTTCAATATTTATGCAAATTCGAATTGCTCTTTCCTTATTATTTTGTCCAATTTACATCAATTGAGCATGCTATTACATGTTTTAAACTCTTGATTCATGCTTAGGGATGCATATTACATGATCCTACATAGTTTAATTACATGAATTCAAGCAAAAATTGATTTTCCCCAAATTGCATAAACTAGGGTTCTTCATCTATCAAAATTTCTTCAAATTGATCATGCAATTAGATGTTTTATCTCTTCATTCATGTTTAGTTATACATATTACTTGCTTCAACATAGTTACTTACATTCAATTTGCACTAAATTCACATTTTTCCCAAATTGCATTAACTAGGGTTTATATTTTTTCAAAATTTCACATGATTTTTTTTTAAATTCATTGAAAACATCACTTTTCAAACATTTCATAAACCCTAATTTTTTTATTTTTCATTTTCATACATATTACTTATGTTCTTTTTCTTCCAAAATTTGTTAGATTGTTTCAAGAATGGCTATAGAGAAACGTGCACGCGCTAGTTCATCTCGCTCACGAGCCGCACCCGCGCCCGAGCCCGAGCCTATCGCGGTAGAGTTTGACTGCAACTGCTATCGGAACCGCGAGACTTTAGACCATTTTTCCGCTCAAAACTCTTCTCCTCTGGCTCCAGGTTTGCGTTTGGACACTCCATTTCTATTTAGCATAGGTGTACTTAGACACCTTCAGGATTGCTATCTTGACCGTCTTACTGATAGGAACACCATCCTATATTATCCTGATGCAATCCGTCTTTTTTATGCAAATTTGACTTGGAGCATTTCCACTGAGTCGTGTACACTCACATCGTATGTCTTTGGTCGACGTTTCTCATTCTCTCAGTCACGACTAGCCGACCTTTTAGACCTCCTCCACACTGGTTTTTCTTTTTCACTAGAGATGATTCCTGTCGCCGGTCAATCACATTGGTTTGACCGACCTTTCTCCATCGAGGAACAGCTTCGACACACACTTCACAGTCGACAGATTAGGGCTGCATACAAACCCACCCTTCGTGACCTACCACCTATGTCTCGACTATTCCATCATGTCATCGCTCACAACGTCATCCCTAGAGCCGGGGGTCTTTCTTTTGTTTCTTACATAGACGTCCAGCTCTTGGCCTTTTTCCGCTCGGGTACACTGATCAACCTATCTCGTCTAATCATGTTGAACATGATTAGGAGCGCTTCTCATTCTGGCTTAGCTATACCTTACGACCTCCTACTCACTCGCATTTTTGCTGCCTTTGACATACCTCTTCCCTGTGAGTATATTGAGGTGACTCGGCACCATGTACTAGATTGCTCTACCCTTCGTAGGAAGGGACTTTTAGATGATCGCAGTCGTTTCTTGCCTAAGCCTGACATGGACGCTGTTATGGCGGATGATGATGATGATGAGGATGAGGATGCGGATGAGGATGAGGATGATGCTGATGCTGATGCTCATGGACATGCCGGTGATGGGGCTGATCATGATCCACATTCATTGGTCATTCTGAGCACTCATGAGGCGGGCACTTCTTCCGGTCCTTTCGTGACGGGCACTTCTTCCTGTCCTTCCACTTTTCCCTGTGAGTATATTGAGGTGACTCGGCACCATGTACTAGACTTCTCTACCCTTCGTAGGAAGGGACTTTTATATGATCGCAGTCGTTTCTTGCCTGAGCCTGACATGGACGCTGTTATGGCGGATGATGATGATTATGAGGATGCGGATGAGGATGATGCTGATGCTGATGCTCATGGACATGCCGGTGATGGGGCTGATCGTGATCCACCTTCATTGGTCATTCCGAGCACTCATGAGGCGGGCACTTCTTCCGGTCCTTCCGCGACGGGCACTTCTTCCGGTCCTACCACTACCGGATATGAGGCGATCCTAGCTCGCTTGGATACGATGCAGCAGCAGATACATGCCGGTTTCGATCGGATGGATCTCGCTCACAGCCAGATCAGTCGATGCCTTTCTCGCTTGGAGGACTTCTGCGGAGTTCAGTGTCCCGAGGAGGATATCTTTCATCCACCACCTCCACCATCGGGTCCTTGAGACATTAGGACTTGATTAGTACTTTATGCTTCTGTCTTCAGACTTTATTATGTATTTTAGACCTTGTCATGGATGCTATTCATAGTATTACATTAGAACTTGGGTTGTTATTCTAAATTTTAGCACTTTGTTTCACGCTTATCTTGCCGCACTTTTGATTCATATTACGTTTTTATGTGCTATTATTACCAGTCTTGATATACCTTTTGATGGTTATTTAAGTACTTATGCCTTCTTGTTTTTGAATGCCCTTGTTGGCTATAATGATTATCCATGGATGGATACATAAGTTGATCACTTTCACACACACCCTTGATCTTTTTCAATGATGCCAAAAGAGGGAGAAAATATTGTTGATTCATACTTGTGTGGATTTGATATGAGCATATATTACTTGAGTTAGGGGGAGCCCTATATTACTTTAGATAGGGGGAGCTTTTTATCATGACTTCTTCTCATGACCCCTTATGGTTTATAATTGAGATTGTCATACTTCTTTGCGTTTATTATCTTATATATCTCATATTATTTGAATCAATGTTTGTCATCATCAAAAAGAGGGAGATTGTTAACCTTACGGTTATTTAACCTAGGATTATATTTGGTTTTGATGATAACTAACATTGATGTTTATGTTGTCTAACATGCATTGAGTTGATGAAGCAATAGGAACTATCTCATACTCATGCAAATGGACAATTAGACGAGCAAATCGTTCAAAGACTCTCAACGGAACGCATCAAAGAAGAAATTCGTCGATTGAATTTTACAACGCTTTATTTCTTTCTTTGTAAACTAGACGTAGAAAGATGATCGTTACGATGACTGTATACCTAGAACTTGCCCATAGGTTTCCCTTGCATGCATAAAAGTTTTTCATTCTTTAAAAACTAGGAAACTGCATTTTCTGGAATGCAGTCGACTGCAAGTTGGGCAGTGATAGTCGACTGCATTTGGATTACAGTCGACTGTAAGTTGGAAATTTGAATTTCCAACGGCTACTTTGGGATTACAGTCGACTGCAATAGTGCATTACAGTCGACTGTATTTACCGTTTGGCGCAATTAATGCCCTACCTAACTCCAAACGGTCATATTAATTCCCAACTCTATAATTACTCATTTTGGGCATTGTTTTGATTCATCAATTGCATTCAAAGCTCTCTTATCTTTCATATTCTCAAAGATCAAAGCAATTGTTCAATCTCTCTTGGTTTTCATTGTTTTCTCATCCATTTCAAGAGAGCATTTATTGTGAGCTTACACTTGAGAGATATACACTTTCATAAAGTCATCATACACTCATCTCTCTTGTTCTAGTGCTTAAACTTGTACTCATCTACTTATTGAGAGTGAAATCTTGTACACAATTCTTCATCTAAAGGTTCTTGTATCAAAGCTTGGGGTTGTCAAGCTTTGGGTTTGTCAAAGCTTGTTCTTGATGTGGGCATAGCATCAAGGGATTGTAAGAGGTTCGATCTTGACCCGTAAGGAAGATCATACTAGTGGATTCTAGGGCCTTTCAAGGGACTTCCTTGAAGGGGTGGACGTAGGCTTGAGGGTATATCAAGCCGAACCATTTAAATCTCCTTGTCAAGTATCTCTAAACCCTTCTCTCTTTACATTATCGTTTTACATTTGTGTTGAGATTGGTTAGTTTGCTTATTTAAGTTATTGAGATTGTGGTTTGTTGTTTGTTAATTTTTAAAGTAGTCTTAAAACCCTATTCACCCCCCTCTAGGGTTATCTTTTTGGTTTCAACTTCATATAGACGAAAATGTTATGTCAGATTAAACATATCACTTAATTTTAAATCAGAGTGCCATTTTTTAAAAATATATTTTAGTAATAATTTGCCATCATTCAACCATCACCATCATATGGCCACATTCAGCACCAACACCATGTCCATAACCACCACCACTACACCACCAAAGACCAGCATCGCCACGTCCACCACATCATCATGATGTTGCTACCAACATTATACCATCTTCATCAAAATTTAAATGATGCCCTACCCTCACACTTCATTTACCACATTTCAGCCACCACCATAATTACAGTGTTGTCATAATCACCACAACCATTACCCCAAAGCCACCATTTTGTGTGTGTGCTTGCGCACACGCACGCGTGTTTGCTTCTATGTCATTGGTCTCTCTACGGGTGCTTCTATGTCATTGGTCTCTCTACGGGTGCTTGTATGTGGGTGTGAGTTTATATGGGGCGGGTGTGTGTATTGGGTCTATGCGTGTGTGTTTGTGTTCGCACGAGAGTGGATAACAGGTGTGTGGGTGTCTCGTGGGTTTGGTAGTGAAAATGGTGGTGGTGGATATAGTGGAGTGGGGAGAAGAAGAGGAAGAAGAGAGAAGGAAGAGCTCGCTTGTCATATGAGCTAGAAATGTGGGACTTTTTTCTTTTTTTTTTTCATCATTAAAGGGAAGGGGGTGGGGCATTTTGGGAATATTGAATGACTAGAAAGCTTGCTCGTTTCATGAGCAGGCTACTGAGAAGCAAGAAAAAAAAATACATGTGTGATCCCAGTCATCCGCGATGTTCAGCGAACAACTAGAAAATTAGTGTTTTATCAAACGCTTGACACGCACACAGTTGATCCATATCCAGCGCAAGATAACTCCAACTCCCCGTCTAACCGCCACTAAGAGTAGTGGTAAGCCTCCCCCCCCCCCCCTCCCTCTATTTTTTTGGATTCCTTCACTATTTAAGATACCTTTGGCCCCAGTGGGCCCCGAACCACTACTAAGTGTAACAGTTAGTGTAAAATATATCCAATCTGAGCCGTCCATAACCTCTAATGGACGGCCAGATCACAGGTGGAGCCAGATTCACAAGTTGGTCCAGCCAAAAATGCAAAAAAATTATGAAGTAGATTTAGATTAAACGGCCACCGCTGATATATATATATATATATATATATATATATATATATAAACCACTTAGAATGAACAGTAATTCAAGGTCCTCAATTATTTTACGAATTTTTACTTGATGGGACTAAAGAGCACTGAAATTAGTAGGTAAGGCTACAAGTGCAAAAGTCCTTCATTATTATGCTATAATAATAATAATATAATAATGGTAAGGTCTGGGTTGAATATGATTATTTAGTGAAGTTCTTTATAGTGATATACGCAACTCAGGAGATTAAATGGATTGAACCAGAAACTGAGCAGTATTTGAGCGATGCTTAGACAGCCTATGAGTCCGAGCCCAACTTGCTGTGTTGCCCATTAGGATTTAGAAAAGGATTTTGCAAGCGAGGACGTACAAATGACCTATGCTTTCAATCTTTAGTATGGGTGTGTGACCCCAAGTTGCTGGAATACTAGGAGTTCTAGCATTATTAGTTGCTCAATATTCGAACTAACCTTACAGCACCTGTGACGCGTTTTATTCCAATCCGTTTCCTCGTAAGGCTTGGAGTAAATTTCCCGTCGCAGGGACAAAACAAGATCAGTAATTGTGCCGCGATACTTCTTTCCATACAAGTAGGACATAGGCATGTAAGTTGTGCGACAATAACACCACATTTTTGCTGCACCATGCATGCTCGATAGAGTGAGTGGCATATTCAGTGACATAATAGAAAGTCAGAACTCATAAGTAAAACAAAAGGAACATTTAATTAAAACTGATACAGCTTATATATAGATCAGAAAGTTGTTTGAAGATTTGTGCCAAAAGTCATATGCATTATTATCTCAAAATGAAATTGGTTTTTAAGGGAAAGTTAGTGAACATCAAATACTCTTCTTCTTCTTCTTCTTCTTCTTTTCTCTTTTTTTGGTTAAGAGGAGAATTTTATAATAATATGACTTTAAGATCGAGACTCCGTTTACTTCCATTATTTGGGTTTCCTTCACACTTTTGTGTGCTCATTTATTTTTCGCTACACTATTTATATAATCAAAAGCTTAAATTAAACTCCCTCCAAGGGATGAAGCGAAGTTTCCCTCATTACCAGGATGAAAAGGCAGAAACGTAGGGATAAGCCAGAATTCTGGAGGCACTGGGTTACAGCCATCCCACTCGTACACTCCAAGAACCTACACACAATAGACCAAATACTGTTAAAATGCCATTTAGGTCTATGTGCAGGTTTATAACGGCAAACCAACCCACCTTTGTTGCAAGATGAAAAAAAAAACGTATTACTTTAAAACGACAAAACTTTATGGTCTTTAGTCGTTATATATCTTTTGATGCTCAACTGCACACCTCCCAATTGAACTTGGTATCCTCATCGAATGAAATTATATGTGCCAAATATATTCTTACCGAAAGATAAATCTTTCCCCAAGAGGGTATTGATAATGCACCCCCATGGTCAAGGATCCACCTCCGAGCCCTGTCTATTGCCTCGTCATTAGGTCCTTTTCCTAGCGAACGCAAGGCAACGTAGCTCAGCACCGTGCCAATCATGGTGCTACGACCAGAGATGTAGAGTCCCCATCCCCCATCCTGGTTCTACTTGTCACATCAACTAGTTAAAACATGAAATAATCGATAACCAACATTTTAAATTTCAAAGATAAATGGATTTTTGGTCATTACTTGATGGTTGCAAAGGTAGCGAATCATCTCCCTCTTGTGTTGAGCAGTTAAGACGACATTAATTGTCTTGCTGACGTACAAGGCAATGATCTGTATATAGTAAGATATGAAACAATCAATACATCAGTTATATTATTTGTATAAAACAAAAGTTTAAAACCTATCTAAAACAACGAAAACACCTTTCATACTCACTTTGTTTTTAGTTCAACACAACCACCCCCCAAAAAGACACACTGCTTTAAGTGTTGCTATCATGTTCTATCAGAAGCCAACTAAAAAGTTGTGACTGCAATATTATATTTGTCATCATGGCAAGGACAAGGAGGATGAGACTTTTTATCTCTCCGTAAGGGTTCCCTTGTTTTATTATTATTATTAATATATATCTCGCTGGTTTGTCGGTTTGTCTGGTAACGATATCTTTAGGCCGGGCAGGTTAATTATAAATGGAGAAATGGCTGGAAGTTCTTTAAAATTAAACAAAATTATATTGCTTGTAAGTCAAATAAAAAACAGCTGGCTCGGCCTATTTAATAAAATTGCATTTTATCAACAAAAAAAAGAAGAAGAAGAAGTCAATTCAGTCAAATGAGCCAGACATTGTCAAAAGATCGGGTCGGCCTATTTACAGATTGTCACTGTTTATCCATCTTCAGAGGTGTTGGCCACACATGATAGCAGCATATAGCAAAGAGGAGATCGAGGTGATCCACATTAACTTCAAGTTAAGAAACATTAAGTGGTGGACCTCGTGGACCTAAAAAAATTATCAAGTTTAACAAGTTGTAATTTCCCAGGTATATTTTAGCTTAAAATTTGGATCTATATACAACTTGTTATATCTTATTAAAAAAAGTAGCATCTGCAGGGCTAGGAGACTCCTGACCGCCTCCTCTATCCTGCTTTTTGCATCTTTTACTGCTCTCCTTTTTAACTTTCTTAGTACTCCTAACTTTCAAATCTTTCGATATGATTGTATTACTTAACTATAACTTTTCTGCTCATGGAAAGTAGCTCTGCTACTCCTGTATCCATGAACTTTTCACCCCCTCCTCTATATATACCATCATTCTCATGTTTAACTTTAAAAAAAAAAAAGCTTCCTAAGATATCAACGAACATGACCAATAACAATTCTGCAAAAATCTTCCGTGATAAATCTCAGCAATACCTTTTAAATGTTACTAATTACATGCCATTGACCAGCCCCATAACAATTAATTACCTCCATATGGAGAGTTGTAGCACGTGGCACCCAAAAAAAAAATATCTCATTTTTGTGTTGCTCTTTACCCCTCTCCACTTCCCCAATTATGAGCCGTTACATATTTGTCAAAAAGAAAATCTCCCTTCACTGGAGCAGTGAGTTAAAAGGGGCTTTTACCATGTTGTTTAACTTCAAGTGAACTTTACTTTGATGACAAAAGTATCTACTCCAGATGGAAACATGTTAACACAACAAACTGCAAGTAGTTAATTACCAAAAAAAAAAACAAACTGCAAGTAGTAAAACCCCAAAAAGACTTACCAGGGGAGGCGTGAAAGTCATCGGGCCGGAGTTTTCAGCTGGCCAGTGGCCGTCCTTCGCTTGAATTGCACGATTCAGCCGCAGAGCTTTGGCCACCGCCCTTGTAACTGCCTCGTAGATCGTCACGTCTTCTTCTCGCAGTCTTACTGGTGGTGTGCTTAGGAGATCAATACCACTTTCTTTGATAAGCTGTTTTGTTTGCAGATCCAAACAACTAGAAACTATTAGCAGTTTCCAACCACGGAAGTACTCTTCATGATGAACATTTTTGGCATAATGGGAGCAGGTATCGGCAGTGAAAACGCTTTGTGCATCAGAAGCCGGTGGGCAACAAGATAGAAGGGATCCAAGGAGGTGATTTTCACTGAATATGTCACTTTGATTTCCACTATAATTCTAAAATATCAGACCAAATAAACCACTCTTGAGTAAGAAACACTACTGCGTGCTAATCAGCAGTTTAGTTGGCTTGCGATGTCGTTGTAAGTGAGATTGACAGAAGATGGATCCAAGGCAGATGGACGTGCTGTAGACAAAAGGCTTATAACTACCAGTAATCAAGTGTGAGGTTTACCTGCATTCGCATAAGCAGATCGCCGCTAGGATGATGAATCCCACGTTTTCGATTTTTCATGTATTCCTCACGAGCTTTTTCGACTTCTTCCCTCTCCTCTGGCGTCCCTGCATCAGGGTCATACTCCCATGTCTGTCTCCCAACAAAGTTGTTTGTACTAGACAACCATGGCCCTTGGCCTTCCGCAATCTTAAGCCTCCACATTCTCTTGTCACTTCTCCAAGCTGAATGAATCCGCAGTCCAATGCACCAATTTATGGGATGGTTATGCAATCATAATATAGTATGTAGAGAGACATCAGCATTACTGTTGGGGTGTTTAATTTGGTAGAATGATAACACGATACCATCACTCCACTTTTATACATTCGCTGCTCACTTTTCCCGGTAAAGATGCCTTTTACCGGAACTTTTTGAGTGGCAAAAATAGAGTCACGGTTATCAAAATCCTTAGGATTAAATGCACATAAAACCCCAAACTTTAGGGTCATTTACACGGAACACCCTAGGGTTTGAATTTTGATTCCCACTACCCCAAACTTTCAATTTTGGTGCATATAGCACTATTTGACGGTTTTTAGTCAATTTTTTGGGATGTCTGTTAAAAGCCAAAGGGCATAAATGTAACTTCCTCCATAAACACACTGCCGACCTAATATTCTCTCTCCAAGTCAGACTCTCTCTCTCTCTCTCTCTCTCTCTCTCTATCTCTATCTCCCCTCCCCATCTCTCTCACATTTCATCTGCTAACTAAGAGGACTCTTCCACGCCCTCCACCTCCCAGCAATGACACGACAACAGTACATCCACCTCCTCCACCTTCCAGCGACGCGATCTACAATACCTCTCTCTCTCTCTTACGAAAATCGAAGCAGCCTGAAATCGCTGCCATGGAAGAACCATCACCCACCGGCGACGACATAGTCGGACGACACATCTTCTGATCTGTTGAACTCTAAATTACTGGTGCCGACACCTCCACCTAACGTCGGCGACATAGCAACGTCAATCTTGATGTACACCGTTCACCGACGATGACACCTCCACCTCCCCCACCTTCCCGAGACGGCACATCCACCTCTTCCACCTTTCGGCAACACTGATCGACACCATTTCTCTCCCTCCTCCAAAAACAATCTACGATGTCATGGAAGAACCATCACCAGCAGCTTGGGATGGCATAGAAGAATCACTAGCCATTCTCTCATCAACGCTTTCGCCCGATGCTCCAACACCTTTGAGAGAGAGAGAGAGAGAGGGGTAAAACTCCAACGTTCGGGTGATGTGGCTGCCAACAAGGACATTTTAGTGAAGTGTCCATTTTGACCTTAAAATTATAACAGCCGTCCTCAGATTTTGAATTTCAACCGTCAAATGGTGCTATGTGCACCAAAATTGGAAGTTTGGGGTGGTGAGAATCAAAATTCAAACCCTGGGGTGTTCCGTGTAAATGACCCCAAAGTATGAGGTTTTATGTGCATTTAATCCAAATCCTTAATTTTGTTGTAAAAAGAGGTTACAGTCCCTTCGTAGAGCTACAATTGATAATCATTAGTGCTGAAGCTTTAACCATATTGTTGAACATCATTAGTTCTGTACTAGGTTGTAGGTTCTTATCAAAAAAAATTCTTGTCTTATTATATAAAAAGGTTTACTCCGAAACCAGTATTATGTTATGTTGTAACGAAAAATAACTGAGGGTTTCACAACAAAGGTTAAAAAGTCCATTCATCTCGATGTATACCTGGGAAATTAATTTCCTTTGTCACGTATTTGTGGTTTCTGTGAGTTCAGCACATATTCTTGTTTCGTCCACTGACTAAAATAGTAGATTGAGCGAAACAAGTCCATAAGATCGGACAACTTTTCAGGTGTAAATGCCCATCGATTGACAGAAATAGTGGGAGAAAACAAAGACTCCTGAGGTCGTAGAAGATATCCCAAGTCCGCCTACTACGTACAAGAGCAGATATGCATATAGAAGGTTAATTAGCATCCGGAAACAGGTTGGCATTCACAAGTTGAGCTTAAACCAATCTTTGGTTCATCCAACGTTCTCTCTTTCTTTCCTTTTTGTTACAACAACCAAGCATACTTCTAACAAAAGCAACAAGCAACGACTTTATATGACACAATCCCCTTTCGAAAGTTCGGCAGGTTCTCGCTAACAAATATAACAACCATGAGAAGAAGCCAACTCTTTCTTTAGTCATGCATAACTAATGAGAAAAAGTCAACTCTTTTACAATCATAACATGTTATGGAACACTACAATAAAAAAGACTTTTAGCGACGGATATTTTCGTCGCTAAACGTCATATATCCGTCGGCAAAGATGTTTAACAACGGACGCCCCGTCGCTAAAAGTTCGTTACCTATAACCCCGGTACTAAACGTTTTGCGAAGAAATTTTTAAATCCGTCGCCTAAAAGTAGACTTTCACGGACGGACGTAGTAATACAATTAGAAACGGAGTATCCATCGCTAAATATATTTTTTCATATTTTAATTTTTTTTTGAAATTAATTTATTACATAAAATATTTAGCGACGAAACATTTCGTCGCCAAAAATTGTTGCCTTCTAGCGACGGAAGTTCCATCGCTAAAAGTCAGTTATTAATAGTAGTTAGACTTTTAGCGACGAAATAAAATCCGTCGCTAAGAGTCAAACTAATTTAAAAAAAATTAATACACAAACCTGTAACTACAAATTTTCAACAATCACAGTCCAACAATCACAATCGAAAAATAAAATGTATACAAAATTCAGGAGGGCACGGGAGCGGGATACAAAGAGCTAGGAGAGGAAGGGCTGATCAAGGTTTGGTGAGCCCCGAATTTGATGGATCCTTCTGATCGTCCTCATCCACAGGGGCACTATGATCTAGATCCGGCTCGACATGTTTAGCAGCAGCATTAATCTCGATAGCAATCGTAAGTAGTGTTCACTAAACGTATATAGTGGTTGTACCTGATTATGCGTCGTGATCATCCTATAAACCTCCGTAGCAATGCGATGGACGTCGTCCTCATGTAATGACGAGCGTTCCACAGTCGGTGTCTGCGTCTGTGGAGATGCAGCAGGGGGTCGGGACGCTGCTATCACAGCACGCGCAGTCATACCAGGAAGGCCGCATACGCGGCGTAATTAAAACTGATTAACTCTAATTATTTGTTATTTAAACTCTAGTTAAAATAATTATTCCTAATTAATTAAACCCAACTAACTCAGATTAGCCCTAACTAACACTGATTAGCCCTAGTCACTAATTAACCCTAATCTACTATTAATTTAATCTCTAATCAGCCCTAATCACCGTTGATTAACCTAATTAAACCCTGATTGTTCTGATAAATCGTAGACAAATCCTAATTAAACCCAATTAGGGTAATTAACTGTAATATGCTCTAATTAAGCTCAATTAGTCCTAAGTAGCCTAAATTAAACCTTGAATAACATTAATTGAGTCTAATTAAATGCAATTAACTGTAATCAACCCTAAATAGCTCGAATTACCCTAATTGCCCCTAATTAACACATTAACTCGCATGTTCACCTTAATTAGCTTTTATCTATTTAGGTTCGGTACAAAATCTTTTGGTTATAATGAACTTGAGTTGCTCATATCATCATTCATAAATCCTTTAATATCCAACGATTGACCAAATCAGGATTCTCAAGTAAATCCGGTACTTTTGGTTGGTAAGTAATGGACTCAAATATTTCCCTTAGCTCGTCATGTTGAACCATCTTGTCTAAGATCTTATCTTTCGGGACTTTAAATAATACTTTTGGCTCGCAACTCTCCATGTCTACAGAAGAGAAATTTTTTTGAGACAAAAGGTCTTTCTCAGCTTGTCACAGACATTTTCTGCCCTCTATTATTCCTGAGGTAATTAGATGGTAACTATACAGTTTTCTTCAGACCGGTCCTGTATGCCCGACATATGGCTTGCTTTTCAACTGATGGATTGCAACCAATATCAAGCAACACAAATCTCGACACCCCAACCAAATTTATGCCCGACATATGGCTTGCCTTTCAAACCTCATTTAGCTCGAATTAGCCCTCATTAGCATTAACCCTATTTAGCTCGAATTAGCCCCTGGTTGGGGCGTCGAGAGTTGTTTTGCTTGATATTGGTTAGAACCTATTAGTTGAAAGGCAAGCCATATGTTGGGCATACATGATTGGTCAAAAGACAACTGTGTATATTTACCATCTAATTACCTCAGGAGCAATGGAGGGCAGGAAATGTCTGCGACAGGCTGAGAAAGACCTTTTGTCTCAGAAAGTCTTCTTTTCTGTAGACATGGAGAGTTGCAAGCCAAAAGTGTTATCTGAAGTCTCGGAAGATTAGATCTTATACGAGATGGTTCAACATGACGAGCTAAGGAAAATTTTTTAAGTCCATTACATACCAACCAAAAGCACCAGGTTTACTAGAGAATCCTGATTTGGTGGGTCGTTAGATATTGAAGGATTTAGGAATGATGATTTTCTCAGCTCAAGCTCACTATAACCAAATGATTTTGTACCAAACCTAAATAGATAATAGCTAATTAAGGTGAACATGCCGAGTTAATGTGTTAATTAGGGACAATTAGGATAATTCAAGCTACATAAGGTTGATTACAGTTAATTGTGTTTAATTAGACTCAATTAGTGTTATTCGGGGTTTAATTTGGGCTACTTAGGGCCAATTGAGCCCAATTAGAGCATATTACAGTTAATTATCCTAATTGGGTTTAATTAGGCTTTGTCTACGATTTATCAAGACAATCAGGATTTAATTAGGTTAATAAGCGGTGATTAGGGCTAATTAGAGATTAAATTAACAGTAAATTAGGTAACTAATGTTAATTAGGGTTAATCAGTTTTAGTTAGGGCTAATTAAGGCCAATTAAGGCTAATTCGAGCTAAATAGGGTTAATGCTAATTAATAAGGGCTAATTCTACCTAGGGTTAACTAGAGTTAATTGGGTTCAATTAAACTTAATTATTATTAATTAGAGCTTAAGTAAGAGCTAATTAAGGTTAATTAGAGTTAATATGTTAATTAGGGTTAATTAGGATTGAGGCACTTTAGAATTCGTTGAGTTCATTCGCAGAGTTGATATTGTCCCACCTGTGATTGAGTCCAGGGTTTAAGTATATAGTTAGAGTTAGATTGTATTTAGGATAATTAAGGTTAATTAGGAATATATTAATAGGGTTTAATTAGAGTTTAGTTAGGGTTACTTAGGGTTAACCGGAGTTAATTATGTTTACTTAGGGTTAATCAGGGTTATTTAAGTTTAATAATAGTTAACTAGGTTTAATTAGGGTGAATCAGAGTTAATTACAGTTAATTAGGATTGATCGGGGTTAACTAGGTTTAATTATGGTTAATTAGGATTAATTATAGTTAATTACCTTTGTAGAATAAAGAGAGTAAATCATGTTAAGTATTATCATTTATTGACTTCTTTAACATAAAACTTGTCGTCTGGGGACTAAAATGTATAAAATCAAGATACTAAAAACTCTACTTACCTCTTTGATCCTATTGAACTTGAACACATACTAAAAACATCAAAACAACATCTTAACTGACGGAAATGACGGGAACATCAAATTATGAGCACATCTTAAGTTAATTGAAGTGTTTTAGACACATACATTGCAACTTCATTGCAAAGACCTCCATTGTTAGCGAGTCAAAAACGAAAAAGGTCAATTATGGAAAGATCAATAGAATTCTAATCAAACATCATACTGCATTGCCAATGAAGTTAGCATAAAGAAACTACAATTGATGCAAGAACAATCAAAGTTATGTGACTAAATGGTTCAATCGCAGATACCTCATATCAAATTAATAAATGTTAAAGCTTGATATTCAATTCAAAAAATCTTTATGAAGAAGAATAAAGCCTTGAAATCCTTCCCCAAGAACCACAGATCTATTCCAGAAGATCAAGTGATCTAGAACACCATCGCCATCTTTGCTCCTTATGCCACCATCATTGCTCCGTCACCTCATAGCTTATGGAGTGCTGGTGGTGCTTGGTCATGCGCTTGATAGTGGTTCTTACGGTGGTGACGGCGATGAAAGGGTGGTGAAGGTGATGGTAAATGGTGGCGAAGGCAATGGCAGTGGTAGCGAAAGGGAAGGCAGGTGGCAATGGCGAGCAAGGCGACAACACGTGGTAACGAGTCGTCAAGTGACTTAAGTAAAGTTTTAGAATACTAATTTTATGGTTAGTTAGGCACTCATCTAAGCTCGTTCAAGCGCGCGGATTATTGATTTCTGTAGTTACTGAACCACTTAGACCTATTTGTTTAATAGATGAGTTTAGGTGACTTTTCAATGGGCGGATTTGAATGGATAAATAGCTTTGGGTCACCTCTCATATAAACTCCTTGTGGAGTGTATATTTAATTCTTTGCAAAATAATTGTGCTCACAAGTTAGAGTTTTCAACATTCGGATACCAATAGAACTTTTCACCTCAACTACAAAGTTGATTTTCATATTTGTAGTTCTGAAGTAACCTCTGTAAATTATAAGGGTAAACTGCTTTTATTTAATGAGAGAATTCTATCTAAAATATTGGCCATTAAGTGTTTGTTGATGTTGTTTGGATCAGAGGAGATTATCAAACTCCACGGAGAGAATGAAATGGCATGTTCGAGATTGCGAAAGTAGGTTACGCCTTTACATAAGTACAACATGATCCAGTGAGTCTAAAATAAACCCAAAGTGCAACCATTTTTCTTTTCTTTAAATAAGTACAACGTGATCCAGAGCAACCATTCTTACTTCTTTCGAGTGCTTACTTAAATTGTGTGTTTGACCTTCTGACAGAATATTCAACTCTCAAATTAAGGTAGAATTATTAATTATTAACCTTAATTCACAAGTTATTTATGTCATTTTTCATATTTATATTACTCTAGGGCAGCATCTACTTCCATACCCTATATGTTGTTCTAACCCTCTTTTGTCGCAAAAAATGCATTAACGACAAAACATATATGTTTGACGACGAAGGAAGGTTTGAATAAGCATAAGAATGGCAGATTTTGATGACAAACTGTACCAAAATAAGAATTATATTTATCCACGTGAATGTGTAAAATCAACTTTTGTGACCACAGTTTTTCTTTCTAAATGCAAATATAGAACATTTTTACACTTCTCTTCAGCAACTGCTCACAAACTATCTTAGTTCAGACTTAGAAAACTTATATCCTAAGTAAAGAGCTTTATATTGGTGAATTAAACCCTTGTTAATATCAATAAACACCCATCTTTTAATGCTTAGTGTGATGTCTATTATAGTTGATCATGTTACCACCACGAAGGTAATGAATAAAATTTAGAGCTTTGCATGTGCTTTAACTTGGAGTGTGAGTATTGTAAACCAGGAGTAGAAGACTTAATTAACACTGAAAATTCCTAAACCTCTAGGTAAAAGAACCTATAATTTACTTCCCAAGCTCTCATAATCGTTTAATAAAAGGGACACTTTACAACACCAAATTCCATTTAGGATTGTACCTCTCTAGGCGATCATTACCAAATTCCTGCAAGTTTACTTCCCCAAGCTCTCATAATGGTTTAATAGAACGTAATGGACACTTTACCCCAACTTTCATTGTTCAATTTACGGATTTTGTGCTTGAAATACTTGTATTAATATTCAGTCTAGCAACAGTGCATTGCATTTCTTCCCGAGTATTTTAAGCCAAACACTTTTTGGCACACCTGGTGGAACACGTGTAATTAATTTAAAAATATGGCAGGAACTAAGACAAGCCTTAATGACTGCTTATGTCGAGAAGCTTAACCCCTTTGGGACTCGAGCTAAGAATGCCCAAGACTGGATTGACACTAATTCACTTTTTCAATGAGGTTACAAAGCTCACATATTTGCTAAATTTAGTGAAGAGACAAGTCAATCCACAGTAGTGCACATCGGTCATTTACTATGTGGTGAGCTTTGGGGCATGATTACTTGAGGTTGAGATCATTTCTAATTCTCTGCATAACCGCATTTTCATGGTATATTGAACTCCATGTTGATTCATTCCACACTTTGGCTCGAATGGAAGAACTATACATTGCTCTCAATTCTATAGGATTGCACCTCAAGTATCTGTCACTAATCTTACTAAACTTTTTCATGGTTCTAGTGAAACTATGGGAGATTCTATTGACTGTTTTAAACAAGCTAAGTGTAAAGTTAACTTAACTTGCATGAAATGAATGTATTAAGTTAGCTTTATCAGTTTGCACCTTGAACTTAAAAGTAAATTTGATGGCATGGAGTTTCACGATTTGTGCAAGTAGATGTTGGAACAAATGCACGTAAAAATTGATAAATAATAAACAATAATACCCGATTTAGTATGTTGAAAGAACCAAGACTTAGAGGCGGATAAACGCTTCTTGAAGATAGTCGAAGCCTCTCCCACGTGCAAATGGAAGACTATCTTGGCAGCTCTATCTTCGGGATTCAACCAAGCACAGATTCACTGTTCATCCAAGAGAGTTGTATTTCTCTACAATGGATCGTGTATCCACCTCCGATCGATCAAAGCATAAGTTTGAAACAAGCTTTTAGTTCAAGTATTTTTCTTTCAAGTGAAGATGGTGTCTCATCCCTTATCTCAACTTCCAACCCTTTAACCCTTTATATAGTGGTAGAAAAATGTTTGTTTCTTTGAACCTTATCAAGTTCTTTGAATCATACCAATTCAAGATTCATCAATGAATCTATAAAATATAATGAACTAAAAGATAGGTAAATTTTATCTAAGGAGTATATATGAACCTAAGTTCATAAATCTTCAAATTTATTTACAAAAATAATATTCAAAGAATAAACCATTTGGAAACTTAATAAGTCTCAAGTTCATGGAATTTATCTTTTTGAAAACTAGAGTTCAATGAACTTTATTTTATTTTTAGATATACATTGTCAAATTTGAAACACATTTCCAACAAACCCCACTTGTTTCAAATTTTAAAAGATATGCTTGATTGGCAAGTCATGTATATCAGTAAATGGTGTCTTTTGGGTTTGAACCATTGCATAGTGAATTAATCATTGATTTATCTAAGAACTTAATGGACAAAGCCTTGAATTAAAAACCATGTCAACAAATCAGAAGTACATCATGCACACTTCTGTTTCGGATATGAAGTACTAAAGCCCGACACATTATGGCCATGTGTCTTGATCCCAACACTCTAAGTGCTCTAAGGATTATAAAGCCTTAATAATCCTATAGAAAACGGCTACACTTCCGCACGCAGATCTGTGAATCCGTCAAGGGTGACCTTGCACACCCCAACAAAAGGTTTATGGATTCATTAAGAGAACTAAATCTCAATCTCCACTTAAACAAGGTCATTTGGTGAATCTATCAAGAGCTATCCTGCCAGCCCCAACCAAAACCCACTGGTCTATAGATTCATTAAGAGATATAATCTCAACCTCTATTTCATGCAGGAACGTGCACATACATCATAGGGAGGGCAGAATGAAAATTCATTTCATTATGTGTATCACTAGTTGTCACATTACTCGTTTTTCCCATTCAAAACCAGGATAAAAATCAACTGGGTTGGGTATCCATAATGTACAACTTAAAAATCAGTAGGCTTTAAACCCATCCCCCTCGATGTCTCAGACACTAAGTCTCTTCTCAAGCCTTTTGACAAAGGATCCGCCAAATTCGAATTTGATTTCACATATTGAATGGACATGATTTCATCAGCTAGGATCCTCTGCACATGATTGTGCTTTAGACGAACTTGTCTAGATTTACCATTATAGCACTCACTACTTGCCCAAAGCAAACTAGCCTTATTATCACAATATATTGTCAAAGGCGGGACTGGTTTACTCCATATAGGAATATCAACCAAAATGCCTCTCAGCCAATCAGCTTCCTCTCCTGTAGAGGATAAAGCAATAAATTCTGATTCCATGGTGGAGTGAGTAATACAGGTCTGCCTCTTCGATTTCCAAGAAATCACAGCTTCACCCAATGAAAATATCCATCCAGTCACAGATATAGACTCATCTTTATCAGAATTCCATGTGGCATCACTATAGCCCTCAATAACAGCTGGGAAGCTACCATAATGCAGATTGTAATTCATAGTACCCTTCAAGTACCTTAAAACTCGTAATAGAGCATTCAAGTACTCTTTTCCTGGATTACTAGTGTACTTACTCAGAGTGCCAACAACATAAGCTATATCTGGCCTTGTACAACACATGGCCTACATAAGACTGCCAACAACCTGAGAATATTCAAGCTGATTAATAGCTTGTCCATTAATACTTCGTACTAACTTGACACTCGGGTCAATAGGAGTAAGAGCAAGATCATCATCATAATGATTGAACCTTCTAAGGATCGTCTCAATATAACTTGATTCTGTAAGAACAATCCCATGCTGAGATCTTATAATCTTGATTGCAAGAATCACATCAGCCTCTCCAAGATCCTTCATACTGAAATTTGAAGCAAGAAAATTCTTAGCTTCATTAATTTTATCAATGTCAGTGCCAAAGATGAGCATGTCATCAACATATAGGCATATTAGAACACCGAAATCAGCTCTGAATTTGCTGAATATGCATATATCTCAGAACGACTATAATCTCTTTTATCAATCTCTTTATTTGCTGAATATGCATATATCTGCATTGGCAACATAGCCATTAGCAAGCATTACGCTTCTAAACTTCTCATGCCATTACTTAGGAGCCTGTTTTAAGCCATAAAGAGATTTCAATAGCTTGCAAACTTTATGCTCTTGTCCAGGGCTGATAAATCCTTCTGGCTGCTCCATATATACTTCTTTCTCTAGGTCACCATTAAGGAATGTTGTAATGTCAAAACAATTAAATGCGTCTACCACGTAACACGTAGTGGGTTCGGAAACAAACCTTATGAAGTCTCCAAAAATTTCGACAAAGGATCCTTGTTGTTACGAGCCTCCAACACGCTTGATCTCGCAGGTACAAAAATGACTACTAGAGTCGAGTTCTTTGTCCACGAACCAAATCCTAGAGCTCAGTGATGCTCTAGAGAAAGTGCAATAGAGAGAGGGATTGTCTTTGGACTTATTGTCTGTGATTTATTATTTCTTGGGGTATCTCTAGCCTTTATATAGAGATAGTATTAGAGACAGGCTTTACCTCAAACACTTAGGAGATAAAGATGTATTTATTTCAAACACTTAAGAGATAATTATTGTATTTATCTCAAACACTTAGGAGATAAATATTCTCTAATTAACCGTAATTATTCAGACTAACAAATACACATTATCTGTTAGTGGGCGGATAATGGGTCCATTGACCCAATTTATTAACAGCTCTTACTCGCCCACACACAGGGCAAATAAATCGTGCAGTCCCTCATTATCTCTTGTTCACTCATCTCCTCATACAGGAAATGGAAGGTGTGACCTACGAGAAAAGATGTCCAGTTAAGGAATATTGTATTAACTCATCACCAAACTAACACAATACATCACTCTAAAAAATCTTGTATGTACCCTAAATAGTTCAACTATACCAGATTAAACACTCTCAAATCCCTCATAGTGAGCAGTGTTAAACCTCGCATATGTTATGTATTCATGACTCATATCGAAACAAAAATCGACAAAGTCGCCCGGGCTATGAATCACACAACATGGTGTAATTTTAAACTTTCTTCCCAAAATCCTCATGTCATTCCAATTAGATCCAATCGCTTTCTTAGACATGCCCCGCGAGACTGCATCATCCATGATTCAAAGGTACATGCTAAAGTAGAGACATTGAGTATCCTCGTCATGACACAGTCTAAGGTGAAAAGGGTACTACATATGATCAAAAATATTTCGATTCAAGTGGCTCACACAGTGACAAAGCAGGGATTCATTCATCACTCCCAATGTCAGTCTGCATTTAGCACATGCAGTATGATTTGCATGCTATGGCGTAACCCGCAAGGGCGTGTCACATAAATGTATAGTAAATTACGTCATACGAATCTGAGTCTAGTCGCTGTACAAGCGCCTAACCTGGATTTTTCAGCCCAGTCACTCTCATAGTTCCTGCCTAAACTCTTTCATTCGACTGTAAACAGATTACATAGAGTTGTGGAGATACTTTATGATCGACCTACATTTTTAGGTCTCATCTTAGCTCCAACAAAGGCGACATGTTTACTTTACAAGCTGTATCATCTTATTCGCCCTCTTGGCGCCTAAGATAATTATGTCTCATCTTACTCGCTATCTTAGCGCCAAGGTGAATTACTAATGTGAATGGGTCAATTCAAGCTTGGTGACACTCTCAATAAGGATTTATATGTAATCACAAAGATTATCCATTCATTCCAAAATAAACTCAAATCAAGGAACAAAATTTTAATATATAATAAATAATATCAAGTACATAAGATGCCATAAACATATCAAAACCTATGTAGTCCCATACTTCTAATGTTAGAAAGGAAAACATCTCTAGCAATAGGCTTGGTCAAAGGATCAGACACCATTTTGCCAGTAAGTATATGCTTCATGGTCACCTCTCCTTGCGCAACTAAAGTTCTAATGAAATGATAATGAAGGCCTATGTGTTTGGCCTTCCCATGATATTTGGGGTCCTTTACAAAATCTAGGGCAGCTGTATTGTCACAATGAATAGTGACAGCCTCGTCTGTATGAGCTGTAATCTCTAGAGCCTATAAGAATGACCTCAACCAAACAGCTTTCTGGACTGCTGCTGAAACAAGCAACATACTCCGACTCTATCGTGGATAGGGCGATGCAAGTCTGTTTCTCGCTACACCAAAAGATAGCTCCACCTCCTAGAATGAATACATAACCTGAAGTGGATCTTCGTTCATCTCTATCACCGCCTCAATTAGCATCGATGTATCCTCTCAGTCTCAAGTCTCTACCATGATAACACAAGACGAGATCAGTGGTTCCACGTAGGTATCGAAGAATCGTCTTCACCGCATTCGAATGAGCGGGTCTAGAATTACTCTGATAATAACTCACCATTCCAACGGCATAGCAGATGTCTGGACGCGTACACAACATAGTGTAAATCAAACTCCATATTACAGCCGCGTAAGGCACTTTGGACATTCGATTCTTTTCCTCATCATTCTTTGGGCATTGGTCTGTGGTTAAAGTACATGCCTTATCCATCGGAGCGTCTATGAGTTTTGAGTTATGCATACGAAATCGTTCAATGACTTTCTTGATGTATGTCTCTTGAGACAAACCGAGAAGTCTCTTTGGACGATCACATATGATTTTAACCCCGAGCACAAAATTAGCTTCTCCCATGTCCTTCATCTCAAAAGTTGAGGACATCCACTACTTAGTGGCGACCATGGAACTCATGTCATTCCCATCTAAAAGAATGTCATCCACATACAAAGAAAGGATCAGAATACTTTTCTTAGATCGTTTTACGTAAACGCAATGGTTTTGTTCAATCATTTCAAAACCTATAAATTGAGGTAATGGCATGATGAAACCTATAGTACCACTGCCTAGACGATTGTTTGAAACCATATATAGAACGTTTGAGCCGACAAACTTTGCGCTCATATCCCCTGATTTCAAAACCCCCAGGTTGAGCCATATAAATCTCTTCGTCTAGTTCTTCATTGAGAAATACAGTCTTAACATCCATATGAAAAAGTTCTAAATCTTGATGAGCAACAATAATTAGGATCAGGAGAATTGAAGCAAATCTCACCACCTGGGAGAATGTGTCTTCATAGTCCACACCCCGTTGTTGGGTATAGCCTTTCGCTACAAGACGTGCCTTATACTTGTCAATTGACCCATCTGCCTTGCACTTGACTTTTGAAACCCACTTGTTTCCGACAGTCTTGCGCCCTGGCAAAAGGTCAACCAACTCCCAGACCTGATTCTTCTCCACTAAGTCCAACTCATCCTTCATTGCAATCATCCACTCATTACTAGCAGACAAAGATAAGGCTTCTTCCACATAAGTGGGATCATCTTCATCAGTTGGAGTGCACATAAGAATTTCTCTGTCAATCTCAAAACGACGACGTGGAACTCTTCCCCATTCACCTCTATGCAATTGAGAATCTTGTTGGCCTAATGGTCATAGTGGTGTGCTCTCACTATCTGAGATGCTCTCACTAGGTTGAGGGTCACTTATACTCTCTTCAGCGACAACCGGATGAGGAACTAATTCCCCACCTTCGCTTGGAGATGATAAAGTGACTTCGACATTCTCTAACTTATAAAGGTCAAGATTCTTACTCGCGTCCCTAATGCTAGGAAAATCACTCTCTATGAAATCGACATCACAAGACTCTATTTCAGTCTTTCCACCATTTGAATGTTCACCATACATCACATAGCCTTTAGATTTTTCAGAATACCTTAAGAAGATACTCTTTTTAGCTCTAGGCCATAGTTTTCCATACTTATTAGAAGTATTGTGAACATAACATGCTGAGCCCCATGGGCGCAAGTTATCCAAATTTGGCTTTTGGCCATTCCAAAACTCATATGAGGTGGATTTGACTTATTGTGAAAGCACTCGATTAAGTATATAGGCTGTAGTCAAAAGGGCATCCCCTAAAAAGATATTAGAAGGTTTGCTTGCGACATCATAGATCTAATCATGTCTAATAATGTTCTATTCCTTCTTTCCGCAACACCGTTTTGTTGTGGAGTATTAGGAATATTAAGTTGCTTGCGTATCGCTTTTTCCTCACAAAACTTCTTGAAATGATCGGACAAATATTTGCGTCCCCGGTCAGTGCGAAGAGTTTTTAAACTCTTCTCTTTCTGATTCTCAACCTCTGTTACAAACCGTTGAAACAATCCAAAGCTTCATAGCGGTGAGATATCAGATACACATAACCATATCGCGTATAATCGTCTATTAGTGTAAAATAATAAGAGGCGCCATAGCGTGTCTTTACACTCATAGATCCAGATATGTCAGAGTGAACTAGCTCAAGTGGTTAAGTTGCTCTCACAACCTTTCCAAAAGGCTTCATGCATGCTTTACTGGCCAAACAAGCCTCACATGTTTGTAGATTGACTTTTGCGAGTGGGCCCAAAAATCCTTCTCTAGCCAAATGAGTCATTCTATCTTGGCCTATGTGGCCCAACCTTGCATGCCAGGTGGTAGAATCATTCACAATATTATCATTCACAACATAAGAATAAAATGACTGAGAATCAATTAAATCCAATTGAAAATGACTATCCATGCGAAAACTATGTCCGAACAAAACATCATCCAAAAAGATGTACAACTTATTACCCTTAAAAAAAGGAAAAATCATTGTCTAATAAAGCAGTAATTGAACATGTTCTAACATTGGGAAATGAAAAGTCTCATTACAAAGAAAAACAAAACAAAGAAATCCCTTTATTTCTCTCTTTCTATTTTGGTTGAAATGAAATAAACATTGGATAATGAATGTTCTCTAAATATTGGGTAATGAAAAATGTGATATATTTTCTTTTTCTTGCATTTTTTGGTTAGTAAATAATTAAATAATTGTAAAACTGAAAACAAAACAAAGAAACTGAAATACTTGAATAATCAGTTAAGAAACAAAAAATTGTTGAAAAAACAAAAACATAAAAAATGAAAAACAAGGTTAATATGCATAAAAATGAAAAAAAAAAGTCTTAAATACAGTGCAAATTAACAACAACTTTATACAGAAATTGAACTGCTCTTTAAAGCGAGATTACTGACTATTGAGAACAAAGAAGAATCATGATACTAAGCATGCAAAAGATGCTGTAAGAAAGTTAATCACAGAAAAAGGACGGGCTTGTAAGGATGAGGATTTCCAGCTCTCTGGCAAAATCTCAGCATACTTTGAATGTAGACTTTTAATTTGCACTTCTTAATAACATATGATTCACTTATTATACCTTGAGCTTAGAAATCTTGCAATTTTATTACTCTTGCATTAAAGTCGGATTGTACACCTCCATACCTCTCTTCGCAATTCCTTCTTCTATCCTCTTCTCATACACTCTTTCTCATCCTCTATCTATGTGCTTCTATGCCTTTTCTTCTCCTCCGTCTTTTCTTCTACCCCCCCCCCCCCCTTCTGATTCCTTTCCCTTATAATTAAAATATCTTTCCCTCTTTCTTTCTTTACAAATAAAGCATCCTCAGTTTCTTCTTCACCTATTTCCATACTCAGGCATAAATCCTTGAAGAATGTTGAAGTAAATATTAGAAGTTGCATCTTATATTTGCTAATTCTGAAGCTTCCTGGGAGTATATTCTCATATATGTTAAATTTGCACTTTCAATGATTGTGTAAATAGAAACATTACTGGATTGGTCTCCTACTACAAAAACCATTGCTAGACTAAGAATAAGTGTAGGATTCCAAGATTCCAGTCACTAATCTTATTGTTTCCTCCTCCCATCAGTCTATTAATAGTGAAAAAAATTTCATCAAGCCGAACATAAACTTAGGGATAAGATAACAGCACCGGGTTGTAGCTGTGTTTTGGAATGATTGAATTAAGTTGGAAGCCAAAGGCTAGAGGGCCATGAAGTGGAATTAGTCTATTTGTACTTTGCTTATTGGCTTTATCCTCATCATTAGGTTAAAAGCCAAAGGACCACGGGATTGAGATGCAGTTGTCATCTTGATTTTTATAAAGTAACTGCTATTTCATTGATGAATATTTGTGATTTTCAAAGTCAAACCCAGACCCAATTAAGAACGAGTTTGGTCGAGATCAATATGACTCTGTATGTTAGATTTTAAGGAATAACGTGCTGTAGTGCATTTAGAATTGGAAAGATTGCTGATTGACTGTTGTATTTGGTGTTCTTCCTCCCTGAATAATTCAATTATGCCTTTAATGTGTTTGGCTTTCTGATTCTATTGATTTCTTCTCCCAATCTTTTTGGCAGCTTATCGACATTTTTAGCAAGGTGTCATTGCAGATCTTCTATGATTATGAACTTACATTACAATAGGAGATGCTTTTACTTGCTACTTCACTATTGTTTTCAGTGCTCTTTATTCCTGCGTAATTCAATTCTGGCTTTAATGTGCTTCGCTTTCATAATACAATCTTTTTGTTATTGTTAATTGGCAGTTGTGTTGCATCGGCATACTGACCTGCCTGGACTAAAGTGCCACAAGAATTCCTAATTTCATAGGATCCAATAGATAACTATGTAAAAGATGACTTTCTCTCTGAAATGTCACCACGTGTCCTCTTTCGTTTCTCATATGTCTGGTAAGTCTGAAGTAAACTTTGAACTTGGACTTCTGAATTGGACTTCTTATTATTGTTACAATTAATCTAGACTTCTAATCAACTTATTATACCTAGAATATGACCTTCTAATATGAACTCTTATTAATATAATTAATCTAGACATGTAATCAACTTAGTATACCTTGAATTTGGAATTTCATCTCATGTATGCCATGTAATTATGGCCTCTACCATCTCCCTCTCCCACCCTCTCTTTTCTTGGTAAATGCATGCTCGCTTTAACCTTTTATCTCTTTGTTTTTTCGTTTTTCGATCCATTTTCACTCTTACTAGAATATGTCTCACTCTCTCACACAATATGGATAAACTTACAATTAATTTGGCAAGGTCCTCGTCAGCTAGGCAAACATAAATACATGAAATGGATAAGTACCTTTAGTTCATTATCAAACACGCTTAAAAACTAGGTGAAGTTCGAATCAAAAGTAATAAATTTTTGCAAGAATTGTTTGTCTTAGGTGTTGAAATTGATTTGCTTGCTTTTTCGGCATTTTCAATAGTTTTTTGTTCTTCCTTAGTTCTCTAGGCTAGATTTGCAACTAAACTTGGGGAAGAAATGTCTTCACATATATTACGTCTAATATTGGATAATAGGTTCCAATATTTCGCAATTGGATTTAGATGTTCCTTACAAATTTTTAATTTGTCATTTCTGCACTATTTCCATGTATTCTCTTTATGCTTCTAACAGTAGCCTATGAGTAATTTTAATTATTTGAATCATATCAGCTGCTAACAGTCAGCCCCTGAAATACCCAGATGTTCGAACTTGGGGTTTAATGACAATGTTTCATATGGATCAATTTAGAAATATACTACATATAATGAGAACACTCATTTTGGTGTAACACCTTTATTTTTATTTTATTTTTGTTACGCAACTACCTATTTATCATAAAATTCTTGAAAAAAGAAAATGATACAAAATAAAAACATTAAAAATGATACAAAATAAAAACATTAAATATCAAATAACCACATTAGGGATATGTTTGGTTTTCACATTTAAAACATTTATATACAATGCTTGAAGCGTGTTAGTGAAATTAGAGATGTCTTTACGAAAAAAAAGGTCTTCACAAGACGTATGTCATTACGTCGAAATATCTCATAAAAATAACTTAAATAACCCCCAAGCGGAAGATAAATGATAGAATCTTGAGTGGTAACTCAAGGTCGGCGATTTCAACCTCCATGCTGACGGGTTATACAAGATCCAGTTCTAACCATAATAATAATAAAAAAATAACTAGCTTCCATATGGTTGTATCATTTTGTTTATACCATAGTGACAAGCCTATATTAGACTTCTAATGTCAAGATGCTACCACATCGGCACTTTTCTACATATTTAGTATTTGCCTATCTTTAATTGTTTGGAATTGTGTTTTAGGGTATGACGTAGGTGTACAAGACCTAACATGTGGTACATCTAATTCGATGCATAACACGTTCCAATTATTTGATTACCTAAAAAAGGATGAAACTTATCATCTTACATGTTACAAGTAAGAATTCAAAGTAGTCTAAGGTTACTCTTCTTAGATTATCCAACAAAAACAATTTTTTGGGGAGCTTAGAGAAATTTTGTGCTTGGTACAGTGTTCTACAATGCCATCAAATTTAACACCCCCGGAAATCCGGAGGCCCCCCCCCCCCCCGAACTCCCTGGTCGTTAACCTACCGGATCACATCAAACCTGTTAAATCTGTTCACTAACTCATACTTGAAAACATTTAATCTGATACCATCTCAAATTCTTCAAATACAAGTTTACAAAACTGCTTAGACTTGGTCTATTAAAACCTAGGTTCTTTACCAACTCGAGTCCTTACAAAACAAGGTGACACCCGACCCCCGCAGGAGTCTCACATCACTGTAGTGGCAGGTTTACCGGAACCTCGAACAGGCTCTAAGCCATTCTAGAACATGCGACAACTGATCATCTCCTGCAGAAAGGAGTCAAACAAAGGGTGAGTTTTTGAGAGCTCAGTAAGGTCGTACAAGGACTACAAAAAGAATTACCAAACGACTCCAAAGGGGTCCAACTGATGATGATTTCCAAAATTATCAAAATTCATCATAAATAGATACCAAAATAACAATAACAAGCACGAGGGCTCCCAAACGATCAATAGGAGATCACTTCCAAAGTCATCATTTCCAAAGTACAATGAAAATTTCTCAAGGGATTTCAACACAAGCACTCTGCCCACACCAAATCCTCCAATACACAGAAATTACAAAATAATTCACAGATGCAATTCAATGATAAGTTTTTAAGAGTTTCAAAATAATCATAACTAGTTCGATCAGATATCAAAAGAAAATTTTAGATACGATGCAGACAATCATAGATACACAGACTAGTCCATCTTAGTACTAGCCCATACCAATGCACCGACTAGTCCATTAAGGTACTAGCCTATACCCATACACCGACTAGTTCAACAAGGTACTAGCCCATACCAATGCACCAACTAGACCATCAAGATACTAGCCCATACCAATTTACCGACTAGTCCATCAAGGTACTATCCCATACCAATGCACAATCTCATGTCAATGTACATAATGACAACAATTTGACAATACAACTTGTTATTTAATGTTCAATGGGCAATAAATAATGAGCATCGCAAGATTTCCAAATAACTGATTCACGTTCAATATTGGGGTTTTCTGGACAATAACATACTGATATTAATTCATACCTCAAAGTTTGACATTAGTCATAAGTAAATCAAATGAGTACTTACGAGTACGAGTTATCAAAATAAGGGTTCGGATGAAAAGTCCTTACACAGGGTTCAGATAGAATCTCTTACCTGGATCCGCGATTAATTTACCCTAACCGGAAGTCTTTAATTTTAACCTAAACGGAACAACCAACTAATCAGAATACATACTATATTACAACATTATAACTTAATATGGACTCACACATACTCCCAAAATGAACCCCCTCACTAGGTACGTAAAATTACTGACCAAAATGCCTCTCTAGGACTTAAATCACCAAAATGGTCTTCTCATAAGCAGAATCACTAAAATAACCTTCTCGTGTGTAAATTTACGCAAAAATACCTTTTACAAGTAAAATTACCGGAATACCCCATTCGGGGTGGTAAATTACCAAAAAATACCCCCCGTTACACTTAAATCATCAAAATAACCCTTCCGTAAGCGAAATCACTAAAATATCCTTACCGTATCCAAATTTACTAAAAAATACCCTTTATAGGTAAAATTACCAAAATACCCCATCGGGGTGGCAAATTATCAAATACCCATAGGGGTTTCCAGCACCGAAAAAATCCCAAAAACATCTTAAAGTGCTATTTTAAGCATCCTGATGCCATTCCAGGACTAAAAAGTATTTTGAAAATTTTTTGCCCAAAAAGTCCTGAACCCTGTGTCTGGACCGAGCGCTAAAAGGTCAGTTTCGCGAAAAAATCTATCAACCTCATAATGACCCGAAATTTTATAATACAAGAAATATTATTAAAATAAGATTTGCCTAAAATTTTCAGATCAAAATAGCTTGGTTTGTTATGCTAAATTCTTCGATAAATCTCTTTAATCGGTACCCCAATTTAGCGCCCTTCACGGACACCGAAAATTCTCAAAAACTTTCAGAGCGTACGTCTCCTAAAATATCAGGGGTTACTGTTTTGGACTTTGTCCAATTTTGAACCTAATTATTTATAGAAATTCGTAAAAGAGCTGGCTAAATAACACACCATTTTTAGCGACAAAAACAAAAACTATTCAGATCAGCCTAGACACTGCTTCACCTTAATCACACACAATCCCCTTCTTCCTCCTCACCCTCTATCGAAGCTCACAGAGCTCACACTCCTCACATACACCCACTTCTATACCTCTAAACACTCCCCAAACATCTACATAACTCTCATTCCACCTAAAACTCACCCATTACGCACTTCATGTACACAATTACACATACATATATACCCACCGAATACACAAAATCAAGAACACACACTATGAACCCCAAACACACACACACACACACACACACACACTGTTACACTTAGTTACATACATCTGTCCTAAAAAACACACTTTAAACAATTCTAAACCACCTTATTACACCGAAACCCACACATTAACACATTTGTACCAGTAAAATTACACACCTACACACCCTCCATGCACAGTAGCAGCTCTGCTGCTATTTCCCACGCCCCCTTCCCCTTCGCCATTACAAATACACACTGATGCACTCCCCTGAGCACGCACGGCATAGCTACCCTATATAACACATCTACATAAAAAATTACCCATATGGTATTCACCCGAAATTCACACAACAAAATAAAAATCCAGCAACCATATACCCGCGACACAGTACACCTCACAAACACACACTACTTCACACACTAACACCTCCCTAAAACACATATTAAAGAAACGGAATTACCCTTGAAGTGATTTCCAAAATTTCCTTTCCCTTTCCCTCTGTTTGCCCGAGATTACTGCTCTTCCCTTCTTTGTTGCTCTGTTTTCTTCGCCAGCATTGTTCCCAGTGGCGGACCTCCCCTGAACTTTTGAAAAAATAATTTTTTTTTCGGGAATCGCACCAGACCCCTTTCCCAAGATCCCGTTACCCGAGACGTCGTTTCTGATATCCCGTTCCCCGAGACCCACACTCGGCACTCTTTCTCTCTCTCTCTTACCATTGTGACTCCGTGAGTGACCGTCGGTGTACTCCGACGAGGCTACTCCGACCAGATCTGCCCCTATCGGCGGACGAGACTGAAGTTGCTCAGGTAGCGATTACCACGACGACGGCCAATGAGGCTCCGCTCCTCGAGACTTCTACTGCTACTCAAGCCACGGCTACTTCGAATCCGACCAGATCTGGCCCCTCACGGCCTCACCCCTGCCGGCGATCGCCATTAAAGCCGCTCAGGCAACGACGCCGACGAGGCTCCCTGCTGGCTACTTGACGCCTTGACCTGCTGCTGCTTCAACTCTTCGACTGCTTGTGGACTTGTACATCGCCGCCACATCTAAGCAAAGAGCCTTCGCCGGACTTGTGGTACAATGACCAGTGTATTTGGTATATAACTTTTTAGGTACACTGTATCGTAAAATTATTGTTATCACAATCATAATTATGCTAATTGATTATTACTGATTTACTATTTTTAATATTATTTTAATAAAAAAATTTGCACCCCCTGAAAAAAAAAATTGGTTCCGCCCCTGATTGTTCCCCTCTGTTCTTCCCTCTGTTTCCTCTTTCTCTCTCCCTGTTCTTTTCTTTTTTCCGAATTTTCTCTTTATTTTCTTTTATTTTATAATCCATTATCTTACTATTATAATCCATTAGTCATCACATATGTGTCATTCTTTTAAGATATATTTCCCTACAATTTGGCACACAAGTATCAAGTTTCCAAATATGCAAATAGTCCCCTAAATGTTTTTCATATTTACAAAACAGCCCCAAAAATTGCAAAATTTACATTTTTACCCCAAAACTCTCCTAATATTAATTAATTAAATTAAATGTCACTAAAACATACGATATCACTCATTTCATTATTTTTCATCACTAAAATCATAATTTATATTTATGCCCCCAAAGTTTTTCAAAATCACATTTTTGCCCCAAAATTCTTTTAAACTTCGATACTCTTCTAATACCCAAGCATTACTCAAATTTAACGCCCGTTTATTTTTTGGAGTACAGATGGTTATTTTAACTCGCTCCTAAAGTTCGGGATATTACATCAAATCATCAAAATCATGCATGTGAAAATCACGCGCATAATGCACGTGTGCTACATGTGAACCCTTGCATTTCATATAGGATAAACAAAGAAATGTGTCTGTCATGGGAAAAAATGTAGCCAATATTAGACATTTAAAAATAATTTTGTACTTAATCTAAACTGAGCCAATAAATGCCCACACACAATCATCTCAACAAATGACACAATCATTTACTGATGTAAAAACTTGAGTGCTTCCAATAGACTTTACTATAGTAGGTCCGCAAACATCTGTATGAACTAACTCCAGTCTTTCAGTCTTCTTCGCTTTACCATCCCTCCGAAAACTGACTAGTTTTTGCTTTCCATAGACACAACCCTCGAAGAAATCCAACTGAATGTTCTTCATCCCTGGAAATGCATTCTTTGAGTGTAGAATTCTCATACCACTCTCACTTGAATGTCCCAACCTGTGATGCCATAATGTAGTTGTAGAAGACGAAGAGATAGAGTGGTTATAGGTACCTAAAAGAGTATATAGGGTTCCTACTCTTTCACCTCTTGCTACCACCATCGACCATTTGATCATCTTCCATTGTTTTTCCACCAAATGCCACAAAATAGCCTTCACGGTCCATCCCGTTGACGGATATAAGGTTCTTCTCCAGTTCTGGAATATGTCTAACATCATTCAAAACTAGGGTTCCTCTATTTGACAATTTAGTTTCAACTTTTTCCTTTTCAACAATGCTACACTGATATCTAGACCTGGCAAACGGGTAAATCCGGCGGGTACGGGTAATACGCGGTCGGGTCCGGGTAAAATCGGTTCGGGTAAAAATTACCCGGCTTTTTACGGGTAGTCATTTCTTGTATCCGTACCCTACCCGGATAGTTCGGGTAAATCCGCGGGTAATCGGGGAGGTTCCCAAATTTGTTCTATCTATTTTCATAACCAGTTTTTACACTTTATGAATAACCCAGCACAAGCACATGAAAACACATCGAAGCAAAATACAGGGATGATTTTCCCGTTGATTCCACGAATCAACCACAAGTACCAAATAAATATCAAAACTCGTAGGAAATATTCCACGAACCAACCACTTCAATAATAATAATAACAAACAAAAAGTAATAAATTTATTACAAAACATAGTAACAGTAGATCTGTGATGATGAAAGAGGTCGGCGGAGGTGGTCACGGCTAGACGGCGATATCGATGTAGATGTAGATTTCGATGTCGGCAATGTTGATCTGCGGCAGATGTGGGCTTCTCGATCGGCGGCGGATGTACCCTAGATCGGCCTTGAAGAGCGAGGGAGCTGAGTGACCTTAAATAAAGTGAGAGCTGAGCGGCTGACGGAGTGACGGTCGCCAGTCGGTGGTGGATCTCGACTCTCAAGATCGGTGGTCGATCTCGCCGGTCAAGGAAGGCCTTGAAAAGTGAAGGGAGCAAGGGGCGACTTGATAGAGTGAGGAACGAAAGGGCTGACGGAGGGAAGGTCGCCGATCGACGGTGGATCTCCAGTGAGAGGGGCTGCGGCAGCTTGAGGCGGAGTGAGATTTGGGAGAGAAAAGATGAAAATGAAGGGTAGGGTTAAGGGAAAGAAGAAAATGTCATTATATATGCACTGAAAACCGGGTAGTCCGGGTAACCCGTATCCGACCCGAGATTACCCGAAAATTACGGGCCGGATCGGATACGGGTCTGTTTTTGGCAGGTTTTAAAAACATGTACCCGTACCCCGGTTTTTTGGCCGGGTTAGGGTCTACCCGCGGGTCCGGGCCCTTTTTTGCCAGGTCTACTGATATCCATTCTCGACAGTCACATGTCCATAATCACCATGAACATAATCATTAAAACAATTCTTACGAGGTGTACAATGAATCGAGGCTCTTGAGTCTACATATTACACTTTAGAATTATCATCCATTGTAGCAGAAAGACATAAATCGTCATATGTCTGTTCGTTTGAACTTACCATGTTTGCCCTTTCATCATCACCTTATCTTCCCCCTGCTCCCTTTTTCTTCTTTGGTTCCGTACAATCATTCTTCTTATGACCTTCCTTGTTACAATTCCAGCACATTGTGGTTCTCTCTTTGGACTTCAACTTGCCTCTTGATTTTGTTCTTCCTCTTGTAGGACTTCTTCCCCTGTTATTCTACTTGTCATTCTGTCTACCTTTGGATTCCACGGACAAAGCAGTACTAGATGATATACCATCACCAATTGTCTTTCTCCGCATTTCGTCATTCTTCATAGAGCTCAGAACATCATTAAGTGTTAGCGTTCCAGAGATAGTAGAATTACTCATTGTCGTCACCAAGCTATTCCAACTATCAGGCAGTGAACACAAAAACAACAAAGCCCTAATTTCATCATCAAAATTAATGCCGACAGATTCCAATTGACTTGTAACACCGTTAAAATCATTTAGATGATCAACAAGGGAACCATTTTCTGACATCCTCATATTAAACAATCTCTTCATAAGAAATACCTTATTCGAAGCAGAAGTTTTTTCTTACAATTTCTTCAATGCTTTCATCACAGCAGCAGTAGTTTTTTCCATGGAGATATTGAATGCTACTTGTGGTGTCAGGCTTAGCCTTACTGTAGCCAACGCCTTTCTATCCAAAATCGCCCACTCATTCGCACTCATTGCTTCATGTTTCTCTCCCACCAACGGTAGATACAGATCCTTCTGATACAAGTAGTCTTCAACTTGCATCTTTCACCACTGAAAATTCATATCATTAAACTTCCCGATCTTTTCTTTACCTTCTTCGGCCATTGCTCCAAGTCAAACATAAAACCTACATGAGTAAAACTCGAACCCAAGCTCTGATACCAGTTGTTACGAAACGCAGCAATAACGAAGCAATATATCGAAGAACAAAGAAACAATAAATTTAAAAAACCAAACGCACAACACAAGAATTACGAGGTTCGCCAATATGGCTACGTCCTTGGAGTATGACCAGATTTCGATTTCACTATTTAGTAGTGTTACAACCAAAATTCTAGCCCCCACTCTCTGTTGTCGTTTTCTCTCTTGACCCAAAAATAAGAAAAGACCACTTATATATATTTAGAGCTAAGGGGTGACTTTCTCTAAATAACCAATGTGGGACAAGACTGCTTATATACTTGGGCTAAGTTGTGATATTCTTCCGATTACCAATGTAAGACACTCACATTGTAATAATATCTCTGGGTTGAAATCAGGCTCCACATGTAACAACTGCAACCTCATCGACGAGCACCACAAGTCCAATATATAGCACCCACCAACACCACCCCAACGAGACAACCAAGCCAAACCACATACCACCATACCAGCTATAGCCAAGACCCTAATAACTCCAGCCACGACTAATCCGAAATAAGGGAAGGGGGACGTAACCAATGTTATTAAAGGCGCGCGCCTAGGCGCGCGCCTAGGCGCAAGGCGCGCTCAGGCACAACATCCGCGCCTCGCCTAGCCTAGGCTCAGCGCGTTCAAGAAGGCGCGCGCCTGGACGGTCCAGGCGCAAAGGCGCAAGGCGCAACACGGCACGGGAGGCGCACGTCTAGGCGCAATTCTGCCTCACTCTCACCGAAGCAGCTTCTCTCTCACCTGCACATCGCCGCTGAAATCCTGTTGCTTCGGCCGCTGCTCCGGCCACTGCTCCGGCCGACACTTCGCCTTGCTGCTCGAGCTCGACTGCTCCACCGAAGCAGCTTCTCTCTCACCTGCGCTGCCGCATCGCCTTTCCCGTAACGGGAATCCCGTTGCCGTCGAAATCCCGTCGCTCCGGCCTCTGCTCCAGCTGACACTGCAGCAGTTTCTCTTCGCCTTGCTGCTCGGCTGCTCCATCGAAGCAGCTTCTCACCTGCTGACCTGCACCAGTTCTTTTGCTGGTTCGTGACAGCCTTCAAGTCCGCAAAGATTAACAAACCATTGAATGCAAGATTAACAAACCAGACACTGCTGACCTGCACCAGTGCTATGTTTTGCTCTTCAAGTCCGCAAGCTCTTCAAGTCCGCAAGGAAAGGACAATAATTGTCTATAGAAATGAAATCTTTTTGGACTTTATGATCCACAATATATACGATATCTTTTTGGACTTTATTGTTGTTTAAAATTGCCACTACCGGTTGTTGATATATACATCTAGAATGTATTTATATATAGATAGGGCATATAAAATCTAACATGATGAAGTATTATACAATTCAGTTATTAAAAAGTGGAAGATTAACTGAAACGAAGTAGAACAATACTCTGAAAATAAGCTAATCAAGTTTTTTACTTAATTTTATTGTTTTAATGCACTATTATTTATTTATTTTTATTTATTTTAATATTGCGCCTTGCTTCGAAAAGGCGCGCGCCTGCGCCTTGCGCCTTGCGCCTAGGCTCCAGGGACCTTTTGCGCCTTAGGTGCGCCTGCGCCTTTAATAACACTGGACGTAACTAGGAAGGATAGGGGAAAAAGAGAGAAGGAAATCTAGCAGGAGAAATCCTCTAGTGGACCATCGAATCATAATCAACCATCCACCGCAGGCTCTCGCACCCAACCACCGTGATCCACCATCACACGTCCAGCACACCCTAAGTCAAAAACAGGGGAGATGACAACCCAAGTTGAACACAGACCAAGCAATAGAAAAGACGAGCAACCTGAGCGGTCGACCAACAGCCTCCACGAATAACTATCACCTTGTTATCTTGCCTAATTCACAGCAAATGGGAGCCATGCCCACACCTCAGAACCATAGTTAGCAAACCACATACGCACCTAAATGCCATTAACCACTAAATCAAACCCACCTCGGACAAAGCCCTACAAAGACCACAAAAACAGTAACCCACCACATGTCAGGGAAGCTAGCTGTGGTGGTGGCGACAATGCGAGTTATTCTTAGGTTGGATGAAGAGAGGAGTTTTTGAGAGGGAACAAAATTATCAAGAATTAGGAGAAAAAGTATCAAGAATTACAAGTATATTATCCTGCCATTGAAATTCACTGATACATTTTTTTTCCCGTGTATTTAACTATTCAATTGGCATTTAAAAGCTCGTTATTTAAGGCAGTATAATGTTTTATGTATTCATGTCTAAACAAAATGTTTTCGTTTACAATGGTACAAAAAAATTGATACCCTCACTCTAGTTTTTATCGCTTACACTCTAATTTCATTGCGAAAGATCTGTAAGTGCCATTTTCTAATGCTCTTAAATGACAATATTTAATTTCAATAATTAGAATAAAGTGTACGCGATAAAAAAGTGGAGAGCATATATCAATTTCGAAATAAAAGTGCATCATCATGCATCAATCTTATACGGAAACATCATTAACATTTATCAGCGGTACAGATTGTAAGATATGATATGTTCCGTGATTGTTTCAGTAAAACTTTGCTTAAGATGAAAGATGAATAATAATAACGCAAAATTGAAAACAAAAAATCAAAAGTTCAAAGGCACAATCGATATTTTCTCGTGAAATAAGGGTAGAAATAAACCTACGAGCAGCAAACTGGACGTTACCGGAGAGTTGAGAAAGGGACTGCGTGTATCAGTGTTTTCAACCTTTTTCTATCCTCTTTTAAAGTTTTCCTTACAGTTTTCTGAGCAGACAACTAACCCCATCGCCCCTCCCCCCACCCCTCCCAACCCACATGATCCACCATGTCAGATTCCAGCATCACGCCATTCTCCAGGTGTGTGCATGTGTGTGTTTATACGCGTGCGTGCGTGAATGTGTGTGTTTATGGCTTGTGATCTCTTATGTCAAAACTATAATGTGGGTTTTTTTAGTTTCCTAATTTGAGAAATGGGTTTCTGCTATCCCGTGATTCCAGTGATGTCAAACATGGCAATGTTAATCTTGGTGATTTGATCCTTGAGCTGTAATTATGCCCACTTTTATGCCTTGAAATGGGTCCTATGTCCTTGTATATAAACCTATATATTCTGGCTTTTCCGATCTAATCACATTGTGCTCTTCTGCTCTGAGTTACTGGTATGCATACATTGTCGTCTCTTCTTGAGTCGATCTAACATTTTGATTTCCTCGGTGCCTTTTTCTGCTTCAATTTTGCTGGTGTTGGGATCTTAGTGTGCTGCTTCCTAAGACATGTACAGTAGTTTTTATGTTTAATCATAATGATGTGGGTGTTTTTTCTCTCGATAATTTCTGGTTTTGATGCTTTTGATTTGTTAAGTAGTTATGTATGGTTAGATCTTTAAACTGCAGCATAGTTTTCTCAGGGATAAATAAAGGTTAAGTTTTGTTATTAAGTTTTCTTTGATTAAGGGGAAAGACGCGACCTTGAATTAAGAGCAAAGAGTACGACAAAAGAAGAAATTAAGCCTACACCAATTGTGAGCCTAGTTATTTGGCTTGGCGATAAAGTCATCTTAAAACAACCATGCATGTACTATTCAATGCGACAAAGTGTTGTGAGCCTGTGATCAACATGTTCGAAAGAAAAAGGAAGAAAAGAACTGGGGTTTTCAATTCATAACAATTGCAAATTGAGTGGTGCGGTTGTGTGACTGCATGGTGCCTTGTGGTGAGTAACATGTAGAAAATAGATGAAAATGAAGAAGAAAAAGGGGGTAATAGTGAATAAAGAAAACAAAAGGCATTCAGTCTCTTGGTACGATGAAAGGTTTATAGGAGGAACCTGAGGGAGAAGGGGCTACAGTGTCGTGTTGGATAGATGGTGGTGGTGGTGGTAGTTTGCTAAGATTTTGTGTATCGTGTATTAAATTTCCAATTTTGATTATCATGTACCATATCATGCTTTGGACAGGAAGATACGATGAATCAATAGTTTAAAACTGGAAACTATATCACAGTGCATCGTAAATCTACTCTAACACCTAAACTGCATTATCTAATTAAGAAGACTTTTTGTTTTTAATGGTAATAACTAATGAGTGTAGATGCTGCGAACTTCAAAGTGATAGCCCCAGTCAGCAGCTACAGGAACTGATGGGTATAGGCCAGGCTATCTGTTATTTTCGATCAAAGCGAGGACTGTTGTCCGATCAAAGTCACTGTCAAAGTATGAGAACTGAGAGGCTCAACATCCGTGGAAAAAACTGGAAACTTTGCTTATGATAAGATCCCTTCCTCCTCGCCCCTTTCGTTTTATAGAAACTGGTGATGCATATCATAAGTTGCTGGTGATACAATGTCAATTTTGATAGGCATGATAGTACGTATTATTTTGTATATCTATATGATCTTAATAAAAGAGAGAAGCCTTTGTCATAAGGAGTTGGACAACACAAGGGTATTCCTCCTTAGCAGGACAAGCACGATCAGCCTATGTATCATTTATCAGACGTTATTCTCAACTATGGCTGAGATGGTCAGACCGATGGTGATCAGGTGATGGTCTAGTGCTTGGTGATTAAAGGACAGAAGGGGGATGATATGCTTTAGATAGAAAGAGAGGACAATAACAGCTCGAAATGACTAGATGATTAGTTCCATCACGTCTCTTTTATGCTCTGTTTGGATACCGTTTATTCTATTTTCATTTTCTGCAAATTCATTTTTTCTTGGTTGGCATTTTCAGATTCTATTTTCAAAAACACCAAATTTAACACTATAACGACTCCTTGCTAACATAAAATCGGAATTCAGCCCGCTCTTTTTGTCGTGTACTTGACTTGAAAATTAATATTCAACCATCACAGAGGTACCTTCGCATTCTCTTGGATGGTATTTAATAAAATATGTTTATCTTCGTCATTCAGAAACTGGTAAACAAGCAGTAATATTTTCATGTTTCCGAAAGCATGAAATTGACAAAGAAGAAAATGGCAGTCAAACGGAGTGATGACACGGTGGTTAAGTAGAGTAGAGTGGACACTACAGAGGAGAGAGGATTTTGGTTTGGCCAGTGGATAAATTTTAGAAATGCCTGCAATAGAATACGCACCTAAGGGGGGGAGAGAGAGAGAGAGCTGGGGGTGGGTGGGGGGGGGGGGGGTTTGTTTGACAAATTTTGGGGATGCCTTAAACATATACATAGATCTGAGAGAGAGGGGCTGGCTAACCATTGGATTTTTAGTTACCTTCCATATTGGGTTTTACTCATCTTCCATAATTTGTATGTGCTTGTGTGCTACAAGTTTTGTGAAACCTTTTTCTGTTCAAAGGCCTTGTGATTGAGGTACTTAAATGTTGTGACGACTTCAAATCCCTACTACTTTTTGAAATGGATCCTTTATATATAGGTTAAAAATGACAATTTTTTTCTACTGTTTCTTAGGTGTGATTATTATCTCGAAGTTGGCGCACTAGTTTGTGTTTTTGGAGCCTGCTCTTTGGCTTAAAAGTTGAAATTTCCTTGCTGCTGAACTGCTGCGCACACAGCTTATCATTTCACATTTTTTGAAATTGAAGTCAGCGGTATGGGTTCGCGGTTCCCCTCCCACCAGTTGAGCAATGGCCTATATGTCTCAGGCCGGGCTGAGCAGCCAAAAGAAAGGACTCCCACCATGAGCTCTACCGCGGTGCCATATACTGGAGGGGATATAAAGAAGTCTGGAGAGCTTGGAAAGATGTTTGATATCACGGATGGCTCTAGGTCAAGGAAATCCGGACCCATAAATAATGCCCCTTCGAGGACTGGGTCTTTTGGTGGTGCTTCTTCTCACCAAATGATGCCTAATGCTGTTAATCGGATGGGTTCCTTTTCTTCTGGCCTTCCCGGCTCAGCTTCACTTAAGAAGACCAATTCCGGGCCACTGAACAAACATGGGGAACCTATGAAGAAGTCATCGGGCCCTCAAGGAGTCCCTGTCTCCCGCCAAAATTCTGGTCCTCTTGCTCCAGCTCTCCCTACAACAGGCTTGATCACATCTGGGCCCCTAAATGCATCAGGCGCTCTTTGGAAGGCATCTGGGCCACTGGATTCCACAAAACCAGTTAAACTACAGAGTTCCTCTATTGTCCAAAATCAGGCTGTTACTCACCTCAGTGAAGAGAACAAGCATACATTCTGCAGGAGCTTCCCAAAACTAATTCTATGGGCCATGATGTTAATCGCTGTTATGGGACTTATTGCTGGGATTTTTATCGTTGCAGCAGTTGGCAATCCCATTCTTCTTGTTGCCGTTATTGTTGTTTTTGCTGCCGTTGCAGTAATATTTGCCTGGAATTCTTATTGGGGAGCAAAGGCAATCACTGATTTCATTGCTCATTATCCAGATACTGAGCTCAGAACTGCAAAGGATGGCCAGTTTGTGAAGGTCTCTGGGGTATGTAACCGCTCGACAGCTACATCCACATGCTTTCGTATGCCATCAGTGAATGCTTTATTCATTATGGTTTCTGTGGTTCTAATATATTGCTTGCTTCATAATGTTTCAAATCATGCGGTCTGCCCTATCCAAAAAACAAAATCCTTTGGTCTGTATGGTAACCTTGATTGCTACACTGGTTTGTAGAGTTATATAGTAATGCCAAAAATAAGCATTAGAGTAGATAATTGGATGCAGTTTAGTAGATATTGAACCTGAAGCTGAAGCTGAAGCCTCATCTTAAAAGAGATGTAGAATCTCTGACTTCCTAGATGTTTTAAAAGCTATGTGACATGGACTTGGTATGAGTGTCCGGGTCAGATACATGTCCAAGAGTCGAATCTGCTTCAAAATACAAAACACGGGGACACGGCATAATATTCATAACTATCATTAGTTCTTAGTTATTTCTAAGGTTAAATGGTGTTTTCTGTGACGCAAATGCTTTTGATTGAGAACTTGTCTCATCTCAAAGCCAAAATGAATTAAAAGAAACATTATAAGATATGTTTGTAGTACCATATCGTATGAGATGTGTCGGACACATAGCCCATACCATGTCCAACTGTAGAGTGTCCGTCACTGTTACTTCACGCATTTTGAAGTGTCCCTGTAACATAGTTTAAAAGCCTTGAATACAAAAGCTTTATGTTGGTCATTTTCTTTCCTTTTTAATATCTCTGAATACTCTAAAAATTTTGTGTAGCATATCTTAGAAGACTCTACTCGATTGTGGCTTTGTCCTTTTTTTCCCAGCTTTATTAGACTAATATGTTGCTGTTTGTTTTAAAGGGTCATTCAAATTGACTTAATCATAAAACTTCAGAATCTTAGCGGAGCGAAACAATAAACTTTGTGGTTAGAAAAGGCGTAACTTGTTTTTTGTGACTCGTGGAATGATGAAGGGATATGGTAATCAAGTCGATGAAACAGGGGGGTTATGACCAATTCATCCTCAAGGTTGTTTAGCTGTACTGTTAGAGTTGCGGCTATGTTGCCATTATCTTTTGTAACAGTAGACAAGTAAGAGAAAAGTGGTGAATTCATTGGGCTTGACCTGTGCTTTTCAACTAAACCATCGATTTCCGTATCTGCTTGCATTGTTTATCCTACCAACTGAGGGTTTGATCTCTTGAAGATGGTTACTTGTGGAAGCTTTCCTCTTGAATCAGCATTCAAGCCAAAGCCTAGGTGTGTTTATAAATCCACAAGTCTATACGAAAAAGCTGCCAACACCTTACGTAGCTGTTGTTCTTGGGGTCTTCGATCAGTTGAGGTGAGAAGAATATTCTCTCTTCATGGTTATGCTTAATGATTGTTCGTCTCCAAGCCAAATTATCTCTAGCTTCTATATGTTTCTCCAAGTCTACCTACGTAATAAAGCTGTGATGTATACTTAAGAAAGGCATAGTTATGGTCTAATACGCAACCATATCTGAGCAACTATCAGAAATTGGTGACATGCCCTAGATAGCTCTGAGAATAACAGTATCCCACTTGTTTTTCAGTGTAGAGACACAACTTTTTGGCTTCATATAAAATTTCCTTTCACTGTTGGTCAGATAGAATATATCATGTGTGCTTACATATATGTAGGCCCAAAATATACCTTGTGACTTTTCTGTTTATAACAAGGTCTAAACCCAACTAATTGACTTGCCTAGTAAGTGGATGCCTTCTTCAAAGATTTAAAAATGAAGAAAGAATGTCTTAAAGTGTTGAATTGAACATTTTTAGTCACTGAATATTATCTTCTAGTCACGTAGGTACAATTATGCATGACTGACATCCTTGTGTAATTGCAGAGGCATGTCGTTGATTTCTACATTTCTGACTTCCAATCTGGCTTGAGGGCATTGGTTAAGACTGGGCACGGAGCTAGGGTGACACCATATGTCAATGAATCTGTCGTTATTGACATCAACCAGTCAAATAGGGATATGTCTCCAGAATTCGTCAGGTGGTTAGGAGAGAGAAATCTTTCCTGTGATGATCGTGTAATGCGCTTGAAAGAAGGGTAAATCTAGATAGTAGAAATATTCTTTCTCATTTAATGCATAGTTGATTTCATTCTAGGTGCAGCTTCAAAAATAAATGCTCAATCAATCCAACTCATTCCAAGTGTCCTCGCACTCTTTTTATGCTGAAAAGCAGGATAATTGAGATTGTAGTTGTTGCTCGATTTTTTATGGCCCATAGTGACCAAAGCATCTGTTTATTTGATGGCCTATTCCGTTCTTCAATCTTCTCGCTGCCTTAATTATTGCTCTTGAATGTCAATAGGTGCATCCAAGAAGGCAGCACTGTAAGCGTAATGGGAGTTGTTCAGCGAAATGATAACGTGCTGATGATTGTTCCTCCACCAGAGCCCATCTCTATTGGATGCCAATGGGCCAAATGCATTCTTCCTGCAAGTCTTGAGGGCATTGTATTGATATGTAAAGACAGCTCAACAGATGATGCCATTCCTGTGTAGCACTTGGCACTTGGGAGCTTAGCTCTTGCTGTTTGGCGACAAATTTTGTTGAATAGTCTTCGTGTGTTGGTGGTGGGAGTGACTGGCGTCTTGACCCTTTTAACTAGGCGTATAGCTTTTTATCTGATGTTTTTGTCGCCCATCTGATTTGGCTCGGGAGCTTTTCTTCGTGTCATTAGTGTGATTATCATGGTATAGGGGAACTTGGTGTGACAAGAGGAGATTGAGAGTGGTTTTGATATTTAGGAGTTGTTTTGGGATTACTTGAGAATTTTCTATGTATCATTCTTTCTTCTTGCTAAGGGTCAGATATGACATTGTAATGGCTTGAAAAATTCCTCTTGGGCGTTTCATATTGTGATTGCTTTCTAGGTGGAAAGGAGTGTTGGTTTAAAACTAAATTTTGAAACTAAAACTCTATGAAATATGTGATGACATTAATAAAATCAGATTTGAAGTATGCAAATCATTATATATATATATATATATATATATATATATTGAAAATAGATAATTAATTAAAGTGAGAACCGCGGGCCTGTGCTCACTAAAAATTGTTGTTATCTCCTTTCGTGCAAGTTCTAACGAGGAACAACGATCCAAAATTTAACTAAAGGCTCACAGCGGCGTCTTCTTTGGTAGCACGATTATAGGAAGACTTTCGAACCCATCCGATCAATCGCGCACAAAAATAGATATCACAAAGTATTGTTTTCTACTACAAGGTATTCTGAATATGATAGTTTTGTGTAAGTATTGTCTTCTATTACGATCCCTTTATTTACAGGGAGTGAAAAATACTAAAGAGACACAACTCTTAGCACAAAATAAAGGGTTACAACCCTTCAATTTAAATTCAAATAAATTGTAGTTTTAAAACTTCCAACAATCCCCCACAAGTTTTAAAACTTCGTAAAATCAGTAAAAAATAATAATAATAAAATAAAATATTCAATATAAGTGGGCAACATAATACAATGCACTGGGTGAGGTGTCTTCAGGACTTGAACCTACACTTAGTGTATCAATTTCCATTTGAAGGAACGCTAATGGAATCTTACACCTTGAATTAGGTCCCTTTCGCCAAACGTCAATTGATACACACATTGTGTCTGATATAGGACGTGGTTCTGGCAGGTTGGCGTTATTAATGGCCATGCGCCCCAATCTTGATTCTCATAGGAGGTTTTAGAGAAAAGCCCAATCCCACGATCTCGGCCGAGATCGGCCTCACGACGGCTCCCACTTAGGTGAGACCTCCAAGTGTACGGGTAACCTCGTACCTTGCGGAAATTACCGACTTGGTCTCATTAAGGATAAATACCCATCCTGAATGTCACACATAAGCATTACCATCATCATTGGAATGGGGAGGAGATACTCTCCTATATATAGGGTAATGCTTTAGTGAGTTCACTCTGTGCGGGTTGTTTTTACCCATTGAACCTTATTCACGGGATCTCCGATCACAAAGGTTGGGTTACTCCCGTAGGTGACTCCCTTGTAGGCTTAGCCCCATTCCCCTCGATGATTCATGTACACCCTTTTTGGGTAAAGCCTTGGTTAAATTATCAGCCAAGTTCTTCTCCTATTTCACAAAATCGAGTGACACAACATTTTTGTTTAATAGTCCTTTAATGGACTTATATCTCATTTGTATGCGTCTGTTCAACTTCTTATTGGTATGAGTTTGATTTGTAAAGGCTATTGCTGCCTTACTATCACAATGAACATGTATAGCCGATAAAGGCTTTGTAACAAGAGGCATATCTAGTATAAGATTTCTTAACCATTATGCCTCTACAAAAGTTGTGTCCAACGCTATTAACTCTGCTTCCATTGTACTTCTAGATATGAGAGTTTGTTTCTTAGAACCCCAACATATAGCTGCTCCTCCAGGCATAAATATAAATCCGGTGGTCGACTTCACATCTATGTTATCAGTTATCTAATTCGCATCACTGTACCCCTCAATTACATTTGGATAACCTCGATACATCAAACAATAGTCTAGGGTTCCTCGAAGATACATAAGTAACCTATTGAAAGCATTCCAATGTTCTCTACTCAGGTTGTAGGTATAACGACTAAGTCTTCCAACTGCATAAGCTATATCCGGTCTTGTTCTATTGCTAAAATATAACAAAGACCCTATAATTTGAGAATACTTCATTTGAGACACAAGTTCTCCCGAGTTCTTATTCAAGTTTATGCTAACATTATAAGGAATACTTATAGGCGTAACATCATAATGTTCAAACTTCCTCAACATACTCTCTATAGCGTTTGATTGAGATAAGGAGATCCCATTATATGTCCTCTTTAGCTTCATTCCTAAAATAATATGAGCTTCTCCTAAATCTTTCATATCAAAATTCTTACACAAGTAGACTTTCACATTATTAATTGAATCTAAGTTTGTCCCCAAAATCAAAATGTCATCCACTTATAGACATATGATAACTTGCTTTCCGTTATCCTCTTTACAATAGAGGCATTTATCGAAGTCATTGATTCTAAATCCATAATTCAAAATGACTTTATCAAATTTATAATCCATTGCTTAGGAGCTTGCTTAAGTCCGTACAAAGACTTTTTCAACCTACACACTTTATTTTCTTGTCCTTTTACCTTAAATCATTCAAGTTGCTCCATATAAATCTCCTCATCCAAGTGACCATTCAAAAAGGCAGTCTTTACATCCATTTGGTGTATGACTAGCTTATATATAGATGCTAGAGCTAACAAGGTTCTAATGGTAGTAATTCTAGCAACAAGAGAGTAGGTGTCAAAGTAATCAATTCCTTCCTTTTGAGTAAAGCCCTTGGCTACTAATCTAGCTTTATATTTTTCTATGCTTCCATCAGGCTTTAACTTTCTCTTGAACACCCACTTACAACCTATTGGTTTGCTTCTAGGTGGCAAGTCAGATAACACCCACATGTTATTTTCCATAATAGACTTAAACTCATCATTTATAGCCTCTTTCCAAAATGGTGCATCTAACGACAACATAGCCTCATTATAAGTCTTAGGTTCTCCTTCGACTAAATATGTGAGCAACTCTTCTCCAAGAGTTTTCTCAATTCTTCCTCTTTTACTTCTCCTAAGCTCCGGTTGAGAGTTGCCCTTGCTATTCATAGATATACTATTAAAATAATCACTAGGATCTGTTGAGAGTCTGGAATTAAGACTATGACTTCTAATCCGGTCTTTAAATGGAAATACATCCTCAAAGTATGTAGCATCTCTAGCTTCTACAATAGTGTTATCGGAAATTTTAGAAATTTCCGAATTAATGACCAAAAAGCGGTTCATAATACTATTTTGAGCATACCCAATTAAGACAACATCTACGGTCTTTGGCCCTATTTTCTTCCGTTTGGATTCCGAAATTGCTACCTTAGCTAAGCACCCCCACACTTTTAAGAATTCCAATCTAGGAGACCTCTTTTTCCATAACTCGTAAGGAGTTTTATCATCTTCCTTAGAAATTGTTACTTTATTCAATATGTAACAAGATGATAAAACCGCTTCCCCCCCACAAGTTCTCGGGAGCACCGGAATTCAACAGCATTGCATTGACCATATCTAATAAAGTTCTATTTTTCCTTTTGGCAACGCCATTTGATTGATGTGAATAAGGAGGTGAACTTGTAGAATGATCCCATGATCTTCATAAAACCTTTTAAAAGCATTCTCGGAACACTCCATCCTCTATCGGATCTAAAGGTCTTAATCTTTTTCTCTAGTTGATTTTCAACTTCTATCTTATAGATTTTGAATTTGCTAAAGACCTCATCCTTAGTTTTAATAAGATAAATGTAACAATACCTAGAGAAGTCATCTATGAACGTCACAATGTACTTATTGCCGGCTCTAGTAGGCGGTCGATTAGAATCACATACATCACTATGTATGAGTTCTAAGAGGTTTGTGTTTCTATTGACCGAACTGTAAGGTTTCCTTGGTTGCTTTGCTTGTACACAAATCTTACACTTATGCTTAAAGTCTATAAATTTCCCTGGAAGTAGACCTAGATTCATCAACTTTTGAATTTTTCCAAGCTCACATGTCCTAACCTTTCATGCCAACCATCACTTCATTCAACATTAAAAACCGAAGAATAATTTTCATCAAATTTGTTCATAACACTCAATTTAAATAATCCATCACATACATAACCTTTACCAACAAGTACTTTATTCTTAGTTATTACAGCTTTATTGGACTCCTTTATAACCTTGTATCCATGTTGCACTTAGGAGGATTCACTAACTAAATTCCTTCTAACATCGGGAACATGTCGCACATCACTAAGGCTTAAAGTCTTCCCCGAAGTCAGCTTTAGATCAACCTTTCCAACTCTTAGCACTTGTGCATCAGTATCATTTGCTAGCATCACGCTTCCTCCACTTGTGTTCTGGTAAGATTTGAACAAAGTATGATCACAACAAACATGGAAATTAGCTCCTGAATCTAACCACCAATCATCTCTTTGATAGGTAAAATTTACTAAGAGAGGATAATGATCAAACCTAAGAGGAGGTTCACCATCCACCAACATGTTCACTCGGGCATTTTGATTACTTGGCTTGGACTTGTGCTCTTCCGTCTTTCTATAGAAACAATCCTTGGCCTTATGTTTCGTTCTCCCACAAACGAAGCATGGCTTGAGCACCTTCTTTCCTTTGCCCTTATTGTCCCCATGGTTATTATGATTTCGAAAACGGTTAGATTGGCGATGCCCCCCACGATTATGGTTACGGTTCTAACCATTACTGTGGTGGTTATGATTGTTGTGGCCATTTATAGAACCATTGTCCCTTGGGTTGAAATGACTAGGATTGTCTGACTCTTTGACATTTTTCATGAGGTTAACATTGGCTACCATATATATAATTGGATTGTTGGTTGTCCAACCTATGCTTTAACTATATCCTTAAAGCATTCAATGCTTGGGTCAAAGTTAAAGCTCCTTGTCTATGTCTAAGGGACTTAGCAAAATCTGACCAAGAGGGTGGCAATTTGTCAATGAGGCAAGAAACCTTAAAGTCTTCACTAAACCTACTCCCTTTTATCTTGACAAGCTGTAGATAGTCTAGGAATTCATGGACTTGCTCATTTATAGTTTTCCCATCTACCATGACAAACTTATAAAAGGAGGAGGCATTAAAACGTTCTATACTGGCATCATCTATACCATATTCCGGTTTTAAGGCATTCCATAGATCCTTAGCCTTTGTGGTAGTGCAATATACGTCGTACAAATGTTTGGAAAGAGCACTAAGGATCCTATTGAGGCAATGGTACTCAATTTGATCAAGGGTAAACCAAGAACAGGTGGAACATATGCTAAATTCATTAGGCTCCTCAATGGTTGAAATCAGCCCTAACACTGTAAGCCAATACATCATTTGGTTTTTCCATCTCTTAAAGTTAAGTCCATTAAACTTCTCCAAAGTTAAGTCCATTAAACTTCTCCGGTTTAACAGTGTGGGTAGGGCTGTAAATAAACCGAGCCGTTCGCGAACAGCTCATAGTTCGTTCTCCGCAAAACTCGTTTATGTTCGTTCGTATAATATACGAACATAACATGAACAAGTTTTTAGGGCTCGTTTATTAAACGAGCCAAACATGAACACTCTAAAATGTTCACAAACGTATTCGCGAACGGCTCATCTAATGAATAAATTAATTGTAACATGTTTAAGAATTAATATTTACATGAACTATATAAATCAAAATTTAAACCTGGAGGCTAGGCCTTTAAATTAATTAGCCCAAAACCCCAAGCCCACTTATAAACGTAGAGCCCAACCCCCAAATAAATTGAAGCCCAACGTGAAACCCTAACTATATATATAAACTAAAAGTCAAAAACCTAAATCTAATCTCTCAAATCTTCACACGGCCGCACTATTTTCCCCATCCTCTCCCTCGTCTCTCTCTCCCCCCTCCGGTCTCACTCGCTCACTCTCACTCTCATCTTCACACAGATTGCACAACAGCCCCCCTCTCTCTCGATCTCTCACACAGAGATCGCACACAGGCTCCCCCTCCCCCCTTTCTCGCTTCACAAATGGTAAAAACGTTACCCGTCTTCGCCGCCGTCATCACCTGTCGCAGGATTCAACATGCGTCGCCTGATTCAAGCATGTTTCCGAACTACAAAGCTACAAAGTCAAGGGGGACTGATTCATAAAGGGCATGGATTAACCTGTTGTATATGTCTTCATCACCTATCGATCGAGATTTCGTTTTACAGTGTTTTTATTTTGCATCCCTCGTTGTATCTATATCGTGTACTTGCTTCTCTCTTATTTTTCTTTCGTTAACATGTTCTTGTTCTTGATATTACATTATAGCTTGATTGCTTGAATGATTTAAGGAATTTGAGTAAATTTGGGGATTTGAGTAAATTTAGGGATTTGATCGAAGTTGAACACGAATCCGAGCCGAGTTTTCGAACTCAAGCTCGGCTCGTACTGTTAAACGAGTTGAACGAGCCGAGCCTGAGTTTCACCATCACGAACTCGAGCCGAGTTCGAACATTGATGTTTTGGCTCTTGACGAACTCGAGCTGAGGTCGAACATGCCAAAACTTAAACGAACCGAGTTCGAACACACCCATGTTCAGCTCGAACTCGGTTCGTATACAGCCCTAAGTGTGGGCTTCCTCTAGTGGTGCCATAAGGGATTACAAGGACAAAGTATAATTCAACTGCACAATTGTAAAACTGCAATCTCAATATATAGTTCTACTAATGCAGAAACAATTAAACTCTCAAAATTATTGCAGCAAAATATTTCAAGAACAACTACTAAACAAGAAGAAGCGTGCCACTATTATTTTCAAAATCAAACAAAATTTTAGTTTACTGCTAAAAAATAGGTTTTAAAACTTGCAGTGGCTCTTTAAAGGAAAACAATGTTGGCCCGTCAAAATGAAAATGGTAACTTTGGCTTCAAAATTTAAACATGCACCGTTTCAAAGCCTTGAAACAGATTAGGGTATGTAAATGAAGCATATAGCCACTATATCATTCAAATAATTCAAAGCAACATGTATGCAAATGTAATACAATACAATAAGAGATTTGAAGTAATGTCTTGGAAGCCTTTAAACAAAACTGGAAAGCGGCTATGAAGATAAAACAAAACTGGACCGTGACTTTATCTATCTATATCTATAGTTCTATACACAAAATATAAAAGAGCCTAACTTCATTTCTGGATCCAGATCCTCTGCCGTAGGTAGGGTTACGGCATGGGTACTGTAGCCACTGTTATAGCCGTTGGATCGAGATAAGTGGAGGGTAATGGCTGAGATGAAGCCACGTCATCAACTTTGGGGGGAGACAACATTTATGTCAGGAGACCATTCTTCTCTCTCCAATAATGACTCTCTCTCTCTTTCTCTCTCTCCAAACCGACGATAATTCCAACGCCCCACTTACCAGCGACGCGACTTCATCTCACCGTCCGGCGACACGACTTCATCTCACCGTCCGACGACTCGACCATCTCGGAATCATCGACGAAAGTTGCAGCGGCCTGAATAGGTGATTCTTTCTCCAAACTCAGTCGTCTCTCCATCTCGCTTTCCCCGATTCCATCTGCCTCCGCCGACGACGACGATTCAACTCACTTCCGGCGACGCAATCTACGATTATACATCGAAGCGGCCTGAAATCCTGTCTCCGCCATGGAAGGACCTTCATCCACCGGCGACGAAAGAGTTGTGAACTGGGCTATTTGAGGACTGTGCTGTCTATTTTCAGATTAGTTGCTTGGTAAGCTATATTTTATTTACATTAAGATTAGTGCAATTCGTTTAGTGTTTTCTGCCATGAGAATCCCTTATTAGGTGGATAATCCATATTTTTTTAGTTAATTGTCTTCTGATCCCCTTAAATTTGGCTTTCCTTTTGATCTCTTTGCCATTAATTCAGTCTTTTACAAGCTTTAATAGTCAATCTCATCATCCTTAAATGAACCTTACAATATCGTAATCTGGAATAGAGATTATGAACTCGATAGATCCCCCATGAACTCTACGGTATCATAAACCCCTCATGAACTTTCTGATATCAATCTTATGAACTCGTTGGATCCCTCTTATGACCGTACCTCATTTTGTCATATTTCCTTCTGTGGGCGCTCGCCGGTTATGCACTTTATATGAATACAAGGAATATATGCTAGTTTTAAGCTTTGAATCTAGAATTGCGTAGTTACTGTACCACTTCACTACTCTTGGTAAAACTTTTTGTCCCTGAAACAAGGTTCTTCACCCCATATGGTACACACCACGTCAAGTATCCATGAATCTGCTTTTATTTCCTTTCGGCTTCTGTTTCCATTTGTCCGAGGAGGTGCAGGCACATGTAACAAGTTTAGTCCCATTTCTTTTTTAGGTTTGGCACTACTACATTACCTTAGGACCCTATGCTTAGTTAAGCACAACCAACTTTAGGTCAACTTGTTGGTTATGAACACAAGTATTGAATCAAATCACTGCAGAAAACCATAGATGAAAATCTAAAATGTGCCACCATGATCTGTCACAACTCGACCATGAGAAAAAATCAGGGTAATAGTGTCACGCCCCCGATCCGGAGGCGGACCTACACATACTATTTCAAAATATTCTTGCTTACCAGAAATATAATACCCAAAGAATTTTACCAAGAACATAACCTCAAAATGATAATCAGAGCTCTAAATGTATCCCAAATCAAAATCATTTGTATTTATCCTCAAAGTCTAATAACTGCAGCGGACATCTAATAACAATAGTCACTTCCCAAACATTGGGGTTACCAAAAGCTACTTAATCAAACTATTACAAGTTCTCATTTTCAAGTCACTAAAAAGAGTCTACAATTAAAGAACAACTATGACTCATACTTATAGATAACTCCTCTACTGATGTCTCAGCTTAATTACCTGAAATGGGAGGAGAAAGGGGGGTGAGCACAAAGCCCAGTAAAGATCACACGCACACACCCACAGAGTACAACGCATGTATCCAATAATATGTAGCTGAGTCAAACGAAACATATGAAAACAAGGTGCAAAGACGATAGTTAATCTTGGCACGACAAATCTCATTACGGGATATTAACCCATCAAAGGTCGAATTAAAGTCAAAAGGTCATAATCAAATAATTGAACTAATAATCAAAACAATACAATCACGTAACACGTGACTGTAAAGCACGTTAACCTAAGCACGCGAATGTTCTAAGTCAAAGTTACATACCGGTAGCAATTGCCATATCATGTCATGGCGTCACGTTAACCTAAGTACGTGAAGGTTCTAATATTAATTCAATTCAAAAGGGTCCAATGGACTTCAAAATATCTCAAACGCATAAATCGCAAAGCATCAAAACTTAGTATTTCAAGTAGGATAAGTTAACGATTTCTGAAAATACTCGATGTTAGACTTAAATCGAAGAGGACGAAATAACGAATACAACGGAAGTCGAATAATTTAAATCCGAGTTTCGTGTGGTTCCAGAATTTCCAAATAACGATATATGGGCAAAAAGTTAATAAATGAAGTACACCACTTCAAAATTGACACGTGGCAAGGCCACTTCTCAAATTGCACGGCCATTTTTTCTCCTGAAAAACCCTTTCAATTACTTTAAACAATTTTCATTTGTAATGATCGACAATTTGTTGATTGGTGGTAAATGTTAATGGTACTGCACCTGTACCCATGCACAATAACCTGTAAGAGAAACACTTGCACTGGTACGGCCGGATTGAAAACAGAAAAGCAGCAGTCAAACAGAAGCGTCAACCCGCAAATACGAAACAGTAGATATCACAACGACGGATGCATAAAAATTTTAGAACGGGTGTTCCCACGTGATACAAAAACGAACGTATAAATTATAATTTTGATGAAAGATAAATTTTCTCCGATTTAGAATCAAAGCAACAAAATTGATCAATAGAATAACGATAACGAAGCGAATTTGTACATGAAACACTTACCTCAATTCACGCTACAAGATTCGCAAAGTTGCGTAACCTTTCGAAAGTATCAAACCTAATTAATAAAACCAACCACTAAGATTAAAATCTTCAAATCAATTATATTTTGATTAAGGTTTAGGATCGATCACTTACCAATTATGAGTAGAAGGTTGAAATCCTCAAGCCCTAATTTTCTCTTTCTTCTCCTCTCTCTAAAAGATCAGACTCAATTTAACGATAAAACACAAACTAACCAGTCTTTTTATCTCTCTAAACTTAGTAAATTACTCCAAAGGCCCCTAAAGATATGTTACTTATTCAAAACGAATTCCAAAATATTATTAAAACTTCAAAAGTAGCCCAAGAATTAAAATAATTAATTATATATTATTTTGGGGTCTTACAAATAGGATGAGAGACAGCTACAAAAATAAATAAATAAATAATGAAGTTGGTCACTCACTTACTTTGCAGTAGGAGATGACATAAAGTTTTTTATTTTAATTTACGGGCCCTCCAGGAATAAGTTCAATGCAATGTACAACTGCATAATTGAGATAGTGGAGAAAAATTGTAATACTTACTGGTCATATGACTTGAACATTGAGAATGAGCATAGAGTGATGATAAATTCTTGAGAGTTGAGTGTCAAAATTCGTTTATCTCATTCTAGCTTTTATTCCCCCCCCCCCCCTCATTCTAGTTTTTATTCTCGTCAAAGTTTATGAATATAAACGAGTTCATGAGGGATCCAACGAGTTCATGAGCGATCTATCGAGTTCATGATATCTATTCCAGATTACGATATCAGAGACCCACTCTTTTTCTCTCATCCCCCTCAATTTGGTTCTGATAGAAAGTCACTTACTTATATGATACTAACCACATGACATTACTAGTGAGCACCCTAAAAGATTTTTTGTAGCTGAAATTGTCAGAGAAAAGATCTAGTGTACAAGTTTCCCAGAGAAAAGGTTATAAAAGGAACTTTTCTTGCACTGCACTATTGAAAATGTATGCTGAAACTGTGATCGATTACCTGTTGCTCCTCATCCTTCATAATTACTCAATTTTTAGTTTCTACTTTGAACAATGCTGTAAAGTTTGTGGCAGTTCTAAAAGCAGATTCTTCACTTGTTTGGGAAAGAGAGTGTGTCTATTATTAGTGTGTCAAGAACAATTGCCATTATTCAAGATCATGTGATTCATTTTTGCCTGCGCAACATCCAGCTTATAAACAGAGGAGGATAATGAGCTTGGTGGTGTCTTCAAGGCTTTTTTCCGGCTGATTTAGTTGCAGTTTTGCTTCGAGAGATATATAAGAATTTTTTTAGCAGAAAGTGAGGACTGTGGATAGTTTTGGCTGTATAATTTTTATTATTGGTAGCCTATCTTACTACTTAGTATTTGTGGATGATAATGTACAGAGACGTATGATTTCTAATAATACATCATGTTTGATTGAAGCTTTGAGCTATTCCGTAAGCTATGCCAAGTTCATTTTTTATCGGAATCATTAGTTGTTTCATGTTCCCTCTTATTAGTTGTTTCATTTTTACTTGGAAGCAATTTTAGTTAGTGGAAGGACCTTCATCCACCGGCGACGAAAGAGTTACAGACTCGGCTATTTGTGGCTTTTGATGCAAACGATTCACTGTTAAAAGCCTGCTTTCAGACAGACAAACTTGGATTTCCACTCAGCATCTAGTTCAGTACATCTCCTCCAATCGGTCTACATGCCATGGAAGACCATTTCTCGTCAACACCTTCGACCACCATAATGTATGTTGTTATCAATTTTGAAAATGTACAGAATTGCTTGGTATCAACGATGGTGGAACTGATTGCAAAGAGCAACATTTCAGTCTCATGTGTTATGTCAAGAAGTAGAGTTGAGACTATATTTTTTTTCAAGGAGTAGTTTCTATATTACAAGTGAATGATTGATGATGGAATCCCTGGAGTTTGCGAGGCATTGTGTTGGGTCACTGCCCTTGAATTTTGGTGTTGAAAACTAGTTTCAGCTTCCTCTTTATGACCCTCTCTTTCTTTCTCCTCATTATTCTTTTAAGTTTGCCTCTCACTGTATGTCATTATTAACTTCTCTTGCATAATACCAAATCATATGACCTGTGACTTGCTAATACCACGATCTGCACTTTTCTTCATGTTTCATACCATTATGCAGAAAGGAAAAAAATAACTTCCACTTCATGAGAAGATTATTGTCTACTTGTTTGGTGAACACATTAATGGAAGCTCATAACCTGCAACTCTCAAATTGGACATTATCAATATTTATAATCTATGTATCTTGAATGTTGTTTTATTGATTTAATTGTACCATGCTTTTATATTGATTTCAGAACTTTGCCTGATTTTCTGCTCAAATTTGATTCTCTACTCATGTTTACTGTTCAGTTTCTCCTATGTAATTAGCATAATGTCTCCTTGTTTCAGTAAATTTTAGAAAATTGGAGCACTTGTTTGTTTCCTTTTCCAGTAACTTACTAGAAATTTGGAGATTTGAGCAATTGTCTGTTCCCTTTTTCAGTAACTCACTGGAAATGCATATTGTTCATGGAGTTTAATATAGTGAAATGCATGTATGTTGTTATGATTACATAGTAAACTTCTTGAAGCATGAAGTAATGAACATCTATCCAAATGCAGATTAGATGATTGGGTACTTAAAAATGGTATGGAATTCGATAGCCAGGATGAGGCATGGAAATTTTGGGTGGACTATGGAGGGAAAATGGGTTTTGGTGTGCGCAAGAATTATTCAAACAAAAGCCGAAAAGATGAAATTGTCACCTCTGAAAAATTTGTGTGCAACAAAGAGGGTTTTTGAGAGATTGATAAACGTGATCATTTGACTAAAGCTCCTAGGGCGGAGACAAGAACGGGTTGTCTTGTAAGGATGAAAATTATATTTGATCGAAAGAAATGTAAGTATCATCTTTTGGACTTTAATGGAGAGCATAACCATGATCTTCACGCTCCAATATGTGTTCATCTTTTGCGAAGTCAAAGAAATATAATCGAAAGTCAAGCGATAGAAGTTGATTTGGCATATGATGCCGGGCTTACACAAAAGAAAGCTTTTGATTTGTTTGGCGTGAAATCCGGGGAAGGGGATTCCTTCTGCTAGATCAAAAAAATTACCTTCGGACCAAACGAGAAAGCGGATTGAAATTTGGAGAAGTGGGAAGCTTGTTGATGAGTTTTAAAAATCAAGCATCACAAGATCCATCATTCTTTAATGCATTTCAATTGGATAATGAGGAGCAAATTACTAATATATTTTGGGCGGATGGAAGGATGCGCATGGACTACGAACTTTTTGGTGATATTGTGACCTTTGACACTACATTTGCCACCAATAAAGATCATAGACCTCTTGGAGTGTTTATTGGATTTAATCACTACAGAGAACAAGTCATCTTCGGAGCTTCTTTATTATACGACGAGACACAAGCGTCGTTTGATTGGGTTTTTAATACATTTTTGGAGGCACATAAATTTAAGAAGCCTATTATGCTCTTCACCGATCAAGATATAGCAATGGGAAATGCAGTACGTGTTGTGATGCCGAAGGTGCGACATAGTTTGTGTACTTTTCATATTATGCAAAATGCTATTAAACATCTTGGCAATTTGATGAAGGATGATTCATGTTTTTTGAGTGATTTTAAAGCCCTAATGTTTGAATTCAATGATGTGACAAAATTTGAAAAGGAGTGGGAGGCATTGCTTAAAAGGTACAAAGTACATGGAAATAGTTGGTTAGATACAACTTATGCCTTGAAGGAAAAGTGGGCTAGGTGTTACATGAAGACAACGGTCATTTTGGGGGTACAAAGTACACAACTTAGCGAGAGCATGAATGCTAAGTTAAAGAAGTCATTGAAATCTAAACTTGACATCCCTACCTTTTTCAAGCTATTTGCCATGGTTGTAAGTGAAAAAAGGTACAAAGAGGTAGAAGTGGAGTACAATGTGAAGGAAAAGATGTCTAGGGTAAAAGTTTCTTGTTTGCCTTTATTAAAGCAAGCGGGAAAAGTTTACACTCCAAAGATATTTGAGTTATTTCAAAAACAATGGGAGAAAAGTTTGCTAGCTCTTGTTGGAAACAAACAAGATAAATGTAGGTTGGAAGAATATTTGATTGTTTCTTGTGATAAGGAGGGAGAGTATGTTGTGACACATGATGAAGAGAATGCAACATTGTCATGTAGTTGTACAAAATTTGAAATGGTTGGGATATTTTGTGGGCATGCATTGAAGGTTCTCGATGTGCTTGGCGTTCAGTATATTCCGGAGACATATATTCTCAAGAGGTGGACAAGAGGAGCAAGAGATGATTGTGCACTAGCGGATGAAGGCCTAGATATTCATCGGAGTGAAGGTTTGAATATAAGTGACCGGTATAGAGAGCTTTGGCCCGATGCGGTGAGAATAGCACATAAGGCTTCCGAATTTAAGGATGGGTACATCCTCTACAAAACTAGGATGAAAGAATTGGACAAAGAAATTGAAGAACTTAGGAAGAAGCATAATAAATTTATGGATCATGGTTGTGAACTTAATGGTAGTAACGGTGTGGATAAGAATGCCATTGAAAGTCTTATTGGGAATGTGAAGGGGATAAAAAAAAGAGGTGGTCCACCAAACAGAGGAGGTAAACGACATAAAAGTTGGGTAGAGAAGCAACCAAGGAAGAGGAAACAAATGATGACTAACTTATTGGGATGTCCAAATAATGACAAGGAAAATCAAGATCCATTGCTACATCATGATGTATTTAAATAACGTATATGTATGCATACTTTTTTATTTTTATAAGAAATGTAAATTTTGCCAATGCTAATGCGTGCTTTTTTATAGTGCATGGAGACACCTCAAGCATCTAGAGGGAGTCATTTTAATCATGGCAATGTTAAAAAATATATATATCGATCAAGTTTTCCCGAAATGTTAAATGTAAGTGTTCCATTTTTCACATTTCTAGTTGTCTTTTGGGTGCAAACATGTAATTTATTCATCTCTTCATCTTCATGTTTTTTCATTGTAGGCCGGCTTGGATGACAATTTTCTCTCAAGTTTATCGCAAGGTTCAAATCGTATCCAATCGAACGACGAAAGAGTATTTGGAGACTTCAACGTGCTTTCGAGTCAAGTCTCGACGTCACTTGGAAGCTACATTTTCAAATGAAAAGTGTTCATGATAGGACCTATGTAGCATTTCCTATTTTGAAACTCTTGCATGCCTAAACTATGGATAATTATTTTGTTGTTAACGGTTACGAAGTTATTGCATGCCTAAATATGATAAATGCCTTGTTCTTGAACAATATATTATCTTCAAGTATTTCTGAACGTATTTTTGAACAGTACATTATCCTAACAGATTCTTGAACGTATTGAATGCTCCATTTCATAAAAGATTGAAAGGACATCTTCAACTCTGCCAGAATGACTGCTTGCATTTAGAACACCTATAGAGTGAGATTATGTGGTTTAATGCCTTCTGCTAACATTCTGGCAAACAACTCAAGAGCTTCCTTACTAAGCCAGTGCATTGAAAATCCCCTTATCATGCTTGTTCAGGTCAGAAGATCCCTTTAGCAGTTCTATGCTTGGCAGTTGGCATGCAGGTGCTCTAGTGGAGCAGATGCACATTCAACAACAATGGCGATACTTAACCTGGTTTCGAGTAAAAAATGGGAAGCAAAACTGGTGACATCCCTAGCAGCCTTTGTTGTTAATTATGGAGAGTTCTGGCTGATTACTCAACTTTATGCCACAAACCCCCTTGCCAAGGCAAAGCAATCCCACTAAAAACCTGTTTTGCACAATCTATTTGCCCACATTTTGCATACATATCAATTAGAGTATGTATCCACTTCCTTTGATCTAATGCACCAAGATGAGCACAAGCTGATAGAACACTAACCAAAACTGTTTCAAATAATTTTCAAAGTACTTATTTCACTCCAAATGGGGTAAGCAGTAAGTAGAAGATTAGAATAAAATGTTTGAACAATATCATTTTAATATTATCAACTAATGATTCCAAGTAAAGATGAACTTGACATAGCTTACATATAGCTAAAAGCTTCAATCAAACATGATGTATTATTAGAAATCATAAAACTCTGTACATCATCATCCACAAATACTTAATAGTAAGACATGCTACCAATAATCAAAACTATACAGCCAAAACTATCCATAATTTTCATTTTCTGCTAAAAACTTCTTGTATATCTCTCCAAGCAAAACTGCAACTAAATCAGCTCGGTGCAAGCCTTAGCTTTAGAAGTTGATCCACCGTAATTTTGAGCCAGTTCACAGTCTCTCGTGACCTTGGAGCATACGACAGTTGAATACGAGCAAGCACTCTTCCACATAGCAGCTGAGTAAAGGCAGTGAAAGATAAGATGATTCAAAGGCGCTAGATGTTGTTGGTAGCACAACACACAGCTCTCACCAGTGATGATTCCTTTTGTATATATCCTCAGTTCTCAGGTTTATGTGGCATACTACCGAACAATAAAATATGTTCAAGGAATCATATCCTTCCATTTTAATTGAAGCTGCTATGACATTAACAAATGCCAAAAAAGTCAGTTCCTTACAAACAAATGTGGCGAACAAAAAACTACACAAGTTAGTGACCAAAAAATGTTAGCCTTCACACTCTGTGGCACATAACACTGACAAGTCTTGACCTGCAGGCTGCATCCTATAGGATATGTATAATGGTCAAGGTATAAAGGAAAAAAAGATAGTACTTAAAAGCAAAAGGTCAAAATAAAAGACAATTAAGTCATTCATTAAAACTGGAATAAGCAATTGCAAACTATTTGACGTTTCAATCTATCCACAAGCAACTGAAGGAGATCACTTTTCACCAGCATACTGGTAGCAACACTTAGATCTCTCAATTTCGACAACCGCCAATTTCCATTACCAACAAAACCCGTTAAGGCAACTTTTAAGAATCAGGCAGTACTTTTGTCTAAGCTTCTTCGATGACTTTTCTGTATATTTCATGTTCTTAAAAATTACTCCATGTTTCCTCATTACTCAATCATGCGGAAAATAAACAACAAATAAGCACTCCAACAACAAAGCCACAAACCATAATAACTTATCAACTAGTAGCAAACATTACTATATTATATCACACTGGCAGCAACACTTGAAATCCCAGAGAGACACAACCACCCATACTACTTCAGCTGCCAACTCTTCATCCCTGATTGTGTCAAGTTGTTTGAAAAAGTTCCAGAGAAAAAAGAAAGAGTTTAACTAACATAAAACAGTCATCATATTGGACTCTTAAGCGAAGAATTACCAACATCTAATAGACTGGTTATCATCTGACTAATGCTTTACTCACAATACTAAAGGTATTCAGCCAAGTCACATGGACAGTTTCACATCATTGAACGCAGATTACACCTCAGTTCAACAGGTTCCAGGTTTAGCATTGACTTACGATTTCCTCAAGTGCCGAAGAATTGCATCAAGTACTCCATGTGATCGATTTTTTATCTGAGAGAGAGAGAGTGCACGAGGTGTCGTTGCCGGTGAACGGTGTACTTCCATGGCAGCGCTGGCCGCTTTGATTTTCGGAGAATAGATAGAGATTGCAGATCTCATAGCCGGAAGGTGGGGAGTGCATGAGGTGCCGTCACGAGAAGTGGAGAAGGCACAAGGTGTCGTCGCCGGAAGGTGGGGAAGGCAACCGGTGTCGTCGCCGGTGAACGGTGTACTTCCATGATCTCGCTGGCCAGAAGGTGGAGCTATCGACGCTGGTTGAACGGTGTACTGAAGCCGCTACGTCGCCGCCATAAGGGTTCAACAGATCTGCAGATGCGACGTCTTGTTACGTCATCGCCGATGGGTGATGGTTCGTGGCTTCGATTTTTAGAGAAGAGATAGAGATTGTAGAGAGCGTCGTCGCCGATGGATGATGGACGTGCCGTCGTCGGAAGTGAGTTGAATCATCGTCGTCATCGTCGGCAGATAGAATCAGGGAAAGCGAGATGGAGAGACGACTGAGTTTGGAGAGAGAATCACCGATTTAGGCCGTTGCGACTTTCGTCGGTGATTCCGAGATGGTCGCGTCGCCGGACGGTGAGATGAAGCCGCGTTGCCGGTAAGTGGGGGGTTGGAATTATCGTCGGTTTGGAGAGAGAGGAAGAGAGAGAGTCATTAATAGAGAGGGAATAATGGTCTCCCGACGTAAATGCTGTCTCCCCCCAAAGTTGATGACATGGCTTCATCTCAGCCGTTACCCTCCACTTATCTCGATCCAATGGTTATAACAGTGGCTACAGCACCCCTAGCCATAACCCTACCTACGCTACGGCAGGGATCCGGATCCTTCATTTCCGACCATTTTAGGTCATTGTCCATGCTTTTCAACGAAATTACGCACGACGCCACTGAAGGCCATTCATCTCTGTACACGTGCACGTTCACCAGCTCTTCCTCTTCTTTCTTCTACGGCCTCACCTCAGAAAAATTGCAGAATTCTCTAACACAGCCACTACAGTACACTACTATGCATTTATTTCTTTACTGCAGCTTCACTACACTACCATGTATTAATTTCTCTGTGTTGCTTCCATTGGCAGTGTACAATCATTTCTCACTGGAGTCTGGAGAGGAGGCTTCAGCTTTCATTCGCGGCTTCGGCACCCAAAGAGAAGGGATTCCACCAGAATCTCATAGGGCTAGAATAATAAAGACCGCCTTCCTGCCGCCACTAAACAATTGGAAGAGGAGGTAATTAATTCACTAATTCTCTCACACAGATATTCAATTATGTAGCACTTTCAGTTAATTGACTTATTTCATAGCAACTTCCTTAATTCTTTTAGTTGTCTCTTCATTCTTTTTTATGAGTTATTTTGTTTTATATGTGTCGTTGCAGTATTTGCTAAGTTTGGGAGGGAGCGCGGAAGGGAGAACATATGATTTTTGCAAAAACGTTCGGTGTATTTATTAACTTCATGTTGATTATATGTGTACTTCTTGCATGTGTTTTATGTGAGCACATCATGATTTTTTTATTTTTATTTTGGGGATTGAGTTTGTTTGAATTTGTTTAGTGGCGTAATTGAGAATATCATCTCAAGATTGCAACCTTTGGCTCAGTTCTACCATCTGAGCCCTCAAAACAGATTTCTCAGCCTCAAGATTCACCAAGTGTTGTGTGGTGATGTTGGTGCTTGTCACGACCTGCTCATTTTCTTTCTTTAGCTGATCCACTTGTGCCATAAGACCATCCAGAAGCTGCTGTTTTCTCATCCTGGATCGCCTCCCGGGCTCACAATTCAGAGTTTGCAAATGTCGGCACGGTTTGTTGAAAACCACTTAGCTGCATAGTCAAATGCTATTATGCACTGCAATCAAGCTGAATAACTAAAGTTAAGCTGCTGCATGCATTTAAATGATCAAAAAAACTTGTAAATGTCTCAAGGTATATGTGAATTACATACAATTTATACTTTCTATAAATAGTAAACGAAGATCAACTTCTTCTCCTACACCGTAAATCACCATCACCAGATGCATGTCATATAGATAATTATGCGACTTAGATTCTGCAACTAATTGTACATCCCCATTGCCATTAGAGCACATTTTAGTGGTCATTGTAAGGTAAGAATGTTTTTAGTTTCAATCTATTAAGTAGTTGTGTACCTTTAGTGTAAGTTAGTACTGTGCTAATTTGGTTGTATAGATATTACTATTTATTATATATAATCGAATGGGTTACTTTACTGCACAGTTGAATAAGTTAGTACTGCGCTAATTTGGTTACGTATTACTATTTATTATATATAATCGAATGAGTTACTTTACTGCATAGTTGAATAATTCATTCTGGCATCCATCGATCGGTATCACACAGGTCACATGCTAACTTTGAGGCATTAAAGAGGTCCATCTCTAACACTAAAACGTTACAAGAGGCAAAAAGTAAGAATTCTTTACCAAAGTCACGCACTGAAAGCCAAAATGCCTTGAAAAGTTGAGAAAGGAAGATAAAGAAAAGAAAAGGTAAATTCCAGAGTTTTCCCTACTTAACTTCATGCTTTTTGTTTTTATTTCAGTCTCACTCTTTATGGTTTGGCAAGATTGCATTATTGCAAGTTGGATCTGAGTTATTTGACTGTCTTGGATAATCTCATCCACGCTTACTTTCTCTGGAGATCATGCATCTTCTTGATTCGTTTTTGTTCTCTAACACTCCAATAAAGATGAATTTTATTCTAATTTTAACCGTCAATATTGCATGTTGATAGTGACGGAAACTTAATGTAGATTTCAAATAGAAAAGAGGCCGCATGTATGGTTGTTTCGTAGAGTCTCTCTTCAAAGAGTGGAGATTCTTAAGGACATCCTTATTCCTTGTAACTTAAGTTTATTTTCATTTCTTGGATGACCTAGTACTTTCATTGGACTAATCGAACTCATTTTTTTTGTTATTGTATATACACTGTTGGTAGAAAAACAATTTCAGATAAATAGAGATGATTGGAACTGTTACATAGGAAGGTGTCTAAAACAGAGAGAATGCTTATGGAGTTGTTCTTCTGCATGGAGTTTATGGTATTGCATTTCATCAGTTTGCATATCAGCAGTTAGTTGTTGTATTTCATCTGTTATGATAAAGAAGTTGCTCTTCCGAATGCAATTACGCTATTGCATTTCATCGGTTTGAAGTGAAGTTAATATTCATCATGTAACTGTGTGTCAATGGAAGGTACCAAGTGCGGAGCGCGTTTAGAGCTACCTAGCATCTATACCATATAGGTGTAACTTCATCCACATTGATTTCAGAACATTTCCTAGACTTTTTAAGGAAATTACACACCATGCCACTACTGTCAACTCATCAATATTCTGTATACGTGCATATATCCGATCCCCGACTTCACTATGCCACTACTGTCAACTCATCAATATTCGGTACACGTGCACATATCCTCTCCCCGACTTCTTGTCATGATCGCTTCAATTCTCTTCTCCTACATCCTCTCATCAACTCATCATTTCATCAACTCGAGGAGTTGTAACATCGGCTGCAAACCAACACTTCTTCATGAATCTTGAAAAGCATTTGACGCACTGAAACAGGAGGATTTCTGCCAGAATCTCATAGGGGTACATATAAAGAGGCCACCTTCTTGCCACGGGTAAAGAACTGCAAAAGGAAGGTAATTACTTTACTAATTCGTTCATATATACCTTCAATTACATATCTTTAATTCAGAACTCATATTTCATCAAATTCATAGCAACTACCTTAATTTCTTATATTGTCTGAATGGTTCCTTTAGGTTTGAATTATTGAAATGCTAAAGGATATTCTAACATGTGCATTAGAATCTTCCCTTGTGAATCAACATATGCGTTTTTATGGGTTGAATTCCCTTCTCCGTTCTTATAAATTACAGATATTTTATTTTTAGTCGTTTGTTCTTACTAATGTTTTACGTACTGCCAGTAGTTTTCTTGCAAATATGATGTAATTGCATAATTTGTACCATTGTTTAGATATGCCCAAACGCAAATGTTAGAAGCTTTGCTGCTGATCTCTCCACCTTTGTTGGGTGTTGAGTTTTTTTTTTTTTTTTGGGGGGGGGGGGGAGGCAGGAAAATATTTCTTGGATGGCTTCTTCAGCCTTTATGGACTCTATTACTCATAAGTTAGTTGTGCGCTTACGTTATTTGCAGAGTTATAGCGAAAATCTGGTAATCCGTTGACAACTTTCCTCTCTAAAACTCAAAATGAAATCAACCCTATTTGCTTTTTACTGTAAAAAAATGGAGGAAATAATACTTTCTTTGGGTAATGTTACAAACAAAAGATCTCTATCTTTGACAATGCAGTTAACTAAATTCTAACAACAAATTGGTTCAATTAACGTTTTGGCTTGTTTTGCACATATTTTTAGCTGTTATAGCTTTCGTTTTTTTTCTTTCTTTTTCTCTACTCCCTATGTGCATGTAAAGAATACATTCTTAGCCATAAAAGTGCTAACAGTATATCATCAACATTTTGCGTTTGCAAAATATGCGCAGTATCCTTCTTTTGCATATTTGTTGCAGTTTCACTATTAAATATAGATTTAGCATCCAAGGAATGATTTTAGATTTAAGTATTTGTCCTGACTGCCCGTTGTCATGTTCCATAGTCGTTGCAGAGATGCTACTAACAATGACAAAACCGTTGAAAAAGCTGGTGGACTTAATTGAAGGTGGAGATGCAATGAAAGAGTTGCCATCGATTCATCCCCTCTACAGTGAGTTCATCCCCAGGTACTCATCTCTTCTACAGCTCTGCGATAATTACATCTTATATATAGATAATGAATATATTTGCTTCATTTGAAACTTGGAAAATGTGGCCATACAATTTAAAGCAAAAGCTTTCGCTGGAAGCATGTTGGTGGTTATTGGTCTGCTTAACCATTTGTGTTAATGTTTGGGCTTTGGTTGTAGATTAAGATGGCATAACCGGTAAAGTAATGAGCTATAGTTTATGAATGCAGCAACCAATGAGGATGGTGACTTTGTTAAAAGAAACAATGTTTTCAAACAAATTATTCTAGATCTGATAGTATTTGGGAGATTCCTTGTTATGAGAAATTAGATGACTTTGTAATGGAGATTTTGTACCATTATGGTGTTCGCTTACCCTTACTTTCCATAAGTGTATAATAGTTTCTTCTTCTTATAATTTGCTGGAATTTCTGGTATCACATTACAGATTGCATACTAATTGTTCTAAATCCATATAGATACATGTATTTTACATTATTCTTGTGGTAGCACTCAGTAGCCAAGTTTGTTTTTGTGGGAAAACTATTTGACTGTTGTCTTTAGATTGTCCCTTAATTGAAGGCTTTACGGATGATAGGCTTGAAGAAATGTAAAAGATTAGAAATGATTGTCGCATCGTCTTATGTACATCCATAATCTCCCGGTACAAATTTCCTTTTGTAGCTAAATTATTTGAGCAATTTGCAAAACAACCTTGTGTTGTATCTGCCCTCGTGTTGATAGAAACAGGCACTTGACAAGCCACCTTAAGGCCGCTAAGACAGTATTGCAGGATATATAATGAAGCCATATTAGTGAATATGTTGTATCTGCCCTCGGTTTTTGAGATATTTTCTTACTTTCACAGGTTTGTATCCTTCACGGCTTTTGTTTACTCTGATAATAACAGTAAATCTAGAGCTAATACATGTACTATGTTTTTTTTGGCAAAAATTGAGTATTGACCGAGCTTGATGATCATTTTGTCTCGAAACAAATGCACTCAGCTGGACAGATCTTGTAATATTGTTTTTCCAATTTCCTAATAATATTGATCTCGCTGTTTCGTCTTGGTTCACCTAATAAAGTACCTTCTTGTTTAAAAAAATAAAGGAAGCATTTCTTATAGAACTACTTGAGCTCGTTAAGGAACGCTGTATGGTTACTTACTCGCCCTTAATAATGATGAATTGTATTGTTATTAAGTATATATATTTTATTAATAGTGAGAGCATGTCAACTTTCTTGTGGTGTTTAGAATCTTTAATTGGCTTAGAAGAACGAAAAGAAAGATGGGTTGATGCACTTGATTCGGGAAGGAATACTCGGTATGCAATATGTGGGTTCTTTTTCCCTTCTTAATGAGAGTGACATTAAGATAATATAGCATTTGTGACATACTTCGACCAACCATCCTTTGCCATAACATGCCATGACTACACAAATATATACATGAGCCCATAACAAAAGACAGTAATATCTATCAACTGAGATTACAAAAGGTTTTAACTGGTCCAGTCCTGATAAAACTACGTTCGGGCATCGCATGCAAAGGTAGACAGAAGGTGTGCTTCTTTAAATAGTCGAGTGTCCACTGTATCCACACAAAAGTAGTAAAAATCTGGTAGGATATTGCAAAAGTCGAACATGACGGGTGCTACGATGTCTTTGGGATCATCAATTTCCTATGTGAGCGTTGAGCACATTATCTTCATGTAATGTAAATTTATATCGCCATTTCATTTCAAGGTCATAAGGCAAAATTATTATTTTTTGCATTGTTGGTCTCAATTTTCAAATTGTTTGGTGGTGTTGATTTTAACTTTCCAACGAGTTTTAAAAGGGAAGCATGAATAATTAGAGTAGTGGAAAACATTTTGTTTAGAGCTTAGCATGGGAGGCCTGAAATAAAGTAGAAAGTATTACTTTCTCGATCCCTTTAAACCAAAGGACTTCCGTATCAACACGTAAACTTGTAAATGTAAATTCCCCTAACCTACTGTATACTTGTAGATACTGTATAAATTGGTCCTTGATTCCAATGTAATGAAGTAAGAAGAATAAAGAAAGACTACAATTGAATTTTATTAAGTTCTAAAGAGTAAAAAACTAAGAAGTGAAGTTGCCAATCTATTGAAGTATTTCGCTGCTATATTTATTCTAATAAACCTAGAAACAACACCTTCTTTCCTACAATTGGATGCAAATGAATTTGGTACGACAACTTAAACGCTGAAAGTACATACATCTTACACTCGGAATATTGAAGAAATGAAGTACATATCACCTCAAAGAAAAGGTGACAAATATGACAACATTAATTCTCATCTTTTCTTTTTTATGTTCTCTAATTCAAATTTTCATGAAATAAAATTTTATCAAAATGCCTAGGAAGGCAGCCACGTGCGTAGCGCGTGGAGGTCTGACTAGTATATGAAATAAAATTGGAAAGTGACCAAGGAAGATGAATGCAATCGGTGGTATCTTGAACCAATGCAAACCGACAACACCAAAGCGGTGCGATAAAATTGTGAAGTGCGGCAAGAACAAAATCTTGAAAATGTAATGCAACGTTAATAGAAAATGCAAACGAAAGCCTTGCTCAAACAGGTTTCAAAATTCAAAAACTAACTTTATTTCAACAGCGATTTTAACTGTTGGTTTAAAACTAATTTTTGAAACTAAAACTTTTATGAAAAAAGTGATGACATTAATAAAATCAGATTTGAAGTATGCAAATCATATATATATGCCAACATTAATTCTCATCTTTTCTTTTTATGTTCTCTAATTCAAATTTTCATGAAATAAAATTTTATCATAATGCCTAGGAAGGCAGCCACGTGCGTAGCTCGTGGAGGTCTGACTAGTATATGAAATAAAATTGGACAGTGACCAAGGAAGATGAATGCAATCGGTGGTATCTTGAACCAATGCAAACCGACAACACCAAAGCGGTGCGATGAAATTGTGAAGTGCGGCAAAAACAAAATCTTGAAAATGTAATGCAACGTTAATAGAAAATGCAAATGAAAGCCTTTCTCAAATAGGTTTCAAAATTCAAAAACTAACTTTATTTCAACAGCGATTTTAACTGTCGGTTTGAAACTAATTTTTGAAACTAAAACTTTTATGAAAAATGTGATGACATTAATAAAATCAGATTTGAAGTAGGGAGCTGATCCGTTGAGAGCGTGGGCAAAATAGGAGAAGTTGCAAACGCGATCTGACCGTCCATCCCGAAAGATGGACGGTCCAGATCGCGCCTTTTTCAAAAACTGTCAGACAGCCGCTATACAGTATGGCGGACGGGTTTTTTTTACCAAATTGCCCCTCCGCCACTGTCCGCTACACTGTGTCGCGGAGGGCATTAAAGTCCAGCAAAAAGTCGTCCGCTATACTGTATGGCGGACGCCCATATGCTGACACATGTCAGGCCCTGTCCCGTCATTATTTTCTGCAATGACGGTTATCTTGTCCTTTCTGTCACGTCAACAGTGTCCGCTATACAGTTTAGCGGACGTAATATCCGCTGTACAGTGTAGCGGACTTGATTAGCGCTCCGCGGGCGGAGTAACTCAATACACTATTCTCCAGTCTTTCTACTCACAAAATATACACTTTCTACGCAATATCCACTCTTTTCCCAGCGGCGTTGGCAAGCATATCGGCGCAATTCCGGTTATCTTGAACACCTAAAATACCCTAAATCGATCAAGTAAATTCACAAAATCTACACTTGTTTTTGTCTGTAATATTCAGTTCTGATGAATATTGCGGTTTATATATGTATGTGTTTGTTCTTGTGCAAGCGTTTGCAAAATCCGATTCCGTATATGTATATATATTTATACATGAGTACATATGCTAACATTGTACGTATCATTCATGTGGTTGCGTTATATGTATTATGCATGTGCTAGCGTCGTATTTTCGCATTTTATTATCAAAATCCAAAACGTAAAATCCCAAACTGAGAAGGTTTTTCCATAATTTCAGTTGCAAAAAATGGAATTTAACCCTGGACCTGAAGACCCATCCGTGTTATACGACCAAGCCAACCATATCAGTACGCTCATATGGGATGGTGGAGTAAGATATACATTATTTATCGACTTTCTTATTCTTACGAACGTTGTATATACCATTTGTTTAAATGTAAATTGTATTTATTAATTCGTAGGAAAGAGAACTTCTCAACACCGTAGAAGTATCTCGCGATATAGTATCGTGGAAACTGAACACCGCCCAGAAGAGGATACTGCGTGGAATTGGGTTTGGGATTTTCACGCATGGGCAGATATTTCAACAGCTTGACCGGGCCTTGATAGGTGCCCTTGTTGAGAGGTGGAGGAGTGAAACGAATACGTTTCACTTCCCGCTCGGAGAGCTGACAATTACCCTAGAAGATGTAGGGTTCATCTTAGGGTTGCCGGTGACGGGGCTGCGGGTAATTGCTCCTCCGTCAGATGCAACGAAGACGAGAACCGCTAGGAACTTCCTCACTTCGATACCCCAGGATCAATTTAGCAGTGGTGGTATCAAGTTGAAGTGGTTGGCAGATACGTACGGGGTATTGCCGGAAAACCATACGGGCGATGAGCTTGTGCTTTACACAAAAGCCTTCCTCTGGTGGGTGATGGGGGCAATTTTATTCCCAACGACGTCGAAGAACACGGCCAGCGTGAAATATTTACCGTTGTTGAGTAACCTGGCCGAGGTTGGAGATTATGCATGGGGTGCAGCGGTTCTTTCGTATCTGTACCGAGCATTGCACAAGGCAACGAGGCCCGACTCCAAAGCCATATGTGCATGTCTCTCGCTATTGCAGGTATATCATATAAATCCTGTCTTCGTTATTGTTAATTTTTTTTTTGGTTTTTGCTTTTATTGAATCGACGATATAACAAACGTAATTTGTCCATGTTCTCAGGTGTGGTCTTACGAACACCTTGCTCCCGGTTCACCGACGCGTAGGGATGGAACCGATAGAGTGTGGCCTCGGTTGCGTGCTTGGGAGTACAGTCGGAAGAATAGCCACTACCGCAGGAGAGTCGATCCCCATCACAACATCACGTTCTATCGAGGGGAGTTCGACCGCCTATCTCCGGGCCAATTGCATTGGGCCCCGTACACACCTTTAGCGCGACGGGTAGAAGAGTCGTTCGTCTTCACGCTTTCCGGGTTGCAGCGCACACCCCTCATCCACTTCGAGGTCGCAGAGTGGCAGCTGCCAGACCGAGCAATGCGCCATTTTGAGTTGGAGCAGGGTTTGCCCGCCGGTGCCCCAGATATGAGGGTTAACAGGGACCCACCGGATGTCGGCAGGTTTGGCAAGGCCAATGCTTTAGAATTGTGCGCAGCCGAACTAGAGCTCTGGACTTCTTGGCAGGATACACTGGCGACCATCGTCTCGGAACCGGACCCCGTTATCAGCATCGCGGAGTACGATGAGTGGTACTCCCGCATCACGCGGAGGAGAGTTGCCCCAGTCAACTTTGAACGCGGGGCGAGGTATGCGCCTAGGGGTCAGATCGACGAGCGTATGGCATACAATCTCGTAAGTTGCCCAACTTGTCTTGAATATAAATGTCTGATTAAAGTTACTTATTTGTTATCTCTTTGGATGTAGGTTAATGCCTCGCTTGCATTCTTCCGGAAGTTGAGTGAGCGGAAGGATCTGATGAGCGCAATGGGCGAGGATCTTCGCCAACAGGCTGCTGCACTGGCTATAGGCTGCGGGAATTTTGTGCGGCAAGCATCGGGACAGTCTTCGGTCGACAGCCCGGGAATGGGTTATACGGGTGCCAGCCCGTATAACGTTGATCCCTCCGGGCAAACTTCAGGGGTGAGCCAGGGAGTTGGTGGTCCCTCTGTACCGGGGATGGGACATGCTCAAGCGTCGTGGGCCGATTACAGCGGCCCGACCTTCAGTTTGTTCCCGGAACCCCAACCCCTCTCTCAGAGCCAAGTCACGCAAGAATGGCCTTACGGTTTCAACGAGGCACTGCCCATTGTCCCGTGGGCGGGACCACTTGGTGGCCCTGAAGGGCAATATCAGCCGGCGGAAGAAATGGCCGGTGAGCAATATCAACCGGCCGGGTCACCCGAAGGCGATTACCAGCCGGCCTGGCCCCCCCAAGGTGATTATCAGCCGGCCGATCCATTGGTTGGACGCCAATTTCTTCCGTTGCTCTTGCCCCCCGGCGGAGGGCAAGAGCAACAGGTCGACCCCCGAGGGCAATATCCAAAAGGGCATCCAGCTAGGCCCCTGAAGCCGCATAAACACCACCTAATCCATCACCGTTATTTTAGTGGCCCCCCGCCAGACGGAGCGTCGTATGACGTGGCTAACCCGCAGGGCTTGGATTACAGTGTCACGTGGAAAGAACTGTCCACGCTGGCGCCGGGGATGTGGTTAGACAACTTTGTCATCTCGCACTACGTGCAAATACTACGGAAAAGGAGTCAGGAGCAGCCTGAGTACGGTCCGCGAGTTTTTATCCTCGATGCTTACTTTCACCATTTGCTGAAACAAGAGTTTAACGAGTGGGACAAGGCGAGGAAGCAGGCGAGAAAGGCGAAGGACGAGATGAAGTGGAGACCGTCCGCTAACCTACTCGCATATCTTGGTCGGCCGAGTCCAGAGCGCGCAAGTGTGGCGGAAGTGTTTCTACTCCCAGCTATAATTAATGCCCACTGGTTCTTGATTTGCTATGAACCGGTAACGAATACCGTATCAGTCCTCGACAGTCTCTACAATGATACGGACGTGATGAGTGTGATTCAAATGTACGTAGGCTTAGGGATGTTGAATCCAATGGTAAGAGCCTGTTTACTTCTTATCGTGACTTCATAATGTAGATTTGATTAAGCGTATTATGTTTGCTATGTTTAATGCCTTTCCTGTTACTCGCAGAATCTATTTGCTACCATGGTCAATAGAGAGTGTTCTCGAGAGAATCAAGGGAGGCCAGTGTGCAATAGGGAGGTTGTTTTCCGATTGAAGAGGACTAGGCCCAAGCAACTTAATACCTCGGACTGCGGCGTCTACCTCTGCATGTACATGGATTACATCTGTCGGTCGGAGAGCCTCAAGAAGACCGTCTGGACCCAAGACTGCATAGACTGCTTTAGGTATAGGATGGCTTGGCAAATTATCAATGGCCGGCCTAGACCTATTAGATATATTGTAAATCCGTGTAATTGAACATGTTTGCGTAATAATAACACATGAAGATTCACTTTTTTATCGCCGGAGTAACTTCTTGAATCTTATCGTTTGAATGCGATTGACAATTTCAACTGTGTTGACTGAGTGTGATCGTTGTTGTCAGCGATTGATTTGATTCACTGATATCGTTGTGTCGTTCAGCTGAGTGTTTTATTTGTAATCCTGTGATTTGACAATAGTGTTATAACCAAGGCCAAACATGCTATATAGAATAGCGGATATTCTAGGGCCGGAAAAAAACCAAGTGTTCGGGAGGTTACTCTCTGCTTGGCCGTCCGCTATATAGTATAGCCGACGTGAATAGGGAAGGAAAAAAAACCAAGTGTTGGGCTCGTAGTTTCTGCCTGGCTGTCCGCTATATAGTATAGCGGACGTGAATAGAAAAAAAAAAAAAAACTAAGTGTTGGGGGGGGGGGGGGTAGGTTACTTTCTGCTTGGCTGTCCGCTATATAGTATAGCGGACATGAATAGGGAAGGAAAAAAAACTAAGTGTGGGGGAGGTTACTCTCTGCGGACGTGAATATGGAAGGCAAATAAACCAAGTGACTCTCTGCTTGGCCGTCCGCTATATAGTACAGCGGACATGAATAGGGAATGAAAAAAAACTAAGTGTGGGGGAGGTTACTCTCTGCTTGGCCGTCCGCTATATAGTATAGCGGACGTGAATAGGGAAGGAAAAAAAAACTAAGTGTGGGGGAGGTTACTCTCTGCTTGGCCGTCCGCTATATAGTATAGCGGACGTGAATAGGGAAGGAAAACAAAACTAAGTGTGGGGGAGGTTACTCTCTGCTTGGCCGTCCGCTATACTATACAGCGGACGTGAATAGGGAAGGAAAAAAAACACTAAGTGTGGGGGGGGGGGTAGGTTACTTTCTGCTTGGCTGTCCGCTATATAGTATAGCGGACATGAATAGGGAAGGAAAAAAAACTAAGTGTGGGGGAGGTTACTCTCTGCTTGGCCGTCCGCTATACTATACAGCGGACGTGAATAGGGAAGGAAAAAAAAAACTAAGTGTGGGGAGGGTAGGTTACTTTCTGCTTGGCCGTCCGCTATATAGTATAGCGGACGTGAATAGGGAAGGAAAAAAAAACTAAGTGTGGGGGAGGTTACTCTCTGCTTGGCCGTCCGCTATATAGTATAGCGGACGTGAATAGGGAAGGAAAAAAAAACTAAGTGTTCGGGAGGTCACTCTCTGCTTGGCCGTCCGCTGTATAGTATAGCGGACGTGATAGGGAAGGAAAAAAACTAAGTGTTAGGGAGGTTAGTTTCTGCTTGGCCGTCCGCTATACTATATAGCGGACGTGAATAGGGAAGGTAAAAAAAAAACTAAGTGTTCGGGAGGTTACTCTCTGCTTGGCCGTCCGCTATATAGTATAGCGGACGTAAATAGGGAAGGAAAAAAAACTAAGTGTGGGGGAGGTTACTCTCTGCTTGGCCGTCCGCTATATAGTATAGCGGACGTGAATAGGGAAGGAAAAAAAAACTAAGTGTGGGGGGGGGGAGGTTAGTCTAGGCTTGGCCGTCCGCGATATAGTATAGCGGACGGAGAAATGAGCCAAAAAAAACTAAGTGTGGGGGAGGTTACTCTCTGCTTGGCCGTCCGCTATACTATACAGCGGACGTGAATAGGGAAGGAAAAAAAAAACTAAGGGTGGGGGGGGGGGGTAGGTTACTTTCTGCTTGGCCGTCCGCTATATAGTACAGCGGACATGAATAGGGAAGGAAAAAAAACTAAGTGTGGGGGAGGTTACTCTCTGCTTGGCCGTCCGCTATACTATATAGCGGACGTGAATAGGGAAGGAAAAAAAAACTAAGTGTGGGGGGGGTAGGTTACTTTCTGCTTGGCCGTCCGCTATATAGTATAGCGGACATGAATAGGGAAGGAAAAAAAACTAAGTGTGGGGGAGGTTACTCTCTGCTTGGCCGTCCGCTATATAGTATAGCGGACGTGAATAGGGAAGGAAAAAAAAACTAAGTGTTCGGGAGGTCACTCTCTGCTTGGTCGTCCGCTGTATAGTATAGCGGACGTGATAGGGAAGGAAAAAAATTGTGTTAGGGAGGTTAGTTTCTGCTTGGCCGTCCGCTATACTATATAGCGGACGTGAATAGGGAAGGTAAAAAAAAAAAAAAACAAGTGTTCGGGAGGTTACTCTCTGCTTGGCCGTCCGCTATATAGTATAGCGGACGTAAATAGGGAAGGAAAAAAAACTAAGTGTGGGGGAGGTTACTCTCTGCTTGGCCGTCCGCTATATAGTATAGCGGACGTGAATAGGGAAGGAAAAAAAAACTAAGTGTGGGGGAGGTTACTCTCTGCTTGGCCGTCCGCTATACTATACAGCGGACGTGAATAGGGAAGGAAAAAAAACTAAGTGTGGGGGGGGGAGGTTACTTTCTGCTTGGCCGTCTGCTATATAGTATAGCGGACGTAGAGATGTAAATTTTTTGGTCACCCTTCTTTTTTGCTCATTGCACCTTACGCACGCTATATATAAGCCCATTTCTATTAATTTCGGCGAAACACGAGACAATTTATTTTTTTGGTTTGCCGATGAAGGGCCCTATTCGCGCACAATTTATTTAGCGCCAAAAATACATAGCTTGTGAAAAATGTTGTAATTTTTTTTGTCACTTTTTTTTCCTCATTGCACCTTATGCATGCTAGTTACCCCATTATAGTACGACGGATGTAGTTAGAAACATATATTCCCAACATTTTACATGCTTCAAAAGACGGGATACGCCAATTAGAATGACATGTGGATGAGTGCCGGTTGGAATGAAATCCTAGCATGCAGTAGGAAGAGATATATATATCACTCTTCATTTGACATATACTCATCAGATAAGTACTGATCATTCGTTAAAATATTGTTTCTCTCGTTTGATTTGAGCTGCCTCCCACTAACCTCGGCCATTTCTTCCGCGAGTTGAAGCATATAAAATCGTTTTCTACGTAGCAACATCCGGTTATTCTCCGTACGAATTTGGCGCACAGCTTTCTTACACTGCTTAACATTACGCCGCGACATACTAAGTGAACGACGTTGCGGCACAGGTGCTCTCAGCGTGGTGAGATCTTGGTGTAGCGCTTCTGATTCCTTAACTCGATATGCCCATTCTCTCCGTAAACAGCAATAATACTCTCTGGGATCCGTGTACTTCACTTCTTTGTAGTCGTCGTTCCTTTCACACAACAACCACACAGTCTCGCGTCCCCGCAGATTAGAACTCTCAGGAACTCCTGCCATTTAACTTTGTTTTGGTTCTAAAGGCGATGAGCATGGCACACATATATAAATACGACCACACACATACACAATATATTGGAGCTATATGATTAACGATAGTCTGTCCATCTCTGGTGACATGACAAGTATCTGGATATTGAAGCTGACAATGGTTGGAGACAATAGCATGCCCGTGTCATAAAGTTGACAAGTCTTTGGTGACAAGACAATTCACTTTGGTGACAAGACAAGTGTCTAGTCTATTGCCAACGTTGGGTCACATCCCATAAAGTTGAACCTGTAGCTCTTTCATAAATTGGTGCTTACTCAAAGTATATATAAGTACATGCATTGCCGGTTGCAAAGGGCACAGAGTGATATACTCCCAATTTCATAACTCTAGAAATGTCATATACGCCACGAGATATTTTTGAAGCAATGGGTCGTTACTGGGCGGGCGAAGATGAATTTTACTATTCTCTGCGTCCAAGTTTGCGTTACTCATCAAGTTATGTGAATACATTACGTACAGAATGGTCTTATCGACTGAATGAACGTGAAGTCCTAGTAGCTGATTCACGGAGCATGAATATACCCATATCTCGACAAAAGGCAATCAACATGCCTCGAATTACGCACATGGAGCTTGAAAGGGCACTGCATCGAATACGTGAGGAAAATAATAGAATGAGAGTTCGTCAAAGTAGGCATAACCTACGTCGTATGGCACGTGATGCACATGAAGATGGCAACAACAATGAAGCACAAGTATACTGGAACATGAGCTTCGAAGAAGGAAATATTTCTGATTCTCCAGTCTCTGATGAAGATGATTCAAGATCGAGTTCAACAATGAAGGCTATAAGGCCCCCGCTTAGGCCGGGGTTCGTGCCAACCAGACACTTAGTTCCGACCTTCCCGAACCCCGGCCTAAGCGGAGGGCTTTATGTCCGCTATGTAGTAGAGCTAGACGTTGTAGCGTACTGCAGTTTTAATAAATTGGCGCCCAAAGGCTTGTTTTAGTCGCATTGTAGCATAATGCTGTTTTAATAAATTGGCGCCCCGAAGACTTGTTTTGGCGTCAAAATCAACAAAATCGAAATATCGATAAATAATAAAGAACGTACGATTCACAATCAACCCTCAATATACCGACGGAATCTCAAACGACACAATTATCCCTTCGATTCACAATCAACAAGAACATAAATTATTTTATTAAATAATAATTTAGGGTTCACATTGGGGGAAAGAAATTTTTTCACAAGTGCTCCTATCAAAGATTACAACTTGAAAATCCCACCACCCAAGGTGTTCAAACACTACAACGTCCCCGAGTTCGAGGCCATGCTGGCGCACGAACACGTTCCAACCCTCTGCGAATTGCTTTTTTTGGGGTCGGCCGGGCTTCAGCTTGATTTCAACCTGCCATGCCCCCTTGCGGCTATATAATCTTGCACTCTCATGAATTGTTGTAAATTGATTGGTGAAGGATTCCGGTATGCCCTAACAAATACAATACACAAAAAATAGGTTAGTTTTTAACCAAAAGATCAAACCTTTAACACACAAAAATACAGAGAAAGAGGGATGGCATACAAGTTCATTCTCAAACCCCGGCATCATGACTTTGAAAAAGTGTTTGCCTGCCAGGTGCAAGTTGCCAATGAAATCGTAGGTGGTCTCCGATTTAGCAGCCATCGAGGTCGGCGTTGATGGGGGGACGGTTTATCGCCGGAGTTGTGGGTCACCGGAGATGTGGGTCGCCGGAGATGGAGTAGCGGCCTGCGCTATATGTTCGAGAGAGAGAGTGATAGGACTGATAACAGCCGATTGCCCGATATGATTAAAATATATAGCGGACGTAAAAGAAGACGAAAAGTTTGCCTGCTATATAGCAGAAGGCCGCTATATTGTATAGCGGACGTAAAACACAAATGTCGATAACGTCCGCTATACAATATAGCGGACGTAGAAGACCAATAGTACATGAGCTCCGCTATACAATATAGCGGACATAGAAGAGCAATCGTAACGACGTCCGCTACATTGTATAGCGGACATAGGCTGCAGTCATTGACGGCCGCTACATTGTATAGCGGACGGTTAGAAAAAAAAAATAATAGGTGATCAATTGACGGCTGTTCAGATTTGACCAAAAGTCAATGACGCCCGCTACATTGACGGCTGTTTTGATTTGATTCGAGATGGCCTCTCATAGGTCCATTTTTAAAAAATACCGGTGTTCGGTCGAAAAATTATCCCTTCGGAAATTATTACAAATGCTGGAGAGTTGTACAAAAAATTAAAGGTCCACTGCAGCTTGTTCGTCTTCATCTTCGGCGTCACCCTCTTCCCCGTCTTGCAAACCCCCTGAACTTATCCCCAGTGCCTTGTAATGGTTCCGCTTGTCGTGGTCGGTCAATTTGTTGCACAATGCACACCTACGCAGCTTTTTCAACTGAGTTGCCGTTTCAATAGAGCTTTTCATCCGCGTAGATCTCTTGCGGCCTTTCGTTTGTGATATAATTGGATCCAACAAACGGGTATCATTGTCGTCTTCCTCCTCCGGCTCGTCATCTTCTGATACCCCCGTCGTAGGCTCGGTGTCAATCGCATTGGTGACTGAAGCTACTTCCAACTGGTCGACGATGGGCTCTTGCTGCTGAGCTACCTCGATGAGATGTTTATAACCGACCATTGAAGCAGCAGCCTTTACGGACAAACGGGTGAAACTCGTCACCAGATGATTATACCGCAACGTCTCCGATTCTTCAAAGTCAGTATACGGGTGCTCTGGAAAGGCAATGGTACCGTGCAACCTGTTAGCACCTTTCGTCCACCGTGGCAAGACGTATTTATCGGGGATTGTCCTGATATTCTTCTGGGTGAAAAAGCGCAGAATGTGTCTACACAGGATGCCATGGAACTCAAACTTCTTGCAAACACATGTCACCGAGTCCGTCAATGTGTCGTGGCTCACCGTATACATTCTGCGCAGCTTCTCAGGAACGAGGTCATTCACGAGCGAATAAACCTTGTACTCACGCGTAGACTTCTCTGCCACCTTGTTTATAGAGTACCGTCCCGATTTCTGCAGCTCTACTTGGTATAGCAAGAAGATCTCCTTCGTATAGACTTTGGCACCGTTCAGCTCCAGCGGGGTCTCAAGCAACCTTCTCCTCTGTTTGTACGTGGTTGCAAAGTCTGCAGCCCTTTCTTTCACCAACAACGACGCAACCGCTTTCTGTGCGGATGTGACGAAACTCTTCAAATTGGTAGATGTACCCACGTAACTATCGAACGTGGCATTCATAGATTCACTCCTGCCCGTCGTTTTCATGCCCGCAGAAAAATACCTCCTCGTGTAAACGGCAATCCATTGCTCTTTGAGCTCGTACAAGTGCTGGAGCCACTCGTTGTCTTGCAATGAGTAATCCTGAACAAGCTTTTCCCACCTCTCCTCAAATTCCTCAATCGTTAACGACTTGCTAACACACGTGTCAAAATCCTCTTTAAAGTCTGGAAACTTTGCGTACACGTGATGCAAACGTTCGGGGTATTTGTTGCTTATGTGCCAAGTGCACAAGTTGTGTCGAGTATTTGGGAAGACGGTGGCAATAGCCTTCTTCATTGCCAAATCTTGATCGGTGATGATAACGTTGGGTGCTTTGAAGTTCATGGCTTCCAGCCACACACTAAACAACCATTCAAAGGAACTCTCGGTCTCGTCCCTTAACAAGGCGAACCCGAACAGGATGGAGTGGTAATGATGATTGACCCCCGTGAAAGGGGCAAACGGCATCGAGTACTTGTTGGTACGGTATGTGGTGTCGAAAGTCACGACATCCCCAAAATGCTTATAAGCAAGCCTGGAACGACCGTCGACCCAAAAAATTGTGCTAACTCGATGCTCGTCGTCAAGTTTATAATCGAAGGTAAACTGCGGGTCCTCCATCTGCATCCGCTTCAATAGGCTCATTGTGGCTTGAGCATCATTGAGGTCATACGCGGCTCGTCTATGGGTTCGGACCGCGTTGCGAACGTCTGTCGTGTTAAAGTTTAAATTTTGAATTTCCCCGGCCTGTTCAGCAAGAACATTAATCATGTCGGTAGGTCCTAGCCGCGCATCGCTCATTGTGTGAATGAGGCTCCTCGCGACCTTTCCCATCTTCTTGTGTTGATGCATCTGACTCACCTTAGAAGGGGTTACTAATGGGTGATTGTGTGCCAGTTCAAGGCTGGTAATAACCCAGTGATCTTGCATGGCTTTATAGCTTACGAACATCTTGACCGGGCAATTCGTTCGCGCAAAGAAGTCCCGTCTTCTGTTGCGCGAAAATCCTATTTCGTCATCACTATCCTCGTTGCCTACTCGTGTCTCATTTTGCACTGGGTTTCTGCCCCTATGGCACTCGTACATACGAGAGCATATCTTTCTCGTTATGTTGCTCGTTCTTGAAGTCTTTATTCGAATGCCAAATCCAACCCTCAATGAATACGCTCGGAAACATTCTCCAGCTTCCTCCAATGTTTGAAAGGTTCGTCCTAGATACGGATCAGTAGCATCTACGGGGGTGTTGGAGCTCGACACGAAATCAGACATTGTGAAACAGCTCCCTATATGTAGAAATATAGACTACGCTGAACAATCAAATGATATTTTCAACTGAATATATTACCTTAAAATTATCTTGACGAATAGACAAATTTAAGATGACAAATATACCATATA
>JAVXUO010000404.1:0-54474 GCA_033065855.1 Escallonia rubra | reverse complement strand
TAATAAACCTAGAAACAACACCTTCTTTCCTACAATTGGATGCAAATGAATTTGGTACGACAACTTAAACGCTGAAAGTACATACATCTTACACTCGGAATATTGAAGAAATGAAGTACATATCACCTCAAAGAAAAGGTGACAAATATGACAACATTAATTCTCATCTTTTCTTTTTTATGTTCTCTAATTCAAATTTTCATGAAATAAAATTTTATCAAAATGCCTAGGAAGGCAGCCACGTGCGTAGCGCGTGGAGGTCTGACTAGTATATGAAATAAAATTGGAAAGTGACCAAGGAAGATGAATGCAATCGGTGGTATCTTGAACCAATGCAAACCGACAACACCAAAGCGGTGCGATAAAATTGTGAAGTGCGGCAAGAACAAAATCTTGAAAATGTAATGCAACGTTAATAGAAAATGCAAACGAAAGCCTTGCTCAAACAGGTTTCAAAATTCAAAAACTAACTTTATTTCAACAGCGATTTTAACTGTTGGTTTAAAACTAATTTTTGAAACTAAAACTTTTATGAAAAAAGTGATGACATTAATAAAATCAGATTTGAAGTATGCAAATCATATATATATGCCAACATTAATTCTCATCTTTTCTTTTTATGTTCTCTAATTCAAATTTTCATGAAATAAAATTTTATCATAATGCCTAGGAAGGCAGCCACGTGCGTAGCTCGTGGAGGTCTGACTAGTATATGAAATAAAATTGGACAGTGACCAAGGAAGATGAATGCAATCGGTGGTATCTTGAACCAATGCAAACCGACAACACCAAAGCGGTGCGATGAAATTGTGAAGTGCGGCAAAAACAAAATCTTGAAAATGTAATGCAACGTTAATAGAAAATGCAAATGAAAGCCTTTCTCAAATAGGTTTCAAAATTCAAAAACTAACTTTATTTCAACAGCGATTTTAACTGTCGGTTTGAAACTAATTTTTGAAACTAAAACTTTTATGAAAAATGTGATGACATTAATAAAATCAGATTTGAAGTAGGGAGCTGATCCGTTGAGAGCGTGGGCAAAATAGGAGAAGTTGCAAACGCGATCTGACCGTCCATCCCGAAAGATGGACGGTCCAGATCGCGCCTTTTTCAAAAACTGTCAGACAGCCGCTATACAGTATGGCGGACGGGTTTTTTTTACCAAATTGCCCCTCCGCCACTGTCCGCTACACTGTGTCGCGGAGGGCATTAAAGTCCAGCAAAAAGTCGTCCGCTATACTGTATGGCGGACGCCCATATGCTGACACATGTCAGGCCCTGTCCCGTCATTATTTTCTGCAATGACGGTTATCTTGTCCTTTCTGTCACGTCAACAGTGTCCGCTATACAGTTTAGCGGACGTAATATCCGCTATACAGTTTAGCGGACTTGATTAGCGCTCCGCGGGCGGAGTAACTCAATACACTCTTCTCCAGTCTTTCTACTCACAAAATATACACTTTCTACGCAATATCCACTCTTTTCCCAGCGGCGTTGGCAAGGATATCGGCGCAATTCCGGTTATCTTGAACACCTAAAATACCCTAAATCGATCAAGTAAGTTCACAAAATCTACACTTGTTTTTGTCTGTAATATTCAGTTCTGATGAATATTGCGGTTTATATATGTATGTGTTTGTTCTTGTGCAAGCGTTTGCAAAATCCGATTCCGTATATGTATATATATTTATACATGAGTACATATGCTAACATTGTACGTATCATTCATGTGGTTGCGTTATATGTATTATGCATGTGCTAGCGTCGTATTTTCGCATTTTATTATCAAAATCCAAAACGTAAAATCCCAAACTGAGAAGGTTTTTCCATAATTTCAGTTGCAAAAAATGGAATTTAACCCTGGACCTGAAGACCCATCCGTGTTATACGACCAAGCCAACCATATCAGTACGCTCATATGGGATGGTGGAGTAAGATATACATTATTTATCGACTTTCTTATTCTTACGAACGTTGTATATACCATTTGTTTAAATGTAAATTGTATTTATTAATTCGTAGGAAAGAGAACTTCTCAACACCGTAGAAGTATCTCGCGATATAGTATCGTGGAAACTGAACACCGCCCAGAAGAGGATACTGCGTGGAATTGGGTTTGGGATTTTCACGCATGGGCAGATATTTCAACAGCTTGACCGGGCCTTGATAGGTGCCCTTGTTGAGAGGTGGAGGAGTGAAACGAATACGTTTCACTTCCCGCTCGGAGAGCTGACAATTACCCTAGAAGATGTAGGGTTCATCTTAGGGTTGCCGGTGACGGGGCTGCGGGTAATTGCTCCTCCGTCAGATGCAACGAAGACGAGAACCGCTAGGAACTTCCTCACTTCGATACCCCAGGATCAATTTAGCAGTGGTGGTATCAAGTTGAAGTGGTTGGCAGATACGTACGGGGTATTGCCGGAAAACCATACGGGCGATGAGCTTGTGCTTTACACAAAAGCCTTCCTCTGGTGGGTGATGGGGGCAATTTTATTCCCAACGACGTCGAAGAACACGGCCAGCGTGAAATATTTACCGTTGTTGAGTAACCTGGCCGAGGTTGGAGATTATGCATGGGGTGCAGCGGTTCTTTCGTATCTGTACCGAGCATTGCACAAGGCAACGAGGCCCGACTCCAAAGCCATATGTGCATGTCTCTCGCTATTGCAGGTATATCATATAAATCCTGTCTTCGTTATTGTTATTTTATTTTTTTTGGTTTTTGCTTTTATTGAATCGACGATATAACAAACGTAATTTGTCCATGTTCTCAGGTGTGGTCTTATGAACACCTTGCTCCCGGTTCACCGACGCGTAGGGATGGAACCGATAGAGTGTGGCCTCGGTTGCGTGCTTGGGAGTACAGTCGGAAGAATAGCCACTACCGCAGGAGAGTCGATCCCCATCACAACATCACGTTCTATCGAGGGGAGTTCGACCGCCTATCTCCGGGCCAATTGCATTGGGCCCCGTACACACCTTTAGCGCGACGGGTAGAAGAGTCGTTCGTCTTCACGCTTTCCGGGTTGCAGCGCACACCCCTCATCCACTTCGAGGTCGCAGAGTGGCAGCTGCCAGACCGAGCAATGCGCCATTTTGAGTTGGAGCAGGGTTTGCCCGCCGGTGCCCCAGATATGAGGGTTAACAGGGACCCACCGGATGTCGGCAGGTTTGGCAAGGCCAATGCTTTAGAATTGTGCGCGGCCGAACTAGAGCTCTGGACTTCTTGGCAGGATACACTGGCGGCCATCGTCTCGGAGCCGGACCCCGTTATCAGCATCGCGGAGTACGATGAGTGGTACTCCCGCATCACGCGGAGGAGAGTTGCCCCAGTCAACTTTGAACGCGGGGCGAGGTATGCGCCTAGGGGTCAGATCGACGAGCGTATGGCATACAATCTCGTAAGTTGCCCAACTTGTCTTGAATATAAATGTCTGATTAAAGTTACTTATTTGTTATCTCTTTGGATGTAGGTTAATGCCTCGCTTGCATTCTTCCGGAAGTTGAGTGAGCGGAAGGATCTGATGAGCGCAATGGGCGAGGATCTTCGCCAACAGGCTGCTGCACTGGCTATAGGCTGCGGGAATTTTGTGCGGCAAGCATCGGGACAGTCTTCGGTCGACAGCCCGGGAATGGGTTATACGGGTGCCAGCCCGTATAACGTTGATCCCTCCGGGCAAACTTCAGGGGTGAGCCAGGGAGTTGGTGGTCCCTCTGTACCGGGGATGGGACATGCTCAAGCGTCGTGGGCCGATTACAGCGGCCCGACCTTCAGTTTGTTCCCGGAACCCCAACCCCTCTCTCAGAGCCAAGTCACGCAAGAATGGCCTTACGGTTTCAACGAGGCACTGCCCATTGTCCCGTGGGCGGGACCACTTGGTGGCCCTGAAGGGCAATATCAGCCGGCGGAAGAAATGGCCGGTGAGCAATATCAACCGGCCGGGTCACCCGAAGGCGATTACCAGCCGGCCTGGCCCCCCCAAGGTGATTATCAGCCGGCCGATCCATTGGTTGGACGCCAATTTCTTCCGTTGCTCTTGCCCCCCGGCGGAGGGCAAGAGCAACAGGTCGACCCCCGAGGGCAATATCCAAAAGGGCATCCAGCTAGGCCCCTGAAGCCGCATAAACACCACCTAATCCATCACCGTTATTTTAGCGGCCCCCCGCCAGACGGAGCGTCGTATGACGTGGCTAACCCGCAGGGCTTGGATTACAGTGTCACGTGGAAAGAACTGTCCACGCTGGCGCCGGGGATGTGGTTAGACAACTTTGTCATCTCGCACTACGTGCAAATACTACGGAAAAGGAGTCAGGAGCAGCCTGAGTACGGTCCGCGAGTTTTTATCCTCGATGCTTACTTTCACCATTTGCTGAAACAAGAGTTTAACGAGTGGGACAAGGCGAGGAAGCAGGCGAGAAAGGCGAAGGACGAGATGAAGTGGAGACTGTCCGCTAACCTACTCACATATCTTGGTCGGCCGAGTCCAGAGCGCGCAAGTGTGGCGGAAGTGTTTCTACTCCCAGCTATAATTAATGCCCACTGGTTCTTGATTTGCTATGAACCGGTAACGAATACCGTATCAGTCCTCGACAGTCTCTACAATGATACGGACGTGATCAGTGTGATTCAAATGTACGTAGGCTTAGGGATGTTGAATCCAATGGTAAGAGCCTGTTTACTTCTTATCGTGACTTCATAATGTAGATTTGATTAAGCGTATTATGTTTGCTATGTTTAATGCCTTTCCTGTTACTCGCAGAATCTATTTGCTACCATGGTCAATAGAGAGTGTTCTCGAGAGAATCAAGGGAGGCCAGTGTGCAATAGGGAGGTTGTTTTCCGATTGAAGAGGACTAGGCCCAAGCAACTTAATACCTCGGACTGCGGCGTCTACCTCTGCATGTACATGGATTACATCTGTCGGTCGGAGAGCCTCAAGAAGACCGTCTGGACCCAAGACTGCATAGACTGCTTTAGGTATAGGATGGCTTGGCAAATTATCAATGGCCGGCCTAGACCTATTAGATATATTGTAAATCCGTGTAATTGAACATGTTTGCGTAATAATAACACATGAAGATTCACTTTTTTATCGCCGGAGTAACTTCTTGAATCTTATCGTTTGAATGCGATTGACAATTTCAACTGTGTTGACTGAGTGTGATCGTTGTTGTCAGCGATTGATTTGATTCACTGATATCGTTGTGTCGTTCAGCTGAGTGTTTTATTTGTAATCCTGTGATTTGACAATAGTGTTATAACCAAGGCCAAACATGCTATATAGAATAGCGGATATTCTAGGGCCGGAAAAAAACCAAGTGTTCAGGAGGTTACTCTCTGCTTGGCCGTCCGCTATATAGTATAGCAGACGTGAATAGGGAAGAAAAAAAAACCAAGTGTTGGGCTCGTAGTTTCTGCCTGGCTGTCCGCTATATAGTATAGCGGACGTGAATAGGGAAGCAAAAAAAAACTAAGTGTGTGGGGGGGGGGGGGGGTAGGTTACTTTCTGCTTGGCTGTCCGCTATATAGTATAGCGGACATGAATAGGGAAGGAAAAAAAACTAAGTGTGGGGGAGGTTACTCTCTGCGGACGTGAATATGGAAGGCAAATAAACCAAGTGACTCTCTGCTTGGCCGTCCGCTATATAGTACAGCGGACATGAATAGGGAAGGAAAAAAAAACTAAGTGTGGGGGAGGTTACTCTCTGCTTGGCCGTCCGCTATATAGTATAGCGGACGTGAATAGGGAAGGAAAAAAAAACTAAGTGTGGGGGAGGTTACTCTCTGCTTGGCCGTCCGCTATATAGTACAGCGGACATGAATAGGGAAGGAAAAGAAAACTAAGTGTGGGGGAGGTTACTCTCTGCTTGGCCGTCCGCTATACTATATAGCGGACGTGAATAGGGAAGGATAAAAAAACTAAGGGGGGGGGGGGGGGGTAGGTTACTTTCTGCTTGGCTGTCCGCTATATAGTATAGCGGACATGAATAGGGAAGGAAAAAAAACTAAGTGTGGGGGAGGTTACTCTCTGCTTGGCCGTCCGCTATACTATATAGCGGACGTGAATAGGGAAGGTAAAAAAACTAAGTGTGGGGAGGGTAGGTTACTTTCTGCTTGGCCGTCCGCTATATAGTATAGCGGACGTGAATAGGGAAGGAAAAAAAAACTAAGTGTGGGGGAGGTTACTCTCTGCTTGGCCGTCCGCTATATAGTATAGCGGACGTGAATAGGGAAGGAAAAAAAAAACTAAGTGTTCGGGAGGTCACTCTCTGCTTGGCCGTCCGCTGTATAGTATAGCGGACGTGATAGGGAAGGAAAAAAACTAAGTGTTAGGGAGGTTAGTTTCTGCTTGGCCGTCCGCTATACTATATAGCGGACGTGAATAGGGAAGGTAAAAAAAAAACTAAGTGTTATGGAGGCTAGTCTCTGCCTGGACGTCCGCTATATAGTATAGCGGACGTGAATAGGGAAGGATAAAAAACCAAAGTGTTGGGGAGGTTACTCTCTGCTTGGCCGTCCGCTATATAGTATAGCGGACGTGAATAGGGAAGGAAAAAATAAACCAAGTGTGGGGGAGGTTAGTTTCTGCTTGGCCGTCCGCTATACTATATAGCGGACGTGAATAGGGAAGGAAAAAAAAACTAAGGGGGGGGGGGGGTAGGTTACTCTCTGCTTGGCCGTCCGCTATATAGTACAGCGGACATGAATAGGGAAGGAAAAAAAACTAAGTGTGGGGGAGGTTACTCTCTGCTTGGCCGTCCACTATACTATATAGCGGACGTGAATAGGGAAGGAAAAAAAAACTAAGTGTGGGGGGGGTAGGTTACTTTCTGCTTGGCCGTCCGCTATATAGTATAGCGGACGTGAATAGGGAAGGAAAAAAAACTAAGTGTGGGGGAGGTTACTCTCTGCTTGGCCGTCCGCTATATAGTATAGCGGACGTGAATAGGGAAGGAAAAAAAACTAAGTGTTCGGGAGGTCACTCTCTGCTTGGCCGTCCGCTGTATAGTATAGCGGACGTGATAGGGAAGGAAAAAAATTGTGTTAGGGAGGTTAGTTTCTGCTTGGCCGTCCGCTATACTATATAGCGGACGTGAATAGGGAAGGTAAAAAAAAAAACCAAGTGTTCGGGAGGTTACTCTCTGCTTGGCCGTCCGCTATATAGTATAGCGGACGTAAATAGGGAAGGAAAAAAAACTAAGTGTGGGGGAGGTTACTCTCTGCTTGGCCGTCCGCTATATAGTACAGCGGACATGAATAGGGAAGGAAAAAAAAACTAAGTGTGGGGGAGGTTACTCTCTGCTTGGCCGTCCGCTATACTATATAGCGGACGTGAATAGGGAAGGAAAAAAAACTAAGTGTGGGGGAGGTTACTCTCTGCTTGGCCGTCCACTATACTATATAGCGGACGTAGAGATGTAAATTTTTTGGTCACCCTTCTTTTTTGCTCATTGCACCTTACGCACGCTATATATAAGCCCATTTCTATTAATTTCGGCGAAACACGAGACAATTTATTTTTTTGGTTTGCCGATGAAGGGCCCTATTCGCGCACAATTTATTTAGCGCCAAAAATACATAGCTTGTGAAAAATATTGTAATTTTTTTTGTCACTTTTTTTTCCTCATTGCACCTTATGCATGCTAGTTACCCCATTATAGTATGACGGATGTAGTTAGAAACATATATTCCCAACATTTTACATGCTTCAAAAGACGGGATACGCCAATTAGAATGACATGTGGATGAGTGCCGGTTGGAATGAAATCCTAGCATGCAGTAGGAAGAGATATATATATCACTCTTCATTTGACATATACTCATCAGATAAGTACTGATCATTCGTTAAAATATTGTTTCTCTCGTTTGATTTGAGCTGCCTCCCACTAACCTCGGCCATTTCTTCCGCGAGTTGAAGCATATAAAATCGTTTTCTACGTAGCAACATCCGGTTATTCTCCATACGAATTTGGCGCACAGCTTTCTTACACTGCTTAACATTACGCCGCGACATACTAAGTGAACGACGTTGCGGCACAGGTGCTCTCAGCGTGGTGAGATCTTGGTGTAGCGCTTCTGATTCCTTAACTCGATATGCCCATTCTCTCCGTAAACCGCAATAATACTCTCTGGGATCCGTGTACTTCACTTCTTTGTAGTCGTCGTTCCTTTCACACAACAACCACACAGTCTCGCGTCCCCGCAGATTAGAACTCTCAGGAACTCCTGCCATTTAACTTTGTTTTGGTTCTAAAGGCGATGAGCATGGGTAACATATATAAATACGACCACACACATACACAATATATTGGAGCTATATGATTAACGATAGTCTGTCCATCTCTGGTGACATGACAAGTATCTGGATATTGAAGCTGACAATGGTTGGAGACAATAGCATGCCCGTGTCATAAAGTTGACAAGTCTTTGGTGACAAGACAATTCACTTTGGTGACAAGACAAGTGTCTAGTCTATTGCCAACGTTGGGTCACATCCCATAAAGTTGAACCTGTAGCTCTTTCATAAATTGGTGCTTACTCAAAGTATATATAAGTACGTGCATTGCCGGTTGCAAAGGGCACAGAGTGATATACTCCCAATTTCATAACAACTCTAGAAATGTCATATACTCCTCGAGATATTTTTGAAGCAATGGGTCGTTACTGGGCGGGCGAAGATGAATTTTACTATTCTCTGCGTCCAAGTTTGCGTTACTCATCAAGCTATGTGAATACATTACGTGCACAATGGTCTTATCGACTGAATGAACGTGAAGTCCTAGTAGCTGATTCACGGAGCATGAATATACCCATACCTCGACAAAAGGCAATCAACATGCCTCGAATTACGCACATGGAGCTTGAAAGGGCACTGCATCGAATACGTGAGGAAAATAATAGAATGAGAGTTCGTCAAAGTAGGCATAACTTACGTCGTATGGCACGTGATGCACATGAAGATGGCAACAACAATGAAGCACAAGTATACTGGAACATGAGCTTCGAAGAAGGAAATATTTCTGATGCTCCAGTCTCAGATGAAGATGATTGAAGATCGAGTTCAACAATGAAGGCTATAAGGCCCCCGCTTAGGCCGGGGTTCGTGCCAACCAGACACTTAGTTCCGACCTCCCCGAACCCCGGCCTAAGCGGAGGGCTTTATGTCCGCTATGTAGTAGAGCTAGACGTTGTAGCGTACTGCAGTTTTAATAAATTGGCGCCCAAAGGCTTGTTTTAGTCGCATTGTAGCATAATGCTGTTTTAATAAATTGGCGCCCCGAAGACTTGTTTTGGCGTCAAAATCAACAAAATCTCAATATTGATAAATAATAAAGAACGTACGATTCACAATCAACCCTCAATATACCAACGGAATCTCAAACGACACAATTATCCCTTCGATTCACAATCAACAAGAACATAAATTATTTTATTAAATAATAATTTAGGGTTCACATTGGGGGAAAGAAATTTTTTCACAAGTGCTCCTATCAAAGATTACAACTTGAAAATCCCACCACCCAAGGTGTTCAAACACTACAAAGTCCCCGAGTTCGAGGCCATGCTGGCGCACGAACACGTTCCAACCCTCTGCGAATTGCTTTTTTTGGGGTCGGCCGGGCTTCAGCTTGATTTCAACCTGCCATGCCCCCTTGCGGCTATATAATCTTGCACTCTCATGAATTGTTGTAAATTGATTGGTGAAGGATTCCGGTATGCCCTAACAAACACAATACACAAAAAATAGGTTAGTTTTTAACCAAAAGATCAAACCTTTAACACACAAAAATACAGAGAAAGAGGGATGGCATACAAGTTCATTCTCAAACCCCGGCATCATGACTTTGAAAAAGTGTTTGCCTGCCAGGTGCAAGTTGCCAATGAAATCGTAGGTGGTCTCCGATTCAGCAGCCATCGAGGTCGGCGTTGATGGGGGGACGGTTTATCGCCGGAGTTGTGGGTCACCGGAGATGTGGGTCGCCGGAGATGGAGTAGCGGCCTGCGCTATATGTTCGAGAGAGAGAGTGATAGGACTGATAACAGCCGATTGCCCGATATGATTAAAATATATAGCGGACGTAAAAGAAGACGAAAAGTTTGCCTGCTAAATAGCAGAAGGCCGCTATATTGTATAGCGGACGTAAAACACAAATGTCGATAACGTCCGCTATACAATATAACGGACGTAGAAGACCAATAGTACATGAGCTCCGCTATACAATATAGCGGACATAGAAGAGCAATCGTAACGAAATCCGCTACATTGTATAGCGGACATAGGAAAAGTCATTGACGGCCGCTACATTGTATAGCGGACGGTTAGAAAAAAAACATAATAGGCGATCAATTGACGGCTGTTCAGATTTGACCAAAAGTCAATGACGCCCGCTACATTGACGGCTGTTTTGATTTGATTCGAGATGGCCTCTCATAGGTCCATTTTTAAAAAATACCGGTGTTCGGTCGAAAAATTATCCCTTCGGAAATTATTACAAATGCTGGAGAGTTGTACAAAAAATTAAAGGTCCACTGCAGCTTGTTCGTCTTCATCTTCGGCGTCACCCTCTTCCCCGTCTTGCAAACCCCCTGAACTTATCCCCAGTGCCTTGTAATGGTTCCGCTTGTCGTGGTCGGTCAATTTGTTGCACAATGCACACCTACGCAGCTTTTTCAACTGAGTTGCCGTTTCAATAGAGCTTTTCATCCGCGTAGATCTCTTGCGGCCTTTCGTTTGCGATATAATTGGATCCAACAAACGGGTATCATTGTCGTCTTCCTCCTCCGGCTCGTCATCTTCTGATACCCCCGTCGTAGGCTCGGTGTCAATCGCATTGGTGACTGAAGCTGCTTCCAACTGGTCGACGATGGGCTCTTGCTGCTGAGCTACCTCGAGGAGATGTTTATAACCGACCATTGAAGCAGCAGCCTTTACGGACAAACGGGTGAAACTCGTCACCAGATGATTATACCGCAACGTCTCCGATTCTTCAAAGTCAGTATACGGGTGCTCCGGAAAGGCAATGGTACCGTGCAACCTGTTAGCACCTTTCGTCCACCGTGGCAAGACGTATTTATCGGGGATTTTCCTGATATTCTTCTGGGTGAAAAAGCGCAGAATGTGTCTACACAGGATGCCATGGAACTCAAACTTCTTGCAAACACATGTCACCGAGTCCGTCAATGTGTCGTGGCTCACCGTATACATTCTGCGCAGCTTCTCAGGAACGAGGTCATTCACGAGCGAATAAACCTTGTACTCACGCGTAGACTTCTCTGCCACCTTGTTTATAGAGTACCGTCCCGATTTCTGCAGCTCTACTTGGTATAGCAAGAAGATCTCCTTCGTATAGACTTTGGCACCGTTCAGCTCCAGCGGGGTCTCAAGCAACCTTCTCCTCTGTTTGTACGTGGTTGCAAAGTCTGCAGCCCTTTCTTTCACGAACAACGACGCAACCGCTTTCTGTGCGGATGTGACGAAACTCTTCAAATTGGTAGATGTACCCACGTAACTATCGAACGTGGCATTCATAGATTCACTCCTGCCCGTCGTTTTCATGCCCGCAGAAAAATACCTCCTCGTGTAAACGCCAATCCATTGCTCTTTGAGCTCGTACAAGTGCTGGAGCCACTCGTTGTCTTGCAATGAGTAATCCTGAACAAGCTTTTCCCACCTCTCCTCAAATTCCTCAATCGTTAACGACTTGCTAACACACGTGTCAAAATCCTCTTTAAAGTCTGGAAACTTTGCGTACACGTGATGCAAACGTTCGGGGTATTTGTTGCTTATGTGCCAAGTGCACAAGTTGTGTCGAGTATTTGGGAAGACGGTGGCAATAGCCTTCTTCATTGCCAAATCTTGATCGGTGATGATAACGTTGGGTGCTTTGAAGTTCATGGCTTCCAGCCACACACTAAACAACCATTCAAAGGAACTCTCGGTCTCGTCCCTTAACAAGGCGAACCCGAACAGGATGGAGTGATAATGATGATTGACCCCCGTGAAAGGGGCAAACGGCATCGAGTACTTGTTGGTACGGTATGTGGTGTCGAAAGTCACGACATCCCCAAAATGCTTATAAGCAAGCCTGGAACGACCGTCGACCCAAAAAATTGTGCTAACTCGATGCTCGTCGTCAAGTTTATAATCGAAGGTAAACTGCGGGTCCTCCATCTGCATCCGCTTCAATAGGCTCATTGTGGCTTGAGCATCATTGAGGTCATACGCGGCTCGTCTATGGGTTCGGACCGCGTTGCGAACGTCTGTCGTGTTAAAGTTTAAATTTTGCATTCCCCCGGCCTGTTCAGCAAGAACATTAATCATGTCGGTAGGTCCTAGCCGCGCATCGCTCATTGTGTGAATGAGGCTCCTCGCGACCTTTCCCATCTTCTTGTGTTGATGCATCTGACTCACCTTAGAAGGGGTTACTAATGGGTGATTGTGTGCCAGTTCAAGGCTGGTAATAACCCAGTGATCTTGCATGGCTTTATAGCTTACGAACATCTTGACCGGGCAATTCGTTCGCGCAAAGAAGTCCCGTCTTCTGCTGCGTGAAAATCCTATTTCGTCATCACTGTCCTCGTTGCCTACTCGTGTCTCATTTTGCACTGGGTTTCTGCCCCTATGGCACTCGTACATACGAGAGCATATCTTTCTCGTTATGTTGCTCGTTCTTGAAGTCTTTATTCGAATGCCAAATCCAACCCTCAATGAATACGCTCGGAAACATTCTCCAGCTTCCTCCAATGTTTGAAAGGTTCGTCCTAGATACGGATCAGTAGCATCTACGGGGGTGTTGGAGCTCGACACGAAATCAGACATTGTGAAACAGCTCCCTATATGTAGAAATATAGACTACGCTGAACAATCAAATGACATTTTCAACTGAATATATTACCTTAAAATTATCTTGACGAATAGACAAATTTAAGATGACAAATATACCATATACATAATCTTAAAAGTCTCCCATTTTGCTAATTATAGATTTATTGGACATAACAAATGAAAATTACTAACAGCGTTAGACAAATTCATCATGCCAAAATACAACAAACGTATCTCAAAATAAAAAAATAAAAATTTAACTACAATATCAGTCAATCCACTCAGAAAATATCTGAGATCAGAAACTTACCTTGCTTGAGTGAAGAAGATTGAAGCAAGTTTTACTCGAAGCTCAGGGGAGCCGAAAATGGAAGCCAGGTGAATCCGAAGAAGAAGAAAATTTTGGGGAAAGACCACGAGAATTTTGCGGAAAGAGCTTAGAATCAGGAACTTGGGGTTTATAAGCTTGAGAATCAGGAAGTTGGGGAAAAACCGCGATAGTGGAAATTATTCCCGACACTCTACCACCTTCCCAAAAAATAACCTGACAGCTGTCACGTCCGCTACACTGTATAGCGGATAGTTTATTCGCAGGGATCACCGTCCGCTATACTATACAGCAGCACATCCGCTATATAGTATAGCGGACGGCCAGGCAGAGAGTAACCTCCCCAACACCTCCCCAACACTTAGTTTTTTATCCTTCCCTATTCACGTCCGCTATACTATATAGCGGACGACCAAGCAGAGAGTAACCTCCCGAACACTTAGTTTTTTTTTCATTCCCTATTCATGTCCGCTGTACTATATAGCGGACGGCCAAGCAGAGAGTAACCTCCCCCACACTTAGTTTTTTTCTCATTCCCTATTCATGTCCGCTGTACTATATAGCGGACGGCCAAGCAGAGAGTAACCTCCCCCACACTTAGTTTTTTTTTCCTTCCCTATTCACGTCCGCTCTACTATATAGCGGACGGCCAAGCAGAGAGTAACCTCCCGAACACTTGGTTTTTTTTTTTTACCTTCCCTATTCACGTCCGCTATATAGTATAGCGGACGGCCAAGCAGAAACTAACCTCCCTAACACTTAGTTTTTTTCCTTCCCTATCACGTCCGCTATACTATACAGCGGACGGCCAAGCAGAGAGTGACCTCCCGAACACTTAGTTTTTTTTTTCCTTCCCTATTCACGTCCGCTATACTATATAGCGGACGGCCAAGCAGAGAGTAACCTCCCGAACACTTAGTTTTTTTTCCTTCCCTATTCACGTCCGCTATACTATATAGCGGACGGCCAAGCAGAAAGTAACCTCCCCAACACTTGGTTTTTTTTTCCTTCCCTATTCACGTCCGCTATACTATATAGCGGACGGCCAAGCAGAAACTAACCTCCCTAACACTTAGTTTTTTTCCTTCCCTATCACGTCCGCTATACTATACAGCGGACGGCCAAGCAGAAAGTACCTCCCAACACTTAGTTTTTTTCCTTCCCTATTCACGTCCGCTATACTATATAGCGGACGTCCAAGCGTCACTTGGTTTTTATTCCTGCCCTATTCACGTCCGCTATACTATATTGCGGACGTCCAAGCAGAAACTAGCCTCCCCAACACTTAGTTTTTTTCCTTCCCTATCACGTCCGCTATACTATACAGCGGACGGCCAAGCAGAAAGTAGCATATCAACACCTCGGTTTTTTTTCCTTCCCTATCACCGTCCTCTATACTATATAGCGGACAGCCATTCCTGAGGCCAAAAAAAAACCAAGCAAATCATTCCACCTCTCAATCATCATCATATCACATCCCCAATGGGGCCAAATAAAAACCAAGCAACCAACAACTGAAATCAAATCGACAACAGTAATCCACAACAAATCAAATCACACCAATGAATCACGGTTTATTAAAACATATTCTGTTATGATACAATATCAACTGGGGTCCTCATGTTGGGACGCATTCTCGTCATTAGCCGGATTTTCTATAAACCTAACCGCTCTAGGCCGGCCTTTCATAATTTGCCACGCTATTCTATATCTATAGGCTTCAACTTCTGCTTGGCTCCAGACGGCCGCATTGAGGCTCTCAGAACGACAAATGAAATCCATGTACATGCAAAGGAAGACGCCGCAGTCCGAAGTGTTACGTTGCTTGGGCCTCCTCTTCTTCAATCGCATATCGAGTTTTGGCCGCGCCGGTACGGGGATACCACGGACACCATTGACCATTGCAAAAAAAATATTCTGCGAGAAACAGAAAATGGCGTAAGACACGAGTTAAAATTAATGGCAAGATAGAATCAGAGCATTATACAGCGATCGTAATATTACCAATGAGTCCAACTGGGCTCTGTACATCTGCAGCACAGTCCTACTGAAAGTATCGTCGTGGAGACTGTCGATCACCGATACGACTTTATCTTTTGCTTCGTAGCTAACCAAGTACCAGTGGCTTTCCCCTAGAAATGGGATTAGAAACACATCGGCAACAAGAGCGCTCACCGGACTATCCCTATTAAGATACGCTCGTAGGTTAGCGGACGGTCTCCACTGGGCCAACTTTTTCTTCCCCCTATGTTCGACCCACTCTTGCCATTCAGACACTAGGATGCTATGAAAAAAGGCATCCAACAAAAAAACGGCCTGATAGGTCGGCTGCTGCCGACACCTTTCCTTCAGAATCTCCACGTAGGTGGAGACGACACCGTTGTCTAACCAACTCCCCGGAGCGAGGGAGGCCAGTTCCCCCCACGAGCAACTGTAATCCATGCCCTCCGGATGATCCACACTATACGACGCGTTGTCATGCCGGTAGCCGCTAAAATAACGCTCTCTGATTATCTGGCATTTAGGCGGCTTTAGGGGCTTCAACGGATGCCCTTTACGATATTGCACTCCTTCGGGGGGGTCGACGGGGGGATATTGCACTCCTTCGGGGCGGTCGACCGGGGGATATTGCACTCCTTTGGGGGGGGTCAACGGGGGGGTATTGCCCGCCTTCGGCAATAGATGGTCCTGCCCACGGGACAATGGGTAGTGACTCGGACAGACTGATGTTTCCGAAACCCCAGTCTTGCGTGACTTGACTCTGAGAGAGGGGTTGGGGTTCTGAATCCAATAGCAAAGAGAACGAAGGCGCACTGTAATCTTCCCACCGCGCTTGAGCCTGGCCCATGGTGCTTGGCGGTCCCCAATCACCACCCATTTCCGGTACAGAGGGAAAACCATATCCCTGGCTCACTCCCGAAGTCTGTCCCGAGGGATCGGTGCATCCCTCGCTCACAGACGGCCGCTGCCACCCCGGATAACCCATTCCCGGGCTGACGCCCGAAGTTTGTCCCGATGCTTCGCGCAAAAAATTCCCGCAGCCATACGCCAACGCTTCAGCCTGTTGGCGAAGCTCTTTGCCCATGGCATCCACCAAATCCATCCGCTCGCTCAACTTCTGGAAGAAGGCGAACGAGGCATTAACCTATATCCAGAGAGATAATAAATAAGTCACTTCGTACACACTTAGAATGATCAAGTTCAATTAGAAGCACTGGTTGGGCAACTTACCAGATCGTATGCCGTGTGCTCATCGATCTGACCCCTAGGGTGGTACTTCTCCCCGCGTTCAAACCTTACTGGAGCTACTCTCCTCCGGGTGATGCGGTAGTACCACTCATTGTACTGTTCGATGCTGATGACGGGGTCAGGCTCCGACACAATGGCCGCCAGCGTGTCCTGCCAGGAATTCCAAACCTCAATTTCACGCGCGCACAAATCGTGCGCATTCGCCCTGCCAAACAGTCCGACACCCGGTGGGTTCCTGTTAAGCCTCATATCTGGCGCGCCGGCTGGCAACCCCTGCAGGCAGTCAAAATGGCGCATAGCGCGATCTGGCAGCTGCCACTCTGCGACCTCGAAGTGGATCAGGGGTGTGCGTTGCAACCCGGAGAGCGTGAAGACGAACGACTCTCCCACCCGTCGCGCCAAACGTTTGTACGGTGCCCATCGCATCTGGCCAGGAGATAACGAGTCGAGCTCCCTCCGATAGTATGAAATGTTATGATGGGGATCGTCTCTCCTCGGTAGTGGTTGTCCTTCCGGCTGTACTCCCAGGCGCACAACCGAGGCCACACATTATCTGTTCCGTCCCTACGCCTGGGTGCGCCGGTAGCAAGGTGTTCATAAGACCACACCTGAGAGCAAAGACATTAAATAAAATATCGTCAACATTTATTGTCCATTCAACAAAAAAAAAAAAAAAAGAGCACGTAATGAAGAATTGTATGATATACCTGCAATAGGGAGAGACATGCACATATCGCTTTGGAGTCGGGCCTCGTTGCCTTGTGCAATGCTCGGTACAGGTATGCAAGAGTTGCTGCACCCCAGGCATAATCCCCAACCTCAGCCAGGTTACGCAAAAACGGTAAATATTTAACGCTGACAGTGTTCTTCGACGTCGTTGGGAATAATATTGCCCCCATCACCCACCAGAGGAAGGCTTGTGTGTACAGCACAAGGTCATGGCCCGTATAGTTTTCTGGCAAAACCCCGTAGGTATCTACCAACCACTTCAACTTGATACCACCACTGCTAAATCCATCCTGGGATATCGAAGTAAAGAAGTCCCTAGCGGTCCTCTTATTCGTTGCTTCGGACGGATGAGCTATTACCGGCCGCCCCGTCACCGGTAACCCTAAGATGAACCCTACATCTTCTAGGGTAATTGTCATCTCTCCGAGAGGGAAGTGAAACGTATTCGTTTCACTTCTCCACCTTTCAACAAGGGCACCTATCAAGGCCCGGTCAAACACTTGAAAGATCTGCCCATGCGTGAAAATCCCAAACCCAATCCCACGCAGTAATCTTTTCTGGGTTCTGTTCAATTTCCAGCCACTGAAATTATCTCTTACTTCTACCGTGTTGACAAGTGCTCTTTCCTACGAAATAATAAATATTATTTAAGCAAAATAAACGATATAAACGACAAAATAAGTATCTTACTCCACCATCCCATATGAGCGTACTGATATGGTTTGCTTGGTCGTATAATACGGACGGATCTTCAGGACCAGGGTTGAAATCCATTTTGTGCAACTGAAATAATGGAAAGAGGGCAAGGTTGGAAGCGTAAACATTCCCAAACATACAACGCTAGCATATTCAGCGCTAGCATGTGATCAGATAATACGCGATACACATATCTAATATATATGTATATACATTGACAAACGCTAGCATACTGATCTACTACGCAATTGTGGCAAGATGAACTCTAGATTATGAACAAAGAATGGATTGGTTTGTGAACTTATGTGATCGATGAGACGATTAAAGGATTTCTTACAAAGAAATTGGTGTTTCAGTACTTGCCAACGCCGTTAGTTTGATTGTGAGAAGAAGGAATGAATAGAAGTTTAGAAGGATTGAACAAGGGTGTCGAAGTTAGGGGCTAGTCCGCTACACTGTGTTGCGGACGCTGGGATAACGACTGATGTGACAACTGGATGATTTGACGGAAACAGTCGTCCGCTATACTGTCTAGCGGACGACCTTTTGACGGCGCTGGGATAATGCTTTGACGGAAAAAGTCGTCCACAATACAGTATGGCGAACGACTTTTTGCTGGACTTTAATGCCCTCCGCGACACAGTGTAGCGGACAGTGGCGGAGGGGCAATTTGGTAAAAAAAACCCGTCCGCCATACTGTATAGCGGACGTCTGACAACTTTTGAAAAAGGCGCGATCTGGACCGTCCATCTTTCGGGATGGACGGTCAGATCGCGTTTGCAACTTCTCCTATTTTGCCCACGCTCTCAACGGATCAGCTCCCTTTGAAGTATGCAAATCATATATATATATATATATATATAATTTGTTTTACCATTACTACAGTCTTCACATATTTTATTTTTGCCTTTTATATTAACATAATTACCACCACGCTTCTTAGCGTACTCTGATGGAGTGTCTATGTTAATAGGTGTATGTGTGACATTCTGTGCTATTTGAATAAAGTCTTTGGTAATAGTTAAGGTATTATTGTCATTTATTAAGAAATTTATTCCAAGAATAATTTTCCCTTCTGAATGTGCTATAGGTGCACAGAAGGCTTGTTTAAGAATATAAGGTTTGCTCTGTGTATTGCATGGTGTGAGAAAGGTAATAGAGGCATTTGTAATATATTTATCATAAGTTATTGGGTTGCCTGTAAATCCTATTCCTATCAAAGGGTCTTCAAAGGTTTTAACGTGTGATAGATCAGCTAAGCTTGGATCTATAACAGTTATGGTGCAACCTGTATCTATTATTGCATTTGTTTCTATTAGCTTGTTATAATGCTTAATTTGTACTCTGGTAGTTATAAGGTTGTTAAATCTTGCCTTAGTGCAGAATTTTTCTATTTTAAAGTCTTGTTGTATTTGTTGAATTAAGTGTTTATTGTTTCCAATGATAAATTCATCTTCATGCCTTTGTTTTAAGGTTTCTTCTATTAAAATAACCTTTTGTTCTAAGAATTCAAGTCTTCTATTGACATTTTTATCATAATAGACATCTTTGTTTGTTTTTATTTCTAAAGGTTTGATAACATCTATGTTGTATTTTATTTTAATGCATTTTACGCATGCTTCCATATAGCATAATTCACATTTACATCTAACTTTAATTGCAGGGTACCAATTGCATATATAACAAGGTGTTGTATCTATTCCTTTTTCTATTTGCCACTGATGTATACAGTTTTCTTCTAAAGTTAATTTTTCAGCTAAGGGTTTAAACATAAAATTGTATATTTCTGTGTTTCTTAATGAATTTATAAAAGTATCTAGTCTATCCGTAGTTTCGACTGGAAGATTTTCATCTTCTTCATCACTACTTATAGAGAGATTATCTTCTATGTATTCATCTATAGATTTAATACTATATATGCTTTCTGTATCACTAAGTGTTTCATCTACTTCTAGGAGATCTTCATTAGTGTTATTAACTATCATTGCTTTAAAATTATTATTGTTATGTCTTCTGGGACAATTAGAACTTAAATGGTCTGGTTCACCGCATGAGTAGCAGGTGATTTTGTTTTTATATATTCTTCTAGTATCGTATTTCCTAACATGTTTAGGGTTTAGGAAAGGTCTTCTAGCCTTACTCTTTCTTAAATAATAAGTTTTCCTAGGTTGTTTATGTCTTTTATAGATTTTCTTATTGTACTTTGGCCTAGATTCTTCTTGACCGTAGTGTTGTGGTGTATATATTTCTTTACAGAAACTGGTTTCATTTTTTAATTGTCTAGCTATTTGTATATTAGTGCATTTGGAAACTAATATTTCTATAACTCTTTCAAAAATGTCTCCTAAAGAGGGAGTCCATTTAGGGTCTGGGTATAACTTTTTAATTGTTTCGTAAATTTCTCTTCCTAAGGCTCCTGGTAATTTGTTTAGAAATTTATCTACTACAGTAGGTTTATAAATGTTGCCACTTTGAGAAGCAAAATAATAATATTCTTGCATGAAAGGTTTTATATTATGCCAACTATATAAATGTACTTGTTCTAATTTTCTAGCTGCTTCTGTTTGTATTAAAGTATCACCTGTATTAGGATTTCTTCCTGTTAAAATTAATTGTATGGTGTTAACAAAATTATAAGGGTTTGGTCCTAGTTCTGCCATTTGTTTTAAATCATCAGGAAAAGTCTTTTGCCATTCTTCGAAATTAGCTTTAGTAATGGGGCCTAGAAATTGCATCATATACCTAATCATTTCTTCGCCTGTTTCTAAATTATCAGATTGTTTGAAAATATCTTTCATATAGTCTAGATTTTCTCTAATCGTTTTTAAACTTTTGGTGTCAGTTTGAATATTAACTAACTCTAATTTGTTTGTAGTTGTCATCTATATACCATTAAGAGAGTTGTCTAGATTAGCTAGGGCTTCATCATCCCAAGGGTAATCATTACTATCTTCATCATAATTTAAATAATCTTCATAATCTAAGTCTGATTCTAACTGTAAATTATTCATATTGTTTATGATTCCTACAGAGACATCTGTAGGTACCCTTAAATTGTTTAATTCTATGGTTTGATCAGTGGTTTGATCTAAATGATCTAGTCTTCTATGAAATTCAGTATAATATAAAGAGTTGTTTTGGTTGTCTTTTATTTGTATATAAAAACCTATAATATGTTGAAAGAAGACGTCAAAATCTTCTAATAACAAGTTTAAATTTAGAAAATATCTTATATAAAAAGATAAAGGGTTGTAAACTAGATTAATAGAGTCTGTATCTATATAATGTTTTATCCTTTCATTTGTGGCGTCTATAGTTTCTAAAGCAGTATAATATAAACTAAAGGTGTTTAATATGTGTTCGGTAGTCTGTTGATCAATATTAAAATTGTTAATCATGTCTTCAAAAACAAAGGGCTCTTGATAAGGCTCAGTGTTTAAGTTTCTATCTGTCATTAATCTGGAAGGTGTAAACTGTTTGGTTCTTCATTATCACTAGAACTATCTGAATCTGAACTAGGCATATTATTAGTAATTTGTAAAAAATTTATGTGGTCTGTTATGTGATCTATAGCAGTTGCTTCATGTCTATCTATTATTGCTCTAAATCTATCAAAATTAGGTCTAGTTATATTGAGTATTAGATACTCACTACGATAATATTTATTGTTTTCGAAGTCTTGGTAATATATATAAAAGTCAACTAAATGTTTTAAGTACTGGTTAATGCCTATTGTTATAGCAGAAATATTTGTGAAAGTACTGATGTATCTTTTTAAGGGATTGTATACTAAAGGTAGTGTATGTTGCGAAATATTAGATCTAATTTGTTCATTAGCATCAGTAATGATTTCTAATGCTACTAGAAATCTGCGAAATTCTATGGATAGAAAACTTTGACAGTTCAACCCAGCATTCTGAGATTTTAATTTAGACTAGATCTACCAGGCATTCTGAAATTTTGAAAAATCAAATCCTTCTTTTAAGACTCTCTCTCTCTCTAAGTTTTTGCCCTATCTTTTTTGTCATCTCTTTATTCCGCTGTGTTTTTATCAAAATTATGCTTTATCCACTATGGATTTCGGTCTAACCGGGGACTCTTCACCTTTGATCTCGATCTATAGACGGATACCAGACGTCGCTATGCCTTCGGGCAGGTCCTCAGGGATTGACGATTGGTTTAACGAAGTCTGCCCGATCAAAAATCAAAAGAGATCTGTCACAAAACCGGCAAAACCCCCCAAAAATGGTATCAGAGCCTGTTTTCCTTGGCTTTGAAGAGATAATCACTTAGTAAAGGAGAATGCGAAGTAACCGAGGGCAAGTAGCCCTTTTTATCGATTATCATGAATGAATTAACTGCACATCAATCTGCTAGTACTTGACCTACTAATCCTACATATTACTGGTCTTACACAGAAGACTATGAACAATATCAGGCACATGCTAGACAATTTAATGCTTTTTATACTGCTTTAGATCTTGTTAATTCCACAAACAAAAGTCTTAAATATTTTCTAGACACCGGTAGACATAGAATATTTAGAGATCCTCTAAAATCCTATCTAAATTACACTTCTCTGTTAGATCCTTACACACGTGTAATGAATGAATACCTAGAAAAACTTTTAAGACATCACATAGAATTAATAGATCAAGCAAACAACAGTAGATATTCTTCTATGCATGTTCAACAGATATTAAGGAGACAGGCTGTGTTACCAGCTGTCCACATACCTCCTCTAAGTAGTTATGATGAGCCTAGTTACGATGAACCTAATGGCCAGTAATAATTCAACACATAGATCTAGCACCTCTAGACGTATAGCACCTACTTATAATACCGCTCCCCAACCATCTTTGCATCCGTCAGTTTGGACAATAAGATAGTCTGTATCTAAAGGTAGATATAAGTCTGGTAGTTGTTTTACCCTATCTTTTATAGTTTTAATGAGCTTAATATCTTCTATATTAAAATGTCTTTGCCCATTTTTTCTAGTTTTATTATATAGGGGACCTATTAACTTGCTAAGGTCTTTAAAATAAATTCTAGCTTGATTAACTAATCCAAGGAAAGCCTGGATTTGTTTTAAACCTTCTAATTTATCTGGAAAGTCTAAGATCTTTTTAGCTATATGTTCTTGTAATTTAATTTTGCCATTTCCTATTTCCATTCCTAAGAATTTTATATTAGTTTTAAATAATTCTACTTTCTTTTTACTAAGAATTAAACCATGTTTATTAAAAAGTTTGAATACTAAATCTAGATGAGACAAGTGCTCATTTTCATTCTTACTACAGACTAATATGTCATCTATATAAACTAAGATAAAATCATTATATGGTCTAAAAATATCATCCATTTTACGCTGGAAGATACTTGGTGCTGTCTTAAGACCAAAAGGCATAACAAGCCATTCATATAAACCTTCTGGTGTAGTGAAAGCAGTCCACTTAACGTCTTCAGGCCACATCTTAATTTGATAAAAACCTGATTTACAGTCGAATTTGCTAAAAATCTTTTTGCCTTGTATTTTACTTAAAAGGAAGGTTTTGTTTGGAATATTGTAACTATCGTCTTTTATATTATCATTAAGTCTTTTGTAATTAATAACCATTCTACTCTTTCCTCTAAGTATTTCTGCGTGATTTATTACAATGATAGCTGTAGATTTATTAGGACTGTTGCTAGGTCTAATTACTTTTAAAGTTGTTAAATCTTTAATGTGCATTTTAAAATCGTCTGTATCTATGCTACTTGCTTCTATATTTGCAGTTTTAACAATATAATCAGGATTTATAATGTCAAGCTTGCAATATATTAGGTTCAAATCCCATCTTTTGATAGGATCTTCTCCAATAAAGGGGAGTCTATCTATTGCCTTAAGAATATCATTTTTGTTTGTAAAATAGTTTATTAAATTGTAGCTGATTTTGTCTAAGTTATAAATATCTAGATCTATATTATCTTCTGGTTCATATTTTTCTTCTACTAATTCTTCTATTTTTAAGCAATTATTATCTATATTGGTTAAGACTCTAGATATACAAATAGATGGTTAAAATTTATAACTACTCTAAGCAATTACAGAATAGACAAAATAGAATGGCAACATATTAAAGGAGTCGATAACTCCGTTGCAGATTTGTTATCTAGAAAATTTTTATCTTAAAGCTAATTCCAGACACTTATACAGAATTTTCATACAGGCTTCTAGAATTAGACAATTTCCTGTCTATTATTTGCAGGTATGACGTCATCGACTTCAGCAGCATCTTCCTCTACTCAGGCTAGACAGACCAGGCAGAATCTAAACAACCAGCCAAACCCTATTTTTCCTACTCAATTTGTCAGTTACATTGACAATCTCGGTAGAAATAGGATAAATTATAATGGTAATAACTTAGAAGTCATACATGCGGGTGCAAGGTTTCAAGTCAAGGATCATAAAATTGGTCCTTTCCCTGTTGACCAAAGGACACTCATAGATAATTTATGGCAATCTTATGTTAAAAAAGACAATGGATGGTTTGTAAACACAGTTAATGCTGTGGCAAATTATTTCCATAAAATTAGAGATACTAAAAAATACAATTTTTATTGTGTTTTCAAAGGCAATATTCCAGGGATTTATAAAAGCTACCCTGAGGCAATGGTAGGAGGAGTTGGTAACGAAAAAGCACCTTGGTACAAAGGTACCATTACCTTTCAAGAAGCCACCTCATTAATGCAGACACATTATTTTGGACCCAATTATTATATTAGCCCAGAATGCCAAGACAGATCTACCGTAGACTCTACTACAGCAGATTGCGAAAACTGCAATACTTTAATTAGGCACCATAATATTTTAAAAACCAGACTAGACTATGTACTTGTAGAAAAAACACACTTTGATTTACACATAGCCCAGTTAAAGACACAGTTACAAGTAGCAGAATTAGAGGCAAATGACTGGAAACAGAAGTATGTCACTCTTCTTTCTTCCAAACACCAGTCATCTAAACCCACTACTACCGGGGTCAAAGGAGTAGCTAATCCAGATTCACAGGCTTCTGGTAAAGATAAATCAAGTCCTGTTAAAGCTGGTAATTTGCTCAAAATTACTGAAAATCCTTTGAGTTCAGGAAAAGGAACTCCTAGTCCAGTTCAACAGGTAGCTGGTAAAGACTATTCAAAACCTGTGATAGTTGGAGGTTTACTCAAAATCTCTGAAAACCCTTTGAGTTCAGGAGAAAGAACTCCTAGCCCAGAAAGACAGGTATCTGGTAAAGGCAAAGGCAAATTAAATCCTGAAACCCCTGGCCGTTTGGGTAAAACGGAACTTCAAAAAAGAAATAAAAAGAAAGCAAAAAGGCAGGCATATTCTGTCCAAAAACAAGTAGCTGAGGCATTTGCTGATTTCATCAGCTCTACTTTTAGCAAACTTAATAATCCAGGCGAGGCAGTGGAAGATTTGAAAAAATCTATCACATCTGATAGCAAGATCTATGAAGACCCCTTATTCCAAGACGCTCAACGACAGATCCTACTTGTCGCAAAGATAGAGTTCCAAAAATCTGATGTGTCGCAATATTAAGCAAAGGTTTCAGCTATATATATATATATATATATATATATATAGCTATATTATATATATATATATATATATATATCAATCAGTCCATAGGAACTACATTTGTAGGACAAGGCTTAAGTATAGAACAATTACAAAATTTCATACGTATCACAGAAGAAGATGACAATTTGGTAGGCTTTTTTATAATCTAAGTTGTCTTCGTAATTATTACTCATTTATATTCTAAACCTTGTATATTAAAATAATGCCTTAAATTATCTTCTAACTTATTAGTTTGTTTTTCTAGGTGTTCAACTATTGTTATTATCTTTTCTATTTCTATAGCCTGTTTAATGAGCTTATCAATTGCTACTTCAATTTTAGCTTCATCATGTAAAAAAATAGAAGATAATTTAAGGCATTATTTTAATATACAAGGTTTAGAATATAAATGAGTAATAATTACGAAGACAACTTAGATTATAAAAAAGCCTTAGCAGATCAAAAAGATATATATATATATATATATATATATATATATATATATATATATATATTGATCCATTGCTCGTGCGGGCAAAATGAGATAAGTTGCCCGCGCGATCTGGCTGTCCACGCGCGATCTGTGGACGGTCTAAATCTTTTTTTTTTTTGCATTTTTTTAAGTATGTCCGCTACATAATGTAGCGGACGATTTTTTTAACAAAATTGCCCCTCAAGCACGTGATTGATTGTAAAGCAAAAGAGTGTCCGCTACATAATTTAGCGGACATAATATATTAGCCAAACAAATGAGACCTTACTTAGGCCACCCTATGCGGGTTCGGGGACTGCACCCGAGAAGGTAGAAAATCTTTAAAAATGTGCTAAAATTACGTCAAAACTGTTACCGATCTCAAAATTAATTCAAATTAACATCTTCAACTTAACCATTTTTACTTGCTTAAATAACTTAACACCAAAAAAAATGTTTATTACCTATTTTTGTAAATACATTTTTCATAAATATAATGACATAAGTTGCAAAAATAAATGTTATAGAGACAAAAAAAAAAAATATCGGTATGCAAATCAATTGTGCGAATATTTCTTCACTATAGGCGCTTAAAAATGCCTTTAGAATGCTTACATTTCATCTGAGTTTGGGCAGCGCAGCTTAATTAGTCGATATGCAAGACTTGTCGATCATATGATGAATTTGAATAGGTGACAAATCAAACCTGTGTCACTACAACAAACTTGCCTGTGGGAGACGCAATCATCATTTGGTTGCAAAAACGATATCTCACTCTTTGAATGAACTGTAAACCTCCACGACTAAAGCTGATATAAAGATCCGTAAGCACAACAACCGAAATAGACTAATAAAGGATAAAGAACTGTACTAAACATTGTTTAAGTAGAGGTTAACGAAAGCAAAGATCAAATGGAAGTTTGCTAACAACAATCGTGAAGCATCCACCACCCCCCCCCCCCCCCCCACAAAGTCAAATCTAGTAATCAGGGTGGATACCGTGGGTGGCTTGACCTATGTAAAATTGGCTCACATGAAGTGAATTGATCTATAAAAGGAAGCTGGGAATTATGGGCTCGCTTGTTAAGGTGTTTGATTATTTCTCCTCACGCGCCAACGAGTTGAAAAAACATGACTTGACTTGAATTTGGGAGTCAACATGAAACTACTACAAGTGTATCATCATGCAAATAACGATAAAAACATTCAATCACTTATTGTTGCAGCTAAAAACTGGATCGGGAACCACACCAAAAATCAGGCCTGCAAAAGAGAAAACAGAGTGACCGCCGGGTGGGATTCCGGCGGGGGAATGCTCCGATGCTTAAGTCAGAGATGGCTAACGATGTAGAACTCTGAGAAGCAATAAAGTGTGTGAGCTCGTCTTGACCCCTTTATATAGTGGTAGAAGGAGGAGTCCTAGTAGGACTGGGTTTTGACCAACTCTAATCAGAATCTAATTAGGATCCTAGAAGATCTCATGTCAATCTTAGCTGATAGAGTCAGAGCCTCTTTAGGATTCTGCCCGGTGATTGATACGATAAAGTATATGTTACGTGTCATAACTGCCACGTATCGTCCGTAGATTGGAGGGGTATTTTTAGCTATATCACTTATGAAACTGATAACTAAACCCAAGTAACATGCCCAACAGAGAACCGAGATCTCATGCGAGCAAATAGTTCAAGCAATCTCAAAGAAAATTAAACCAATAGATGAGAATGTTCTAGAACTACTTTGACACAAAGAGTTACAATAGCTTGACTCAAACTATGCTCAAGTACGTCCCCACCCTTCAAAGAAGTCTGTTGAAGATACCCCAAGCCGTGAAGAGCGTGACCCCGCACTATAGATAGATCTTGTTAATAGCACTGATTTATTCACATTGCTCAGAGTGATGTTGCAACTGAAGATGTTGAGCTAGTTGTTGCAGAATAAGAACCCAATCCTCTTGCAGAGCCAGATATATCAATGAGACAGTGTCAACAAACTAAATGACCTGCTTTGCCTGTGCTAGTCTTGATGTGATATCGAAACATTTAGAGACGTTATTAACAGTTGATCAATTATCTAAGCGTACGTGGAGGCTATGAAAGAAGAGTTAGAGTCAATGGCAAGAACTTATGGAATTGCCTAAAGGGTGTAAGGTTGTTGGCTGCAAATGAAATTGAGAATCAAAGTGACTCTAAAAGCAAAATCGAAGGACATAAGGTTAGATTAGTTGCTGAAGGTTTTCCTCAAAAGGAAGGCATTGAACACAAATAATTTCTCCGGTCTCTTCTAAAGGAGACCAGGCCTTTCTTTGGTAACAGCCCATCACCGGGGTACATGGGTTTAATATTTCTGCATTATGTTCTTAGTCTTTTATATATCTCGTTTCTATATTATAAGCCCTTTTGAGGAGTTACTGTATGGTTTGTAATATATATTGGCTAGTCTCAAACTCTTTGTTACTCTTATTTTAATATCAATGCAGTTTTATCTTTTATAAAATAAAAATAAAAAATGGGCTAGCAATGCATTAACCCATGAGTCAAGAAGGTGGCAAAGCAAACACTATTTTTGACGTAACTATGAGATATAAATCTCTTGTTGACCTTTGCATTTGTCTTTCATTCATGCCTCTGAAAAATTACTAATTTGCCTTCAAGATTACTAAACATACATGGAACCCAAGGTGTTTGATTTTCTCACATCTAAGAAGGTTAAAAGTAATCGTGTTGCAATGTAAGAGCTAAATAAAAGAATACGTGGATATAAGACAGTCTAATTAATTTTCCTCATAGCAGATATGTATTTTAACTGAACATGTAGTTTTCATAGCCTTAACAATAGCCCGTTATAGAGTTCAATGTAATTTCAAAAACAAAAAAAAGGAGGTAAGTGTAATTAATCCTAAACCGAGGGGGTCAATCTAATTAGCAAAGTGACCAACAAAAGCTTTACAAACAAAAATATGTAGTTTTCGTTAAATAATTTGAGAACTGTAAGTTGTCTGCGAAACTTGATTGCAGCTAACCTAGTGGAGGCAAATCATGTCCTTCATTCAGGAGTAAAATGTACGTGGAAGGAGGATTTCCACAACTTGCTCGAGAGAAAGGAAGAAGGATGATCATAATGCTTATGCCAAATGCTGAACAAAAAAAGTTTTTATCACTGTCTTTGGAGTAAGTTTACGAACGTGAATACATGCCACTTGGATAAATTAAAGGGTAGTCAACAGACAAGTTGAGCTATAAGATATTTTTAAAAATATAATGTCAAAGTATATACGTACTTTTTTTTTTCCTTCGTGAAAACAATTTAAAAAATAAGTAATATAACAGCATAAAAATTTTCAAAAATCCAAATTACCTCCGCAAGAGGGCTGGGAAATATATTTTTACTCTAAGTAAAAGTACAACACAATTACAGTTCACCGCCTTGACTCTTATTTACTAAAATCAGTTTCTCCATAAAACCCTCTCCTTATAACCCAAACCCTAAAGGCCTCTTCCCGATCTATCCTCATGGCTTCCACCGAACCCTCTGAGAACGGCTCCGCCCAGACTCCTAAGATCGACCCCCAAACCGCACTATCCGAATCGGCTGACACCACCGCCGAGAACCCTCCAGCGCAGGCGGAGGCTGCTGCCGCGAAAACCGCCGCTGTCGAAACGGCGGAGGCGGAGAAGAGGTGGCCCGGATGGCCGGGGGACTGCGTGTACAGGGTGATTGTGCCGGTGCTCAAGGTGGGGAGCATCATTGGACGCAAGGGCGAGCTCATCAAGAAGATGTGTGAGGAGTCTAGGGCTCGCATTCGCGTGCTCGATGGCCCCGTCGGCGCTCCCGATCGCATCGTGAGCCCTCTCTCTCTCTCTCTCTCTCTCTCCGTACTTTACTCCTTATTCCAGTATTGGTGTTTTTGCTGTATTAGTATGTGTCTAAAGGCTCTAAGCTTGAGACTAGGAGGGCTAGTTTCGTTCATATTTATTTGACTTTTAATGTGTTTGATATCCACAAGAAGTTCTTCTGGGTGTGGTGGCATAGTCAATAAGTTGCGCCACCGCAGTTCTTGGGTGCAGCAGAGTGTCTCTGTCTGCACCTATCCCACTCGAGCTTGGTTGGTCTCTTGTTACTGAATCTTTCACCGTCAAATGGGATTGATGATGTGGTCGGGACTCACCCCCAAGAAGAATGAATGAGAGAGATATAGCGACTGTACGTATTGATATGTTGGAGAAACAGGCTGGATAGTTGCTAATTATGGTACTCTGCGGAAGCTGTATGTTGTCATGAGTGATTTTGAAGTTTTTCTGTTGTATGTGCAGTTGTATACTCTTTATGCCATCTTTTTCAGTAGCATACTTATCTTTTGTGCCTGGTGCCTGATCTTTCAATCGGCTACTTCTTGCTAGGCACAGATTTGTTTTGTGTGAACTTTCGTGTCGGAAGTGTGAGTTTCGAGTAGCAGCACTTCTGTTTACTTTGAATATCTTTGTGCACCGGTACTTGCATGTTTTTCCCCAAGAAGCACAAGGACTAGTTTTTGAATTGCAATAGAATAACTGAGTAAAATTGAAAGTTTCAATCTGTAGGATGCATATCGTGGGGTGGTTAAGGGTGGATTTACCACCACCATGGCATAATCCTATTTAATATCTAGAGCAAGTCCATTTTAGAAGCCCTAATTATTTGAATACTTGCAGTCATTGTTCATATATCCCCAAATCTGGAATTAATTTTTTTTTCAAAGGCACAATTGCAGACCAAAAAAATCCTAGATGACCAAAACTTTTGACCAAAGCACCTATATATGGTTCCTTTTGAAAACTTGGAGAACGAATCTAATTAGCAAACCATGGCATTGAAAACAAGAATGGGAAACATGTGACCTAACATGACGAGCAGCAACGGTGGTGGATGAGGGACGAGGTTGATTTTGAAGTGGGAATGCCTTTGAAGAGCACTGCTGCTTTTGCATCGTCTTTCTTTGCCATTGGCGTGGTTACACCTCCCTGAAAGTTTTACCCCATCCTTGGGATAAACTACATTAATTTCCTTTGGCCATTCATTTCTCTTAGGGCTGTTTGTTTTGTTCTACTTTATCGTCTTTATTCTTATTATCTCTCCGTGCTAATTTGGTCTTCCCTATCCTCTCGTAACCCCAGCGGCACTAACTGTCGTGGCCACGGATCTTTGTTGAATGATTTTTGCCGAAAACTGCGAGTTCCTTATGAGATGAGAAATAGAAGTTAATACGTAAAATGCGTAGCAAATATGGGCAATATCGGCATCAACACGTGTTACTTGTCTTACGATACGATGCGTGGCAGCAGAAGGGCCTTCATCACCCTTTTACTCATTGCTCTTTTGCTTAGGCTATTTGTTCCTTCCTTTTCTCTTTATCTGGTATATCATCGGTATTAGCCGTTAATCTTGAGGGCGTGTCCCTTGGTTATCTTTGAGCTAATGCTGTGCATTTGAAGGGTTTTTCTTCCTCTGTGTTAGATGTTAACCAAATCTTTCTTATGTTCCTGATCTTTGGGTCCGCAGGGGCCGTGTCAGTAAGGAGGGGGTGGGGGGTGGGGTCAGACTGTGTCAAAGCTCATAATGATTTTTGGTTAGTTTCCTTTAGCATTCTTCTCTTTCTGGTTATAGTTTGTATACATCCTAAAGCACGTATATACTTGACCAGTGATTTTTAATTTGTATTCCTGGGCCTTCTAGTTTTTAAACCTGCATCCTTTATAGTGGTTAAAACTGGAGATAATTAGTCATGTAATTAGAGAATTTAGTTGCATCACTAATTAGGTTTATAGTATGAGAATTTCTATTTAATAATATTTGGTTTTCATGTGTTTTGGAAATATATTTCACGTGTTAAGAAAATATGATATCCAATATGCTGCAATACACCCATCATTCTAAATCTATGTGGTCTGCTGTAAGCCTACAGTATATTCTCCTCGACTGGAAATCCTCTTTAGATATGGAGTTTTTCTTTTTGTCTGTCTTCAAATAGTATGCTTAAAAAGTAAATCCCAGATAGAAATGGACTACAATAGTGTTGCTGACGGAATTAGGCTTTTGAGGTGTAACAAGAGTGGCTTTGATGGAATAAATTTGGGTCAGAAAGACTCCCCTAGAAGTTATTCATGTCCGAGTCCCAGACCTTATATCGTTCTATATAGGCTTCTGTTTTATGCTTCATCGACATTATATGTTCCACCATGAGCTCAAATGGAATCAATAAACATACGTGTGAGCCTATATCACAAAAGCTTTAATTAAGAAGCACAATGCAATGATTTTCGTTAAGGAAAATAACCTTGACGAGATATCAAAATGTTGGATTATGTTTAGTAACTATATAACTGCAATAAAATGCCCAGAATTTGTTTCCATTGGTAAACTTTCATTCAATGCCTAAAAAAAATGGTATATATCTGGATGACTGGCATCAATGAGTGCTAAACCTTACAATACTTTGTGGAAACCCAAGATAAGAAAGGAGGACGATCTTTCAGGGACAACGGCACAAGTAAAACTATGAATCTTATATTCTGATATTTTCCCGCAAACTCAATTCTATAGGTGTTAATATCTGGAAAGGAGGAACCAGAAGAAACATTGTCCCCTGCAATGGATGCTGTAATGAGAGTTTTTAAACGTGTCAGCGGACTTAGTGAGCTTGACAGCGATGGTAAATTACAAGGAGTTGCTGCGGTTGCATTCTGTTCGACCCGGTTATTGGTGTCATCCACACAAGCGATGAGTTTAATTGGAAAACAAGGCTCTACAATCAAGTCAATACAGGAGAGTACAGGGGCCTCCATCCGAGTTCTCTCAAGTGGTATGCTTCTAAAGCGTTAAGACTACAAATTTTGCACTACAATAATCTGTGATAGGGCTTTTTTCTCTTGCAACATACTGGTCTTACCTGTTATGGTAATAACAATACAAAAGGGGAACATATAAACATATGTTTCTTCCTGAGTAAATACCATAATCATTCTAAAAACATCGACACCTCAAACCAGGCAATATCTCGTGTTCGACACTCCCTGCCACACCGCTCTACGGACACCACAGTTGTATAACAGTAAAAAGGATGAAGCTGAATAGAAATATTGTGTGAATCATTCAAAGATGTTATAATGTAAATGTAAAATGGACTTCCCTTTGGTTTTCCGGAAGTTATCCGTTCACTTCTTTTGTCAGAGGATGATTCCAGAGGATGATTCCAGTAAGAGTCCTGCTATAAGTTGTGGAATCTTTTCTAAGTCACGAACGCCTGCTGGAAGTATGACATGCTTCTGGAGGCTGTCCGAGAAGTTCCAAGTATTCAGAACGTGTCCGAAGCTAAGCAGCTCAATAGGGTTTTGCCAATGATTATGTTTTGAATGGTGCCGGTACCACCTTGTGTCTTTGCATCGGGTTCACCTGACTCCATCAGAACATGGTGACTTGAAGATGATCATTAAGTTTTTCAACTTAAGAAGTTCTGTCAAAGATAGTCTTCAAAAGGAATCTTCTTTCATGTTTGAATAGAGTTCCCCGGTGACATGCTTCTTGCATATTGGGCAGTCCATGTAGAGCGAAACAAAGCATATAACATTTACATTTATTCAGTTACTGCTATTTCCGCTTCTAATGGCTCTTTACAACTGTAGCAAATGCTGATATTTCTTCAAAAGGAGTTAGTATTGCATAGAGAGGGTGGTGCTCCATATGTACATCTGTGTTTGCATGAGTCTTGGTTGGTTATACACTTTTCCCAAGTTCCATCTCCTGATATAGCAGATATAGTAAATCTCTTCTTTTTTGCTGTTCCTAATGTCTACTGAGTCAATGTGTTATCATGCCTAATTTGTGGTCTGGCAGATGAAGTTCCAGTATATGCCACCTCAGAAGAGAGGGTTGTGGAGATGCAGGGAGAAGCTCTTAAGGTTTTTAAAGCTCTAGAGGCTGTGGTGGTCCACCTAAGGAAGTTTTTGGTGGATCATAGCGTTCTTCCCCTTTTCGAGAAGAGTGTAAGCTGATTCTGTTAGTTTTTATGCTCGGTAAATCATCGTGCTCTAATAGTGTGTTAAGATTGCTCCACTTTCTTTTTACAGTTCAATACACCACCTACACAAGACCGCCAAGTGGAGACCTTGACTGACAAGTCGTTAGGACGTCCTGCTCCGCAACCTGGAATAGGTAGTGATTATCCTCTTTCACTGAAGAGGGATTCTTTATTTCTTGATCGTGAAGCTCAGCTGGAATCTCAACTCCCTTCTGCTAGACACTCATTGTATGGACAAGATCCCTCATTTTCTGGACTACGTTCTTCAGGACTTGGTCGTGCTGGTGGTCCTATTGTAACCCAGGTTGGTGGCTTTTACAGTTCGTATATTTTCTATGGAGTTGAACTACCCTTGTTTGCATAGAAATTTATGTTAAGATTTTTAATTTGTGGAAATATGTAAGAATAATCCTGCCAATGGATTCGTGAGTATGGTAAAGTTGATGGGATCTAGGCAGTGGTATACGAGGTGGGCATAAAATAACAATTAAGGTGGGGCTTTTTCTCCCCTCCTTCCCCCTCTTCTGTTGTTTTTGAACCTTTTTGTTGCTAAAAGGTGAAAAGGCCAAAATGTAAGGTTTTTAGTGACTCAAAGGCCATGAAAATAGCCAAAAAGATGCCGAAATATGTCACCTATTGGCATAGTACTTGCCTGGCTGAGTAAAGCAACCGGTTCTTGTTTAACCTTGTTCCACAACAGAGAATTGTCTGATCGAGTAACAGCTGCAATGCCAATAATAATGGGTTTGATATTATAACCTTAACAAAACCAAAAACAAATGGATACATCCTTTAAAGCTGTCTGCGTTTTGTCATTGTGAGCACAATAGGCATAAAATGGTGATTCTACTTGGGAGAGAAAATAAAACTTAATTTCCTAACCTAACAATGTGCTAATCAATTTTCCTAGTAATTTAATGTAACAATTTTTCAAGTTATTTCTGAACTAAAGTTATCCCACATCCTAAACTTTCTCCTCTCCCAGCTCATTAATTTTATCCTCCAGCATTATTGGCTAAAAAGCCAACAAAGTGGAGGTAGATATCCTTGGGGCTCTCCTTTTGTCTACTATTGCTTTTTCGGCTACAGAAAATGCTTTTTAGTTTTCTTGGGTAGCTTTTTGAGGTATGTAGGTGATTGATTTGTGTACCTTTTGTCTACATGGTTTGCCTTGGTGTTTTGTTTCTTGTGAATTTATGTTTACTCATTAAAAACTGATGACTTTGAACTTGAGCGAAATTCTTATCACCTGTCCAAGGTGCCATTTAGAGGTACTTATATCCCTGATAATAAGGGCCAAAGTGTACAAGGAAGCACCAAATGCAAGGAAGAAGATACAATAGCATCAAATACATATTCTTACTTATCCCCCTTTTCCAAGATTGCGAGGGTGAGAAAATTAGGATAGGCTCCTCAACAAACTCCCCTTCTAGCCTCCTTTTCTCCCCTCTTAGATGTGTCCCCAAGCAGTACCCTTGACAATAACTCTCTTATTTGTGGACTTATTTTTGTTGCTGTGAACACTAGTATGAAAGCAGAATGGGCTTTATATTTGAACAAATTGATTTTTGAGACTATCGGTTGAAAGTGGAAACCATGCTGACCTTCCCCAACCTCATTTCTCCCCTGACGCAAGATGTTTGCATGACTTGAGAGTACGTAATTGCTAGGAACTTTCCAGAGAACATGTTCCCCAATAAGGTGATAACTAACTGGTGGTCCAGTCCAGTGCAGCTGAAAAAAGGAGGAATTTGGTCACTGAGGTATGTTAGTTTGAGTTGAGCAAGATGTATGCATACGCAGTGGGGTCATGTGGGTAAAATTGTGGTCCTGAGAAATAGGATGTAATTGTCAATGAAGTTTCAAATGAAACATGACTAAGTCCAGAAGAAGATGAAGATGCATCAGATATTTGTTTACTCACCCTTGTGGAGAAGAGCATAGACTCTCTTATTCTCTTGTGGAGTAATATGACTTGTCCGTTCTGTTCTTAAAAGAAATATCACCTTTCTAAATTCCATATGCCATATCTGTTGGCCGCACTTATACATCTGGTGACAATTTAATTTCCTATCAGATAGCACAAACAATGCAAATACCACTCACTTATGCGGAGGACATCATTGGGATCGGAGGGACTAATATTGCATACATTCGACGTACAAGTGGTGCCGTCCTCACTGTACAAGAGAGCAGAGGCCTACCGGATGAAATCACTGTTGAAATCAAGGGGACCTCGTCACAGGTTCAGACAGCTCAGCAACTTATTCAGGTGAGCGATCATTTTCTGCTTTTTCTGTTTCTTGTAATTTTGTGTTTGTGGTTTTTTTTTTTTTTTTTGTGTGTGCGCGCGTGTGTTTGGGGGTGGGGGTTGTGGGGGAGAAGAGAATAGCATATGAATAAAAAAGGGATAAACAGGAAAGCAGAGAAAACTCTGATATACCAATAAATTAGGTTTTCTGAAATGACTACAAAAATGCTTGGAACAGCTTTTTAGGCATTTCCGTCAGAAAGAGACATGTACGCGACAACAATAGCGTCATATATTTGGAAATTGTATTTAAGATGTAAAGGAGCCAGGGGTTTGCCCTGTGTGGTAAGCAAAACTGATGAATAGTTTGTGTTTTTTTGTTTTTTAATCCAACAGGAATGCATGAACAGCCACAAGGATACAATTCCTGGCAGTTACGGAAGAGTGGACTCTGACTTGAGGTCTTCCTATTCTCAGCTGGGCAGTAACACGTATCCATCGACTTCCTTTGGAGGGCAATCATATGGTGGATATGGATCTTCTGGGTTAGGAGGATACAGTAGTTTCAGGATGTGAATGGTAGACTAGCCCAGCAATGTGGTCCCTTGTTTCCAATCATTCTTCAAGTTATCATGAAATGTACTCCATGTAAAGCTTATGCAGATTGTTGGTACTTACTTTCGCCCGAATGTAACAGTTGCAAGTGCTTTTGAGGGACAGATTTAGATGAGTTTCAGCTGGTTTTCTCTAAATTTTTGAGTTTGATGTTCGTACTTTTCCAGAACCCCAGTAGCTTATGCAGCTACTAGGATCAAATGCATCGCCAATTTGTTTTTATGGATCAAAGGTGTTACCGATTAGCTCTTTTACGGATCAAAGGCAATACCATTTTATCGAACGATAACATTGCACCCCAACAAACTGATGCATTTGGTTTTGGACGAGGTCTGATGCAAGATGCTCTTTCGTCGTTAAAGGGCCAAAAACTGTCACTCATGATATTTAGACTATTAAGGGCTCGCGAAATAGACTATTAGTGACGGTTTGATTTCTACCAGCAGTTCTATACTTTCGTCATTATTTTTGAGGAAATATCTAAGGTTAATTACACATATATTCCTGATGTTAGAGTATAATTACAGGCAAGGATAATAGTTTGAACAATTTACACTTATGTTCATTGACCAATTTTTTCAACTCCCATCTTTGCATTGTTACGACGACTGTTAAATTCTAGAGACTTTTAAATGCATATATTTTTTAAGCAACTATAGGCTACACGATACGACATATCTGCTGAAAAAAATTCATGAGCAAAATTTTTTAAGCACTTTTCATGGCAAGAACTCCCTCATTATACTGTGTGGTAAAAAAAACCTTTATCTTTTCTTTTTCTTTTCTTTTTTTGCCGTCATATGTGTGACCAAAGCGTAGAATGCAAGATAGATCCTTTGATTGCCGGCAGTGACGGGGGGATTTAGGTTTACCAACTTACTAAACTTACTAACATGATTAAAATAGAAAGTAGAGATATGCTTGAAATAAGGAAAAAATAACCCTTGGCTAGGTCTAAGAGATGTTGTAAAGAAGGATAAGTGTCACGTATCGTGATCCTCGGCACAGTTGGAGAGCAAAAGGCTACCTTCAAATAGAATCCATAATGAACATTATCAGCGTATTAAATTAAGGCCCGTGACTGATTCTAAATACACTTACTCACAATCAAACATTGGACACACATCATTTCAAAAAAAAGAAAAGAAAAAAAAAGCATTGGACATGCAGGAATGACCATAAAACATACATCCGGGTTTATGGTCATGTGTTCGAGTAGCAATCCCAAGGAGTACTGTTGTTGGCACTCACTATATAGCTATTGGCACTCCTTATACTACTGATTTATGCATGTGATTTGTACAACAGACAATTATGCAGGGTAGTTCAAGAGTGCCACAGGTCATTTGGTAGGCCGAAACATTCGGTCTCTTAGGGATTTTGTACCAAATTAACGAAATAAGGTTATGTGCTAAAGAGCTAGGATAACTCTATTAAGAATAGCATGACCGGACACCAAGCTAACTGGCAGTGGCAGGGGTTTGATCCAAAAGGTGAAAAAGAGGCTAAAATGAAACGGTGAAGGCAAAGGTTAGTCTCCTAGAATACTCCAGTACTTGTTTTTTTGGTTTAATCAGGAGAATTTCATTAATAATAAGAGTTTATGTAGACACACATATAGGGATGACATCCCCATCCAGTAGACAAAAAAGTAAAAGATACATAATATAAGACCAAAAGGAAAATTACAAAAAGTACGAGATTATTGGGTGGTAGCGTAGGTTTCCCTGTTTGATTTCGTGTTTGTGATTTTAATTTTTTTCGAAGAGTTCATTGGGTGCCTAGCCTTCATATTGTGATGTCTAATCTGTTGTCGGTTCAGTGTGTTCTTGGTTGCCATGAGTTTCAGGAGCGTGGGTGAGCGGATTTGGTAGTGGGTCTATCGGGGTTATATGGGTGCATAACTGTCAGTTTGTGGGTGGTTCCCTCCGATGTGTGGTAGTTGTGGTGGTGTCATTGGTTGGAGTTGGTTGGTAAGCCTGTAAAAGGGTTTACGTTCTAGGGTTATTTTCCCTCTTTCCTTTAGTTGATCCCCCAACTCCCTTGTTACAGAAGGGCTTTGTGTATCAAATTTTTAGTAGTGGTAGGTGTTGCTACATCGGTGGTGGTTTGGTTTAGTTATGATTGGTGGGGTGGCAAGTGGGTGTGTGGTGGGATCATGTGATTATTCATGGCAGTGGATAGGTAGGTTGTTTGTTCTGTATATAGAGGGGCTGGTTGTGTGGTTGCTAGGGGCTGTTTCCAGTGGCTATTGGTGGCAAGTGATGGTTGACAGCGGAGTGGTGAACTGACAGATAAGGTGACTTCCGACTCTATAAGCGGTGGTAGGGTTGCATGCTGATCTACGTCGGTTTAGGACGCGCTAGTGTCGAGAAACGCGGTCTTCACGTTGCTAGGTATCGAATGCGCGAGGGCTATGCTGTTGGGCTGTCAGAGGTGGCTTTTGACACTAGAAGTGTTGGTGGGGATGCATAATGCACATGAACCTGGGACGTGCTGGTGTTGAGACACGTGTTCTCGACGTTGCTAGGTGTCGAATGGGCGAGGGTTGTGCTGTTGGGCTGTCAAGGGTGGAGTTGATTGGATTTGAGTTTATCTCTTTGAGCTGTCAACTATCCTTTTTGCACTACAAGAAAACTAGCCTATAGTGTCGAAATTGCCTACGGCTCACACGGAGCCGTAAATACAAGTGTCCTTAGACCGACGGTTCAGGCTGAACCGTGGCCATTGCTTCTTCTCAAAATTGGAACCCAATTGCATCTGTGCCGGCCGTGGGAATTGGGTCGAAAATCAGAAAGAGCTTGGTTGTGGGTAGGGGATCAGTCGATCAACAATCTCTCATCACCATCCCTGCGCTAGGAAAATCCTCCCTCACCTGAAAATTCGTACTTCCAGTTCAAAACCATCCGGAATGTCTCACAGCGACTGACCCACTCTCTCTCGCATCCCTCTCTGGCCGACGGGCGACGGCCGGACGGCGACACAACACAAAGGGTTTCTCTGGCTCTCTCTCTCTTCCTCGAATCAAGATAGCCGAGAGAAGATCGGCAAATTTTATTCCTTCTGTTCCAGATTCGAGAGAGGACCGGCGACGGCGTGTGACCGGCGAGTTGGCAATGGCGGCGAGTGACCGACGAAGACTCCACAGCACCGGCCGACATCCCTCTGCCAGAGACGTCGACGAGGGAATTGACCGCGGGCAAACCCTGCCTTATGTCATTTCGCCATTTCGGTAACTATTTGCCCTCTTGTCGTGATTTCTTCCTTTTGATCGTGCTAACTTTCATCCTTTTGCTCCTGTTAACTTTCATGCTAATAGTGTAGACTTCTTCAAAATGAAATGTTATGATAATATGTTCTTTTTCTATTGAGTGAAACCGTTTTTGATCATTTTTCTCTCTGGTTTTTTTTTTTTTTGGTTACAAGAAGGACAACATGTTTGGTTAGCCATGTGAAGCTAACACTGATCTTGTAAGTTGTTGTAGATGATAATAATAATCTTTAATGAGATTGGTTTGATATGGTTAGCGATGAGCCGGGTCCGGATTCGAACGCACACCAACTGTTCGATGAAATGGTTTGACCTACCTAAAGGCAGGAGCAGTAGTTATACTATTAGTAGAGTGCCTTCTTATTGTTAACTACCTTTGTTTGTTTGCATATGATCTAATGTTGACATTCCTTTATTAGCTTTCCTTGTACTATATACACTTTGAAGTTGGTAATTATAAGATTTTGTGTATTATGGTTTGGACGGGATTCGATGCCGTCGTTTTGACGGATCCGATCGCCGTGTGTTTGTTCGTAAAATTAGTGTTTGAAATCTGGATCCGATCGTCTTTGTTGATCGTTATCTTGCGCTCGCTTGTAATCTTGTGATTGATTTTTCCAGATTATATTGTTGTATGGAGTGATATCAATGGATCTGATTTGCTTCTGTTAAGCTAGTATTTGCAGGCGAAAATGTTGAATTTGGATGAATGTTTTGATAACGTTGTTCTTACCTTGTGATTCTGACTTGAAAGACCATTTCGTTTAATGTAGCAGTGGATCGTTTGTTTTCAAATGAGGGCGCATAATGTCACTCTCTGAAGCGCATTGTCTCTGTATTTGAGCATTTGCCCCACGGGTTTTTGTTTGGTGCAACACATAGTTGATTATATATGATGAGCGCATGGCATCGATGATTATATATGATGAAATGCTTTTAGGGTTGTCAATCCTTTGCAATATGCATTGCTTACTTTGGGAGGTATGGACATTGTTCCATACGAATATCAGAATACAGTTACCAAACTCCTTTATCCCTTGTTACTTTTGAAACGTGAATGGTAGGTTCCTTTTTCCTTATTACGTGATGTCTGTTGAGGTGCGTGGTTTCTGTTTGGCATTTTTCTATTAGCCTATTATATCTAACTAAATTCATTCTATACCTGGATAGATCAACTCTAATTTGCGCGGTTTGTGTATGGATTTGTATGCAGCTGTATCTGTTTTTGAGGCAAAAACAGGAAATGCAAATGAAAAAGAATGCCTATTACATTCTAGAGTATAACTTTTGTCTTTTCTCATATTCGTTGTGCAGGCATCATATTTGCTATTTGAAAGTGTGCATAAGAACATTCCTTAAATATTTTACTAGGGCTTTCATTTACTTTCAGTTAAGCACAGTTCAAATTGTGTTCAAGTTGGTTCTTAACTTTATGCTTCCAAAAACTAAATAAATGGGTTGGAAATTGTTTTGCATTATAGATTCTCAATTCTTTCTGTAAATAGGAGTGTAGAAGCTTTTGTTCCCTTATTCCTCTAATGTTTATGCTCTTCTTGAGGCTGCATTCTTCTAATATAAGCTGATACTTTTTTCAGTTGTTGATAGAAGATGGCAGATGCAGAGGATATTCAGCCACTCGTCTGTGACAATGGGACAGGAATGGTTAAGGTGCCAATCTAGCATAGTTTTAGCTTGATGTTCTTAAGAAGCTCAGTCCACGTCACACTGGCATGATGGTTGGCATGGCCCTGATTTTGCACTATCCAGCAGCCTCACTTGAGGAATGTAATTGAATACATGTTGCAATTTATGGGCAGCTGGTAGGCCGGGACAAATTCAAAAGTTTGTCCCCTGTAGAGGGTGTTCTGTTAAAGTTTTTGTCTTTGTACTTGCTAGTTTGAGTCTGAAATAATGACTGCAGAAAGGCCCAGCAGCTGCATGGAATGCAGTTGTCAATGTACTCTGAGCTGCTGATCCTTGTGCTTCCATTAAAAATGGATATGCACATTTAATACAGGCGTGTGATTTATTTTGTGATTGATCTTTCTTGAGCTGCTGATGTATCCTTTAGACAAATGGATATGCACATTCTAGATGAGGTCCTCTCTCTTGCTCTCTTTTTCTCTCACACAGTTACACTCACGCTGGTGATAGGCATGTTGTCACATGTTTGTTTTATGCTTTTTGGGTCAACTAAAAATGGAAGATGGTGAAAATTAATATAGTGTCTTGCCACATTTGTGAACTATATAAGAGATTGACGAATTAGGAGTGGGCTTTAATGTTCATTTGGTTGTTTGAGAACTCGGATGGAGAGGCATAGACATATATTTCCGAGATTGAGGTGTCATAACTGTGCTTGCTTCGGTTTTGTTTAGCTTGTTTTGCTGTTTGGTACTGTTTTACTTTTTTGACAGATGGCATCTTGTTCTTGCCCATCCTCCCCTTTCCTCATCCTTCTCTTTGCTTCCTTTTCTCTATACAGACTATTGGTCAAGCATATGAAGATATGCAGACACAAAACCAGCATCTTTTGCAGCAGGTGGCTGAGAGGGATGATTATAACATCAAGGTCTTCTTGCTCTTACTTTTGTTAATATGCCTGGTAATGAATTGGCTGCTAGGGCTGGATAGTTGCTGACTTTGTTGTGGGTTTACGTGCTCCAGTTGGTTTCTGAAAGTGTGAAGACAAAGCAGGGACAGAGTTTTCTTCTTTTTGAGAAGCAGGCATTAGCAAAACAGCTTCCACAAGTTAATACATCATTGGGATCTCTAAGATTGAGGATTGCTCATAATGAAGAGCAGGTAATTTCTTTGCATTCAATTAACATTTTTGCTATGGTTATCCCTCTCCAACCACGATTAGAACTGTGCAGTTGAAAGTTTATATTACGGAAGCATTGAAATCTACTCAAGAAGATAGACGTCTTGCTGTTAACCTGGAAACGGTGAAGTGGGAACTGGCTGATGCCGAGAAGGAATTAAAATGGCTGAAATCTGCTGTTTCTTCTTCGGAGAAGGAATACGAACAGATCCAGCGAAAGATGGATGAAATCCAAAATGAACTGGACAATGAAAGGTGTTTCCCTGTTACCATTTTTTCTACTTTATGAATTTAATTTTAGCGTGATTATTTGGCATTCAACTTCCATTTTCACCTTTTTATAAATGCAAAGATACTGTTTGTCAGAAATAATATGTACATATTATGTCGAAATAGGCATTATAACTAAGGCACATAGCTGTGTGCAAAATATTGTTTTTTCTCTTTGTTAAAATGACACTCTGAGCCTAAACATTGTGTGCCATCTAGATTATCTTTGTTTAGGGTTGTGAATTTTCACCATCTTAAAGTCACATCCAAAGCTTGAGCATTGGATGGAATTTATTCTAGTCTTGGCATTTTTGTTATGCATTTATGTCTTGGCAGGGGTGTAGTGATAGCATGGAAATGATTTTGTAAATATTTTTTTGACAAATAAGGAGCTATGCCTACGGTATAGCTTGGGAATAAAAATAAGAATACAGCTATGCCTACGGTAGTACCGTAGGCATAGCTATAAAAATAATAATACAGCTATGCCTACGGTACTACTGTAGGCATAGCTGGGAATAAGTGGGCTACGGTATAACCGTAGGCATAACCTGAAATCCCGTAGGCATAGATCTAGGGCATCGCCACTTCTCCCTACGGTAGAGTACCGTAGGGACAGGCTATGCCTACGGGACATGGCACCTATACCTACGGTACTGTACCGTAGGCATAAGCTGGTTTTCTTGTAGTGTTGTTAGCTTATTCTCTTGCATTTGATTTAACTTGTTAGTTTGGCTTCTACGTCTGGTTTATTTCCTGTTGTTCTGTTAGGTACCTAGACATGGTTGTTGTCCTTTTGTATTATGACGTAACTCCAACACTTGAATATATGGATTTCTTTTAAACAATATGTGATTAAGATACATTATAAGTGTTATGTTTATTCTCACTTGTAATATTCCGAACTTTGGGATCCGGATAAAATAACCATCTGGGCTCCAAAAAATAAACGAGTGATAATTTTGAACAATGCTCGGGTGTTAGTAGGGTATCGAAGCAAAAAAAAAAAAGATTTCGGGGCGAAAACATAATTTTTGAAACTTTGGGGGCATTTTTGTAATTTTGGAAAACTTTGAGGGCATAATGGTGAATTAATGTTTTTGGTGATGAAAGATAATAAAATGAGTGACAGTGTATGTTTTAGTGAGATTTAGTTAAATTAATAAGGAGTAGAAAATTTTTAGGGCTTAAATGTAGTTATATGAAATTCGGCGCCCGGGGGGGGGGGATATTTTACAAATATGGAAACTTGAGGGACTATTTTGCAATTTTATAAAAATAATTTAGAATATTTTTTTTAGAGTTTGCCACCACCTAATTTAATATGGGATTGGATATGTGAGATCTCGGATGAAAGAAAAAAGAAAAAGAAAAGACCAAACAAAAACAAGAAAACATAACAGAGAAGAAGAAAGCAGACAGAGAGAAAAGCAGAGGCTTCGGCATAGAAGAAATTAGGGAGAGAGAGGGAGATTGAGGAAGAAACCTTAAGGGTAATTCTTCCCTTTTTTCTAGTGTGTGAATTCAAGCCTTGAGTGTGTGTTTTTGACACTGTGCACTGTGTGTGTGTTTGTGTCGTGAATATGACTGAGCAGGGGGGGCAGGTTGTACGTACTTGGGTGCCTTAGGTGGGGATTAGGGGGAACAAAAACATGCGTTTTAGCATGTATATATGTGAATCAGTGTGTGTTTGTGGGTGTAGAAGGGGTGTGTGTGTGTGTGTTCTTGTATTTCACTGGGTTCTTAGTGTGGTCGCAGTGAGTTCGGGTGAGGGAAATCATGGGTGGTTGTGTATGTATACTGTGGAATTGTGTTGATATGAGATGTTTGGAGAAATTATAGAAGTGAATTTGTGCATTTGTGTGTGTTACCGAGGCATAAGAGTGGGTGATAGTGTGTGTTTTGTGGGCGAAGCGTGTGTTTGTGACTGGGTGTGTGTGTGTGAATCATGTGTTTGATTGTGTGTTAGTGTGCTTTTATAGGTGGTAAATATATATTTTAGGGTTGTAGTGTGTGTGTGTTTAAGAATAACAGGGTTGGTAGGTGAGTTGGGTGAAATGAAGGTCTCGACAGTGAAGAGAAGAGAGGAAGAAGACAAGTGCGTGTGGGTGAAGGTGTAATAATGTGTGTGGGTAATGTGAATAGTAAGTGTAATTGTCACTAAAGATGGAAATTATTTTAGGCAGTTTTTTTCACGAATTTTTATAAATATCTAGGGGCAAAATTGGACATTGTCCAAAACTGGAACCTGTAATATTTTACGAGACGAGACGTACGCCCTGGAAGTTTTCGGGAGTTTTCGGCTTCCGCGAAGGGTGATAAATTGGGGTACCGATTGATGAGATTTATTGAATTATTTAGCATAACAAACCAGGCTATTTTGATCTGAAAATTTTAGGTAAATCTTATTACTGATATGTTTTATATTCTAAAATTTTGGGCCATTCTAAGGCGGATAGGTATTTTTCGTGAAACTGGCCTTTTAGCGCTCAGTCCGGACACCGGTTTCGGGATTTTCGGGCAAATTTTTTTTAAAATGCTTTGTAGTCCATAAATAATATCAGGATGCTTAAAATAGCATTTTAAGATTTTTTTGGAATTTTTTTGGTGCCGAAAACCCCCAGGGGTATTTTGGTAATCTGAGGGGGTATTTTGGTAATTTTACCTATAAAAGGTATTTTGAGATAAATTCACATACAGTAAGATTGTTTGAGTGATTTAACTTGCGGGAAGGCTATTTTTGTGATTCACATGCGAGGGGATATTTTGGTAATTTGACCTAAGAAAGGTATTTTTGGGTAAAGTTGCGTACGGTAAGGTTATTATAGTGATTCTACTTACGAGAAGACCATTTTGGTGATTTAAGTCCGAGAGGGGCATTTCGTAATTTTAAACCCAGGGGCGTTTTGGCAATTTTATATACGCGGTGAAGGATGTTCATTTTGGGAGTATGTGTGAGTCTGTATTAAGTTATAATATTATACTGTATGCTATGTTCTAATGATTCGATTATTCCGTTTAGGGTAAAGCTGAGCTTCATGAAGGGTTAGAGAGGGGGCATGAAGATGATGACATATTAAAGGGGCCAGAAAGTGGGGATATAAAGGATGTTAATATGGAGGAGTGAGCAATGGTACCCTAATGGGAAGGACTCTGCTAAGTTAAGAAGTATAGCAGGGTCTGAACCTGATAAAGATTTGCCCCCTAGATACCCAGAATTCAATGACTGAACAAGTTGGGAGGGAGAAACATGTCCTGACCTATTTGTTGGGATGAAGTTTCCCAACCCACATGTGTTTAGGCAGGCTTTGAAGCTACACTGTGTGAGGAAAGGATGTGATTTTGTGTATAAGAAGGATGACAATAGAAGGATCATTGCTCTATGTAAGTACTGGCATAAAGAACATGAATAATGTTAGTGGAGAATCCATGCTTCTCTAATTGGTGGTGAGTAAACCTTTCAGATTAAAACTTTCTTCTAGATATACACATGTGGTAGGGACTTTGATAATTATTCGGTGAACTCTAGGTATATAGCAAAACATTACCTAGAGAAATTTAGGGATGATCCCATATAGAACCTGAAATCAATGAAGAATGTGATAAAAAAAGGACTTAAATGCAAATGTGAGCAGACATCAGTTGTATAGAGCTAAGAGAAGGGCTAAGAAGTTGATTGAATGAGATGTTAGGATGTAGTAGCTAAGATTTGGGACTATGGGAAGACTTTGATAAAGTATAACCGAGGGACATCTTTGTGGTTGCAATAGATAGATCTTCCACTCAAACATCACTAGTTTTTCAGAGGTTGTTCGTTAGTTTTGAAGCTTAGATGACAGGTTTCATTAAGGGTTGTAGGCCAATAATTGGTTTGAATGGTTGCTTTTTGAAGACTGTTTATGAGGGGTCAATTGCTTAGTACAATTGGAAAGGATGAGAATGATAACATGTTCCTTATTACCATTACTGTAGTTGAGCCAGAAACCAAGAGTTCTTGGACTTGGTTTCTGAGGCAGTTGCTAGGAGAAATTGGTGAAGTGGCATAGAAGGGGTTGGTGTTTATTTCTGATAGACAGAAGGGCTTGGTAGAGACATTTATGGAGCTGTTGCCAACAACTAAGCACAGGTTTTGCATGATACATCTATGTGCTAATTTCATAGAGAAGTTTAAAGGGAAGGAGTTCAAGGATTGCCTTTGGAATGCAATTAGGGCTAGCAACCAAAATGCCTTTAAGGACTGCATTGACCAGTTAAGGAAGATTGACAAAGATGGAGAAGCCCTTAAGTGGTTAAGTGGTTTGGGTCATGCCATATGGACTAGGTCATACTTTGGTACAACTTCAAAGTGTGACATCCTTGTCAACAACCCCAGTGAGTGTTTCAATAGCTACATTCTTGAAGCTAGAGATATGCCAATTATGGGCATGGTAGAGTGGATAAGGAAACATGTCATGGCAATGATACAAGTGAAGAAGATGGGTATGGAGAGGTACGATGTCACCATCTATCCAACATTTTGGAGAAGTTAGAGAAGATAAAAGTAGCATCAAAAGAATATTTTGCATCTTGGTGTCAGGACTTGGAGTTTGAGGTTGAAGCCTATTGGAAGACAAGGGTTGTTAACCTTAGGCAAATGACTTGCAACTGTAGGATGTGGCAACTGACAAGCATCCCATGCAAACATGATGTAGCCTCTATTCATTTGAATATGGAGAATCCAGAGAGTTATATACATCCATATTATAACAAGAATACATATCTGGCAGCATAAAGTAGCATGATGCATCCAGTCCTTGGTAAGACTGACTGGGAGAAGGCTGACCTTGAACGATTAGCACTACCATTCTATAGGAAACCGATTGGTAGACCAAAGAAATTGAGGAGGAAGTCTGCTAATGAGGTTGGAGGAGAAACCAGTGTTTCCCTAAAGGGCAGGGTGATGACTTATGCTAGATGCTTGGAAATTGGGCATAATCTGAAGAGTTGCAAAGGTCTAGTGTACTCTAATTCAAGGATAGCCAAGACACATAATGGAGGCACTACTGCTACTGGGACCTCAAGTTAACATCCATCATAAAGAGTGGACACAGAGGGGTTAAGTCATTAAGTTTACTGTCTCAGTATTATGTTATTGTCTCTATGTAGTTGCTTCTAAGAGGTTGTGCTTGTGCAGGGTGTAAGAGTAAATGCTAGAGGTATTAATGATGCAGATAAGGGTGTAAATGCTTATATTAATGATGTAGCCTCAGTGGGAGACACACAACTTACTCACCTTTCATCAGTTAGTTTTCATTTAATTTACTTTAATTTAATCATGCTACATATCTACATTTGGCTTGAGCTTGATGATTTATATTTCTTTGTCAATGCATACAAGAATAAAAATCCAGCTGCTAAGAAACATACTAGAATCTTATGTGGCTGGTTTTCTGCTAAAAAAACTGAAAATCCAAGATGGCAAGAAGAAGAAGCTATAGCTATACCTGTTGCTGTTACACCTACTACTGCTGTTGCTGCTACACACGCTTCTACTGAAGAACCAGTTGTGTCTGTGAGTGAAGATGCTGCAAGTAGGGCAAGGTTTGCTGCTGTTGCTGCTAGTGTAGCCAAAAAGCTTCCTCATGTATGGATACTTAGAGCTGCAGCTAATCTGGAGGTATATCTGATGTGAATGAAGCAATAAGGTTGTGTTCTGTGGAAACAACAAGAAGGAAGATCATGCTTGAAGCTGCTTTAAGAAGAAAAACAACTGCTGAAGATGCAAAGAAGAAGAATACTTGAGACTTGAGCTGCAAAGATGACCTATGGCTAACTTTAGTTTTTGTAATATAATACTTTATTTCGATTGTGCAAGTTGTACAGTGGAAGCAAAAATCTTTTTATCAGATTAATGTGAAGTTGGAAGCATAACTCTTTTTGATTGTGTGAAGTTGTACAGTGTAATATGTAGAAAGAGTACTTTATGTGATGGGTAGGGAGTACTTTATGGTGTATTGTGCAGTGAAAGCACAATGCTTTTTGGCAGATTGGACTAACTTATGGAGTATGGTGTTTAACAGGCTGTTGTATTTGAGTATTGCAATCAAATCTAATATTAAATGAAGTTGTTGTCTACCATTCTAGAAACTTTATATGTTTGTACACATGGTAGTAAACCAAATAGCTTGCACACATTCACACAACATCCTGAACAAAAGCACTTCTGACTGCTGCCATAAACACACTGCCAAAACTTTATATAAACATCATAGACAAACACCACAATGCAAACACACTTCATTCATTAGAACAAACTATTATACAAACTAAAAAAATACAGGGGGGCCAAAATGCTAAGTGGTAAAACAACTCCCAGTTACAAACTGATTAATTTTAATATTCACTAGCACCAACTAAATCTTCTTAAAAATTATTACAAGAAATAACACCCATGTTGCAATCAACAACTTCTTGTACAACTTTGCCTTCCCACGTGTTATCGCCAGTTCTTTCTCAATTTTGGTTGTCCGATAGAGTAAATTAGAGACCACCTCCCTACCCCTTCAGGAAATGGGTGGGTCAACCCACTGAAAATATTCACAATTTCCTTGAATCTACAAGAAAAAAAAAATAACTAAAATAAGAAGTCATACTTTCCAGGTGGCTTGAAAGTACAGGGGGGCAAAGTGCATCTACCCTTAATATACAGTTGAACTTAAACACATACACATAGCCCATATAATGCACAACCATAAAACCTTTTTCCATAATTTGCAGCAGTATATGATGTCCTCGCAGGAGTCAAAGCACCACAATAGCATACTCTAGCACCCGTCAAATTCATGTGAACATCATCATTTTTTGTTCCATTTCTAGGGTTTGCAATTGGGGCTACAGGAAAGTGGGCGATTCTTGAGTATTTTTGGCAAGTGTGTGTATGATTTTGGGTTTTATTAGTTGAAAAAGGTATTTTCGTCCTGAAAATACAGGTTTTGGGCGCCAAATATTTCCTGTCCAAAAAAAAAAGGGTTAAACTGGATGAAATCCGTCCAATGTGCCCTATTTTAAATAGTAAGGTAGGTTTAGTGCAAGTTTTAAAGAATAGGGGACGACGATGCATATGCGTGAAAGTACGGGGGCCAAAGTGTATTTACCCATTTTCTTTTGTTGTGAATGGGTTGTCGTCAATAAGGCCGGAGAATTACCGTGGGAAAATTGCATTTGTTTGTTTAGGCAATTCGATTGGAATGTTGGCTGCTTGATAAGTGGGGTGGTTGATGTAGTTCTATTGAAACAAATCTCGAGCCGTGATGAATGGAAGCTTTTCACAGTAGCTATGGTTAATTGTGGAGGTAGCGAATAGACAAGTGGCCTAAAGCACACTATGCTTTTACGTGGTACCTTGATAGATCATATATTATTTGTGACTCTGAAAGTTTGGTTGGGCACGGATTTTAGACCTTGGTTTGACCTTGTAGGGCAGTGAAAACTTCATTCTCGATATGAGAACTTTTATGAAAGCCTTTCATTTGCTTCTCTTAGATGTAAGTTTGGTTGTCCGATAATATATCCTAATTTTTTGCATATCCTATTTTTTTTTGCGTAATTCTTCTTCTGGTGATGATTGATTTAACCTCTGCAAACGTATTTAGGGGGTTTTGAGGAGATCATTTATTTTAGTTAATTTCCTTTATATGCATTAGTTGGAAGAAAAAGCATAAAAAGGAAAAGTGAGAAAAAAAAAAAAAAAAAAGTCAGAGAACCACGCTTTTGGCGTATTGTTTGTTTACTTGTACTTTATAATATGGATCTATCATAGTGAGTTTTTCTGATATTAATTTGTTTACTTCGAGTGTAATTTAATAATGGCGATGTAAAGCCGTTATAAGTTAGTTTTGTAGGATCTTGAAAAATATAGTAATAATGTTATCTAAGTTTAGTCATGTGTGAGAGCAAAGTGTCAGTATTCTAGATTGATAGTTATATAACACCAAAATATTTATTATCTATATAATTAGTAAAGATATAGATCGATTGATAAAATTAAAAAAAAAGAGTATAAAGGCTCATTTTGTTTCCTTGGTCTTCTAATTTTGGTGACAGTGGTGATGATATACATCAGTAACTAAAAAATTTGTGACTTTAGTTGCATAGCTTTTTTGGGTTGCAATTTAAATTTTGTAATTACAAAGTTATATTGTTTATTTCAAGATTTACATACTTTAATTGATGTGACCCTTCATATTAAGAATCTTGGTTGTTGTAAGCAAAAGGCTCCCTATTGCAATGCATGGATAAGAAGCTACTTAAGCTTCAATGATGTACTTGACAAAGTTTTAACTTTTACTCGATCACAAACTAATCCAACATACAGTCTGAGATATGTGAGATATCACACGTATGACCAGATTCTGACCCTTGGTCATTTAATGAAACAACATGCTAACATGGCTACCCTTTGACAATTTCAGGTGTGAACAGTAGCGGAGGCAGCGGGGGGCACAGGGTGGGCACGTGCCCACCTGCTGCCTTTTTCTCCTTCATTTAGAATACACCGGCAATAGTGCCGTCGCCGCCATATTGGATAAATCCATCGACCACTGAATCACTTCATGTCTTCATCCACCTTCACTTTCATGGTATATCTGGCTTCCGTTATCTTATGTAATCAAGCATATATTGGTTGTAATGATGAAACAAATATGTGGTATATGAGATGTAAGGACGGACCGCTAGAGGTGATGGTGGAGACCATGGTCCCTTGCTAAGTTCTTGACAATTTTTCTTCTTTCTCTTTAGATCTCATGGTAATTTCATCTATTAGCCCCCCTTGAACCAAGCCTTTAGTGATAGTGTGACACCCCCAACCCAAGTGACGTCACCAGAGCCGGGTTGTCAGTCACGACTGCATTATAAACCCTGTCGATACATAGCAATTCTAGAAACATCCTTGAATATACATAAGGTTTCACAAAAAGCCATCCTTACAAAAAAAATTCGCCGTAAAGCTCAACATGAGCACAGCGGAAGTATTTACACAAAATATCTAGTCCCCAAAATACATTTATCCTTGTCTTACTTTCCTATTCACCGACCAAGTGCTTTCTCTTTCCCTTTCTTTGAAGTTTCTTCGGGAAAATTTGTCATATTCAGAGGTACCCGTTGAAGTGGTCGATAGGACAGAACATGTGTTACGTTCTAAAGTAATACCGGTGGTTAAAGTCATTTGGAGAAATCACACGCTAGATGAGGCAACCTGGGCACCTGAAGCGCTGCGGCAGCGTTATCCGCATCTCTTTGCTGAACGCGATTTGTCTTAATTTCAAGAACGGAATTTATTTAAGAGGGGGTGGGTGTGATACCCCGAACGTATCGAAAAATTATTTAGCACTAAGTTGATTAATTAACAGAAATTTATTTTATTAAGTAGCGTCATATTGACGTTAATTAGGTATCAAGAAGTGGAATGAAGGGTTAGTGTAGTTTTGGGGCTTAAGCGTAATTTTTAATAGTTTGGGGGTCTTTTTGGAATTATGGAAATTTTTGGGGGTTAATTTGTAATTTCTAGAAGTATGCATTAGGTGTCAAATTTTAGGGGAAATTGACCCCGTGGATGCCACCTCCTACCATTTGGCCTGATGACTAATGCAATTTTATATTAAACAAATACATGGGATAGAATTTAAACTAAGAGAAGAGAAAGGAAATTCGGGTAAGAAAAAGAAAATAAAAGAAAGAAGAAGGAACAGTAACAGTAACAGAGAAGAGAAACAGAGAAAAAAAAAAAAAACAGAGCAGAGAGAGAGAGAGAGAGCACGCGGGAAGAATTTGAGCTAGATTCTCTTAAGGTGAATCTTCACATAGTTTCTATAAATTGGATATGTCTCAATTTCCGGTGTAAAATTTAGTGGTATGTGTGTATGTGTGAGTTTACTGCACAGTGTGTGCGTTCTTCGTGCGCAGGAGACGGATTGGGAGTAGTTGTGGTGTCTAGAAGGATTAGTGTCATATATAATTGAATTGGATGAGATTGGGAGGATTTTGGGTGTGCCCGAATGTGAGTTTGTGTGTGTGTTCAGCGTGCCTGTGTGTGCGTCAGGTGTGTGTGTGTTCTTAATTGTGTGCGTATTATGAGTAGTTATGTGTGATTCATGTATAACTGTGTGTGTTTAAGTGCGTATTTAAGTGTAAAAACACGCTTGCAGAGGTATTTTCGAGGTGGTTGAAGTGCAGTGTGTGTGCCTCGGCTGAGGTTGAAGGAGATGTGTGTGTGATGAAGGTGATATAGTAGGTGTAAAAATCTGAATAGTGCTTGTTAGTGTCGCTAAAAAAAAAAAAAACCCAAAATTTATTTAATTAGGTTAAAACTCGAATTTTTAAAAATATCTAGAGCCAGGTTTATCCAAAGTGCAAAAGAGAGACCCTAGTTATTTTTAAGAGATCTACATTAGGGAAAATGTTTAGATTTTTTCAAAGACTGGAAAGGGGTTAACCGATATGGAGAACCGTGAAACTTTACAGTGTAATTGAAAATACCAACTTAGGGCGATTTCGCGCGAAACTTTTATGGGAAACCTAGGATGTTAAGAAGTTTCTTTTCCCAAGGTTTTGGGCCATTCTGAAGTCGTTCGCTATTTTTGTCCGAACGGGCTTTTAAGCGTTTGGTCCGGACACCGGTTCGGAATTTTCAGGTTAAAATTTTGTAAAATACTTTTTAGCTTGAGAATGATTTCGGGAGGATAAAAATAACATTTTTAAGTGCTTTTGAGATTTGTTTGGTGCCGGGAACCCTCATGGGGGCATTTCGATAAATTGCCACCTAGAGAGGGGTATTTTGATAATTCTCCCGGTAAAGTTTTCGAAGGACTTTTTAGTCCTGAAAGGTTGTTTTGAAGTTGATTTGAGGTGATGAGGCTGATAGTGGACCTCAGAGGCATTTTGGTAATTTGCCACTAGACGGGGGTATTTTGGTAAATTTACCGCGCGAACTCCAAACTTCGCGAATGCCATAATTGAGCATTCTAGAATAACAAGAAGTGAGGAATGGGATGAAAATCCCTAAATGAAGGGTATCAGCACTAATGCGGTGCTCGGCTAGGTTAAAGACCTGACTGTTGGGTCGGAGTAACTGATCGCTGTAGAACACGGTAAATAACTGATAAAATGAAGGGCTAATTACACCTATATCCCTGAAGTTTGGGGGTAATTACACGCGAGGACACAAAGTTTCAAAATATAACATACGTGACCAAAAACGTTAAAAAAAGTAACACTTTTATCCAACCGTCAGTATCTCGTCAAAAAAGTGTAATT